>CM040123.1:375344629-375850274 GCA_022559845.1 Amorphophallus konjac
GTGAAAGGATCAAAATTCAGAACAAATTTTGAAATCCACCAATTCAGAACTCGAAAGAAGAAATGGGTCTTTGAGTGAAAAAGTTACTGAACTTCAGCTCACCTTGACTAGGTTTGTTAAGGGGAAACAAAACCTGGATAACCTACTGGGAGTTAAAGTCAACTTCCAAAAGGAAGGCTTGGGGTACACACCTCAAAACAAAAAATCTTTTGAGCATAAGATCACCACATCCTTTATTCATGAAAAGGACTATAATCATGCTTCATGTTCTGATTCTCAATCCCAACATGTTCAGCCTAAACCACACAAAAATCAAAGAACATTCTCACATGCTAATTGCTTTCATTGTGGTAGATTTGGTCATGTGATGTCCAACTACTGGTTTAGACAAAGCACACCTAAATATCATGTTCCATGGACTAAGAAAACATCCACAAGAAGTTGGACTAACTCCTATGGACCCAAACTTGTTTGGGTACCAAAAACAATTGCATGAGAAGTTTTTTTCTTGCAGATATGTCTTGAAGCCAGGGGGAGCAAATGGTACTTGGATACGGGCTGTTCAAGGTATATGACAGGGGACAAGGAATTGTTCTCTACATTGCAAGATAAGGATGGAGGGTTAGTTGTCTTTGGAGGTCAAGATAAAGGTAAAATCATTGGAACTGGCAATATTGGTAAGAATTCTGAAATCCTTATTGAAGATGTGCTTTTGGTGAAAGGTTTAAATCATAACTTGCTAAGCATTAGCCAATTGTGCGATAAGGGTTTTAAAGTTGTTTTTGATGAAACTCACTACATTGTCTTAAACAAAAATTCAAATGAGATCAAATTTCTTGGAAAAAGGAATAACAATGTCTACACTGTTGATATTGATAATGTTTCATGCGATAACTTCTGCTTGGTTGCGAACAATCATGAAAATGCATGGTTATGGCACCGAAGATTAGGTCATGCTAGTTTTGGAGTAATCTCTAAGCTGTCTAGACATGACTTGGTGAATGGACTGCCAAAATTAAAATTTGAAAGTGATAGGATATGTGAAGCTTGTACTAAAGGCAAGCAAACACGAACCTCTTTCAAAAATAAAAACATTGTTTCATCTGCTAGGCCTTTGGAACTGTTGCATCTTGATCTTTTTGGTCCCACTAGAACATCTAGCTTAGGAGGAAAATCCTACGGCTTTGTGATTGTTGATGATTTCTCCAGATTCACATGGGTGTTATTTTTAGCTAATAAAAGTGATACTCTGATGGAGTTTCAAGTGTTTTGCAGAAAATCCAAAATGAAAAAGGTTACCTCATCACCACCATCCAGAGTGATCATGGTGGTGAATTTGAAAATCATGATTTCAGCATCTTCTGTGAAGAGCAGGGATATACACACAATTTTTCATCACCAAGGATGCCCCAGCAAAATGGAGTAGTGGAAAGGAAGAACAGAACATTAATAGACATGGCCGGACCATGCTAAGTGAGAATTCCCTGCCTAAGTATTTTTGGGCTGAGGCGGTGAGTACAGCTTGCTACATCATCAACAGGGCAATGGTAAGGCCAATTCTGATGAAAACTCCGTATGAGCTCTACAAGGGTAAGAAACCCAACATCTCTTATCTTAAACCATTTGGATGCCCCTGCTATATTTTGAACAATGGTAAGTCCAACCTGGGTAAGTTTGATGAAAAGAGTGATAAAGGAATCTTCCTAGGTTATGCACTCAATTCTAGAGCTTACCGTCTATTTAATAAAAGGACTTTGGTTGTTGAAGAAAGTCCTCATGTCATCTTTGATGAATCCGAATCAAAACTGATAGACCAAACTTCTTCTACCTTGGATGCAGATGAAGATCCTAAGAACTCAATAAGTGTCAAGGCTAAGGATGAATCGTTGGAAGCAACCTCAAGCAATAGTGAAAAATATGAAGATCCTATACTCGAGACACTACAAGAACCACAAGTGCAGCATCCTGATCTACCCAGCTCCTCCACCCGTCTAAAGGATCATCCAGCTGTGAACATCATAGGCAATTTGGAGGATGGGGTAAGAACTAGGTCCGCTCTAAGGCAAGTTGAAGAGGAAGACTTGATAGCCTTGCTATCACAAGAAGAACCCAAGGACTTTCGTGAAGCTCTTCAAAATGAATCCTGGATTCAGGCTATGCATGAAGAACTGCACCAGTTTGAAAGAAACGAGGTGTGGACTCTCGTGCCGCGTCCTAAGAACCATCCCACTATTGGAACACGTTGGGTTTTCAGAAACAAGTTAAATGATGCGGATTGGTGGTTAGGAATAAAGCCCGGCTTGTGGCCAAGGGGTATAGCCAGGAGATGGGCATTGATTTTGATGAATCTTTTGCACCAGTTGCCAGACTTGAAGCTGTTCGAATCTTATTGTCCTATGCTTGTTCTTTGAACTTTAAGTTATTTCAAATGGATGTTAAATCTGCATTTCTTAACGGCTATATCAAGGAGGATGTCTTTGTAGAGCAGCCTCCAGGTTTTGAAGATTCTAAACATCCACAACATGTGTACAAACTCCAAAAGGCCCTATATGGACTAAAGCAAGCACCAAGGGCGTGGTATGAACGGCTTACCTCATTTTTGGTTGAAAATGGTTTCAAGAGAGGTAAGGTTGACCAAACACTTTTCACCAAGAGATCAGGTAAAGACATTTTGGTGGTTCAAGTGTATGTAGATGACATTATCTTTGGGGCTACTAACAATGTCTTATGCAATGAATTTGCAAAAATCATGCAAGGAGAATTCGAGATGAGTTTAATGGGGGAGCTAACCTTCTTTCTTGGATTACAGGTGAAACAAACTTTAGAAGGAATCTTCATCAATCAAACCAAATATACTATTGAACTGTTAAAGAAATATGGGATGGCGGAAGCAAAACCCATATCAACCCATGGCTACCACCACAAAGCTGGATAAAGATGAAAATGGTAAAACAGTAGATCCTACACTGTTTCGAGGTATGATCGGATCGCTACTGTACCTTACAGCATGTCACCCTGACATTCAATTCAGTGTATGTCTCTGTGCCCGTTTTCAGTCATGCCCCAAGGAATCTCATTTATTAGCCGTGAAACGCATTTTTAGATATCTCATTGGATCCTTAAACTTTGGCTTGTGGTTTCCTATCTGTGGTTCCTTTGATTTAATTGCTTATACTGATGCGGATTATGCTGGGTGCATTGCAGATCGTAAAAGTACAAGTGGATACTGTCAGTTTCTTGGTGGTTGCCTAGTCTCATGGGCCTCCAAGAAACAAGATTCAGTAGCTCTCTCAACGGCCGATGCTGAATATGTAGCCGCCGGAAGTTGTGGAGCCCAAGTACTTTGGATCAAAAATCAACTGCTTGATTTAGATGTTGAAATGAAAACTGTTCCAATTCTGTGTGATAATACCAGTGCAATAAATTTGTCTAAAAATCCTGTTCAGCACTCCAGGACCAAACATATAGATATTCGTCATCATTTTCTGAGGGATCATGTAGGAAAAGGGGTCTTTGAATTGAACTTCATTGACACACACAATCAGCTAGCTGACATTTTCACCAAACCTCTAAACTAGGATCAGTTTAATAAGATAAGAAGAGAACATGGGATGTGCAAGGGTGAGAGCATACATGCATAGGTTTGCATCTAAGGTATAGGGTTGCATTTGTAGAAAAATCATGTGCACCGAGGGTAGAAAACATGCATTTTGCCTCTTCTCTTTCTTATGTGTTGTTACTCACCTTGTATGCCTGATTGTAACTACTTATATCCAACCCTTCTTGAATAATTCTTCTATGGCTTAATATTCCTTGCTCAAACATCTGTGGACTCAGTGTGCTGGTACTAAAGGTACTTACTAGGGAAAATCAGAACCTCTTCTCAATTATGCATCTTGCTCTTTTCACTTCCCTTGTCCTGATTAGTGGCCCCTCTCAGGCAGTCCGTTGCATATCCCCCAATCTTTTTTTTTTTTAAAAAAACAAGGGAGAAAAGAAAAAGAAAATAAAAAAAGAAAAAGAGAAAAAGAAAGAAACAAAAAAAAAGGAAGAACTTCTAGTTTTGGGGATTTTGGTCCTGGCGGTCGACCGCCAGGCCCGCGCCGGTTGACCGCCGACGGCGGACCGGCCCGACTTAGGGGTTAACCGACCCTTCATATATGGGTCTTTTTTCTTCCTTTCTCTCTCTCCTTCACTTCCACTCACTCTCTACCACCAAACCCTAACCCCAACACTCCTCATCTCTACCATCCAAGCCTCCACAACCCTTCCTCCATCCGCACATTGATTCGGTCGTCCCGGCATCACTTCGGGACCTCTTCCATATTGTCGGTTGTGCGTTCGTGGAGATCTCTCTCAACTTCTTCTCTGTGGAAAGGTTCCTCCAAGCCGTAGAAGTGTCCCTTGTGCTTCATCCACGTTCCTGGGGTTGAGATCGATTGCTTAAGAGTTTCCCGGTGGGTTTTTCAAGTTCGGAATGCCGCCAAGACGGAGTTCTCGGCGTTCTACCCAAGGTGAAGCTAGCCGTCAACGGCAAGCGGCCCCGGCTCCTCCATCTCAGCAAGCTCCTCCTCTGCCTCGAGCACCTTTACCTCCACATCCTATTATCGACCCTCACTTGGTTGACTTTGATGAGGTGAATGAGCTCTTCCCGAATTTGTGCGCTCTTTTTGAGGTTCAGGACGGTTGGATGGATTTTGTTACCCGGTACAACAGGTATTATCCTCGGTTGGTGCAGCAGTTGTATGGCTTTTTAGCTGAGAAATGACCAGTTATACACCACGGTTGAGGGTGTGGAGCTTCATATCACTCCGGAGTTATTTCAGCAGGCCCTAGGACTATCCGCCATGGGTGCAGATAGGGCATATGGTTTTGGTGAAGTTCCAGCAACATTTACTGCTATGACCAGCTGTGAGTATGTACACGGTGTGAGCAATTTGATCAAGCTAAATGCCAATCATTTTCCTCCAATACAGCGAGTCCTGCACCACATGTTTACATCATTGATTTATCCCAAAGTGGGCGGTCGGGATGAGGTTACAGAGGTTCAGCGATTTCTATTCTATCATGTTATGAATGGTATTCAAATCAATATGGGTCGGCTCATGACTGATCTGATTGGAACCTGTCGTACCTACCTCCGGCGGTCTCTTCCCTATGCTTCGCAGTTGACCGGAGTCTTTATTCATGCCGGGATTAATGTGGCAAATGAGCAGTTCATCTATGTTCGGCAGGATGATGTGTACAATAAGCATAAAATTTTCACAGATTTTGGCTACTACTTTGGTCCCGACGGTGAGCTTGTGCGGGACATTCCGATTTATGGGGAAGATGAGATCCGTGAGGAAGATGATGAGCCAGCGCAGCAGCAAGGTGACGGGGATGTCCCCCCTCCAGTTCCAGCTGAGGAGCAGCCTCCTCCCTCGTCCCCGTTTCACCCGGATCTTGAGATGCCTCCTCCACCCCAGTTTCACCATGGGGAATCTTCCACTCAGGGGGCCGGACAGCGCCCTTCGGTGGACTACGAGGCTCTTGACGGGCGGCTTACTGGCTTGGAGACTCGTGTGGATAACCTTGGGGACCGTCTCTCTACCCTTGGAGACAATATGGGCACTGCGTTTGACACCCTATCAGGGCGCTTGGACACCTTCTCTACTGCTTTTGAGACTCTCTCTACTCAGATGGCCACTCTCACCACCCACATGACTTCTCTCCGCGCAGATTTCGCTGAGTCTGGCCAATCCTTTACCCTCTTGCAGCTCTCCCTTATTGGCATGCGGCGCCAGGATGCGGCTCGTGATGTATCCATTGGTCATATTCTTGATCTTCTTCACAGTCATGGCCACCAACTTAGCGACATTCGTCGGCACCTTGGCCTTCCACCTACACCTCCCGCCGATCAGCCCCCTCCTACAGATGCTCCATGAGGCTTTGTTTTGCTTTCACCTCTAGCATGTTCTCTTTTGATCCAGTGCTGCTTAAGTCCCTCCTTCGTCTATCCCATCCCTTTTTGCTGTTGACAAAGGGGGAGAAGTAGTAGGGCAGGCTTATTATCTACTTATGTATGTCGTTGTGTGGTTGGGTTGCTTGCTTGCATGTCATGTGAGGGTTGTCCGTAGTGTTAGTCTTTTGCTTAGACTTTGGTTTTAGGGTCGTGCATTCACTCGCACTAATGTACCTTGTAATGAAACTATGATGAATTGAAAGCACTGGTGTTTGAATTCATTTGTTGGTTTTGGTGTCTCATTTCATATTCTTGTTGCCAATCTAGTGATATGTGCTACATCGTGTTGATTGGTTTGGTTTGGTGAATGACATTTCTAGCACAACGTTCAATCTGAATTTTTACAACATAAACCTTGGTGTGTAAGCCTAGCGTTTTGTCATCATCAAAAAGGGGGAGATTGTTGTATATCTATCTCAGTGTTTTTGATGATAACAAAACCAAGGACCTTTGGTGGCTCTCTTGTTTGGAATCCTTGACCCAAGTGTTTTTCACACGTTTTCAAGGCTAGATTTTTTCATGCTTTTGCTTAAGGTTTTAGCCTTCCGAATGGGCTTTCTAAGATCTCAAATGAACTTGACATTTCCCATAAACATGCATCCAATTCATGTCTCGATCTTATGGATATGGTTCTCAGGGCTAAAATCTTATTTTTCAGGTTTTTTGATAGTCCGGTCGACCTCCAGCATGACCCCGGTCGACCTGAAATAATAGAATGCAATTCTCTACAGTCTGTCACAGTGGCGGTCGACCGCCCCTCAAATCCCGGTCGACCAGATTTCCCAGGGACCGGCCACCTGCAGGTTTCTCAGTGGCGGTCGACCGCCATCCCCTGCAGGTCGACCGCTAGCCCCAAGCTGCCAACAATTGTTGACTTTTTATCCTTTCGAGATAAGCCACTCTCATGGGAATTGTTTAATCCCTAAGCTACCAAACTCTCCAGATAGTGTGGATCTGGTCTGGGGGAGGCCTTGGACCATTCAAGAACCTATATAACTTATACAAGAGGGTTTGGAAAACCCTAATGCTCAAGGAAGATCAAAGGGAGGCTGCCAAGAGGAAGAGAAGGGATTTGACACTGTAGACGTGAACAATGCTCCGAGAGAAGTTCTTCATCCTTCTTCATCAAGTCAAGTGAAGATCAGCCCAAGGATTCAAGCTGCATCCAAAGCATCCAACCATCTATTAAGGGGAAGCAAATCAATATTCTTTTATTGTGTTCTAAATTCTTTTTGCCTTCTTAAGCTTCATATGTGGATCTTGTAGTTGTTAAAATATTTCGGTGTGTGTGGATCTTCCTAGATTCGTGTCTGTGTGTTTGTGTGTGTCCTCCGGTGTAGCTGTGTGTGTATTAAGGTGTTCTTACACCTTCGCGGGAACTCCTCTTCCCAGTGTGTAAGTGTTGTGTGTGGTTGATCTTGTAACTTTTTACAAGATAGTGTGTGGATCCTCACAGTCCGTGAGGGGTGGACGTAGGTTGCCATTGTGGCATCCGAACCACCTAAAAATCGTTGTCGCCGTGTGGTTTGTTCCTTTTCTTCTATCCTCATTCTGTGCAAATTGCATGTGTGACTTCCAGTTCAGTTTTATTCTCGTTTATCCTGAATAATCCGTTTATCACCTTTTAGATCTTGCCTTGTCTTTTGGTTTCTGTTAACCTTGTCTCTCATATACCATTCTATCACATATTTTATACAAAAAGAAAAAAAATCTTCATTAATTTTTTAACACCCAATTCACCCCCCTCTTGGGTGCCATTTAAACTCGGGACTTCAAACTATAATGTGCCGATAACTTATTTTTCATTTTTTGATTTTTTTTCTAAGTGATCCAACAAGGATGTGTCTTATATGGGGATGTAGCTCACCTCAGGCCAGACCTCTAGACATATTTTTTTTTTAAAAAATTGAGATACATCTAAGATATATATAGATCAAGATTTGTACATTCGATCGTATCGATATTTTATTGATACGTATGGTACAATATCATATCACACTGAATCGCCGTGTGTCAAGAATAAAGACTTATTTAATAAATATATATTATAGTAAAATATGATAAAAAATTATATGTAATTCAGTGGTTAGTAAGTGTGTTAATTACATGTGAGATAAAGGGTTTGAATCTCACAAGTGGCATTAATTTACACTCTGAACCAAATTATCTATGAAGACATATTTGTTATTGGGGAGGGTAAAACCGGTTCGGCCCATTTAGGGCCCATCTACGCCGAACTCAATTCGGCTCACAGTTCACGACGCGCCTAACATGCCTTGACATCAGCTATCCACAATGGACAGCCCAGGACGAACGGTCCTTGGATTCGCCAGTGCGAAAGGCCTTGACCAAGGTGTAATGACCGCCGGAGGACTCTCCGATGACCGACCGTTACTCCCCACGACGCTGGTATCGATCCCACTAAGGATGAGCATACTCTACGGGTATTGTGAGACACGCCAGGGAACCGGCCGACTTCAGGATAACAGTCCCTCAACGGGAAACTCCCCCCACGATTGCGGGAACGTTACTCCACGACCGGCGTCCTTCCCTACTAAAGGATGGGCTCCCCCCTCCAGAACAACCCCCTATAAAAGGGACTTAGACAGAAGACACAAGACACGAGAAACTCCACCAAGAAACACACAGAGAAATCAAGGAGAAACATGCTAGAGAGAACTACATGTCCTGCTACTTCGAGAGAGGTCCCGACTGTCCACCTGCGGAGAGAGGATCTCTTCCGAGCAATCCTTACCGCCCAGCGAGCACTCGTTGAGTGGTCACTGGCAACGGCGAGCACTCCTCAGGAAGGCCAACAGCTCTCCCAGGTCTACGCAGACGATCTCCTTCCCCATCTTTCTCGCCTACTCTTCTTCATTCTCTACTCGACTCAGTGCTGACTTAAGCATCGGAGGGTTGTCCCCCGGGGTAACACCCAGGGCTCTTTCTGACGCCCTTCTTTCTGGTGTTTGCAGACTTCCACGAGTGTGAGAGGGTCTCCCCCGATAAATAAATAGAAAAGTGTGATACGAGGGTTAGGAACCAGTTTTCCGTCTCTATAGTTATAAAATGATATATATATTATTTAAAAGAAGATAAGTAGCGTATCGTTTGTATACCACAGATCGATCGTACCGGTCTCCGACTGATACGGTCCGATACGTGCGATACATCACGTACCAAACTGATACGTCAAATCCTGATATGGACTTACATTGGGTGTCACCAAGTATTACTTACAAATTTTTAAGTGGACCCCCCAAAAATTTACTAGAGATATCTTTTTTGTTTATGATTTTGAGTTTTCTCTTTAAGTTAGTGTATTATTTTTAGAACTATCAAATCAAAATTAAATTAAATTAACATATCGCCTATCGTGTTTGACCCATCTCAGTAGGGCTGTCAACAAATCTGGGAGATCCGAAAACTCGATTCAAATTCAAATTTTTTTGGGGATTCGGATCGAGCCATTAATCCGAAATTTTGAATTTTCGAGATTTTGAGGTAAGGTGTTTGGGAACACTTTTTTTTTCAAAGTTATTTCTCTCTAAAAAATTAATTCATGTCAATTTTTAACTCAAATTTTAAAAGTGACGTAAGTCATTAGTCATACGTTTGGAAAAGCTAACATAAATTTAAAAAATTATATAGACATGTTTGGCTTGCTGCATCGAGAGCATTGGGAGGGGAGCTGCGTCGGGACGATGCAGGCAGCAGCGGCAGAGGGCCGGCTCACGGACGACGACGACGGCGTGAGAGACGGACACTAGGGCCTGCCAGTGCGTGAGGGAAGGATGAGGCCCGCCTGCGACGACGCCACGAACATGCGCTGCCGGGGTGGTCCACGCCAGTGGCAGCCGGGTGGCACGGCGAACGGCACCGACCGGGGCCTGCGGACGGTGGGGTTGCAGCGGTGACCGTGGAGTAGCTCTGTGGCCGCTGACAGGGTACCCGAGGGGGGGGAACAGTGGGGGGGAGGGGAGCCGCGGGGGCGGAGACACAGGGGGGAGGGGGGCCGGCAGGCAGCCGCGGGGGAGGGGGCCGCAGGGGGGAGGGGATCCGCGGGGGAGGGGGGCGGGGCCGCCAGGGAGGGGCCGCAGGGGAGGGGGGGGCCGGACGGCAGCCGCGGGGGAGGGGAGGGGGGCTGCACAGGGGGCGGGGGAGGGGGGTCGAGTCCCGAGACGTGGTTGATGTTTTTTTTAAAAATGGTCTAGACTTGTTTTTTTAGGAAGATTTACACAGGTTGAGATTATCTCCTTAAAATTTAGGAGAGGAACACCAAACAGGGTTAAAAGATCTCTTACTCTCTTTTTTAAAATTTAGGCGACCTTCTCTCCGATCGGCGAGGAAGAGAAGGCCAGGGAGAACTTGGGCGGAGAGGAGGCGGCCGAGAGGCGCGGCATTCTCAGGTTCCTGGCCCTTTGAGCTCTCCTTTGCGGGTTCTTCCTCCTTTTTTTGTCTGTGGTTTCTTTCGGGGTGTAAAGGGGGGCGTGAGCGCCTAGATCTGTAAATCCGGAAGGTGGGTTTGGTGGGTTCTTGTGGGGAACCTTGTGGTTTTCAATATCGGGGTGGGTTTTGGTCTCATGAGTACGGCAGTGGGCATTTTTCCTCTTTTGGGGTGAGCTCTGAGGTGAGAGGTCGTGGGGTTTTGATGTGGATCTTCCGATTTGGTTTGGCGCTATATGCTTGATAAAGGTGTTGATTAGTGATGATGTGGAGGTCTATGTGTTGATTTGGATATCTGGTGGTGGTGCTGAGGATAAAGGTGGGATTTGCAGAGGTTTGTAGAATGTAATCGTTTGATCTGACTTCTGAGGGCGAAGTGTAGGAAGTTCTTAAGATTTGATTGGGTTTTATCAATTATAATAATGCTATGGGGACTTGTGGAAGGATTACACTGTACTTGTTTTGTAGTCATTTTGTGTAGGCGATTTCATGTGGTGATACCGCTAGTTAAACTTCGCACCAGAGATTTTGTGCCGCGCTGATTTTTCATGAGGGTTCAAATTTCCTTTTTTTCCCCCTTTTTCTATTTTTGCCATCACAGAACGCAGAGTAAAGTGCCTTCCGGATTTCATCTGTGCCATGTTGCATTTTCTCGTGCATTCTACTTTTGGTTGTTCATAGGTTTCAAAACTTCGGTGGTTAAGCATCACATAGACCAGTTGAGAACTTAGCATTCGTTGTTGCACGATTTTACCAAAGAGGGGGTACTTTCCAGAATTACTACATGGTAATGCTTCTATTTTTGAATCCTGTCATCTTAGATCATTAGTCTTTCTATTCTTACATGTATGAAAATTTTCTTTCATCACCAACAGGTAAGTTGTGCAATGCTTGGACGGTGATGACAGATGAGAGGGAGATGATGCAATAGTTTGCAGTTTGTTAGGAAGCAAATCCTCGCTGCAAGTTTGTTAGGTAAAAATAATGGGCTCAACAATTCTCATCATTTGTATATTTGTGTGTGTATCAAGTTCAGTACAGTTCAGATTTGATTTCTTACTATGTACATACTTACTGTTTAGATTTCTTCTGTATGTATGGAGAAGGGTACATATATGATATATCAGGTATGGAGAAGGGTACATATATGATATATCAGGTGCTCAGTTTTGGTATATATTTTACATTGGCATATTTATGTTAGACGAGTATGTGGGGTATATATATTTTTGGTCATGGAGGTTACTATTGATAAAATTCTGGAGTATTTGGCATTCATTGCTGTGTAGTAGCATGATTGCATTGCCCAGAAATCTTGGATGTTTGATATTGGTAGACAAATAATTTGTTTATGATAGGTCTTAGAGAGTTCAGTCAATGGCCATCTGCGTACTGTATATGTGTCCATACTCATAAAATGTATTTCCAATGCATTTCTGAATGGATGGGTTTGGTTGATTTCTTGATGAATTTCTTCTATGTGACTTCTCATTTCTATGTTATTCTGAAAGTTTTTGTTTTCATTCTATGGGTTTTGTTCTTACATTTGTGCATATTCCAGGTTTCCCAGGAGGGCAATTCACCATTTACTTATATAATTGTTGACAGCCAAACGTGAGAATCCTATTCTAACCACATTCCAATCTCTGTAAATTATAATATTCCATGTTGCTGGTAGTACTATGCTATATTTAGATCTAACCATTATCTTAATTTTAATCTGTACTTGTTCTTTACGTGCCTATGTTAGAGTTACCTCTCTGAAGTTTGGCTTTGACAAAATGTGAGATCATATGAAAAACATGCTACCCCAAAAAAAAAACTCCTTACATAATTAGCTCTCCACATGTGTCATAGCCTGTAAGAAGCTAAACATCATCCTATGTAATAGCCTGTAAAACTTCAGTTTCTCTCTAAACCGCCTGATTAATCTCACCATTTTGTGGATGGAAGATGACACCCTTCTATCCTGTTGAAGAGTGCTGCCATGTTGAACGGAGAAAAAGATGATGTAAATTAGGGAAATGTGCTTGGTGATCCGTTTTAGAAGTATCTATTTCTTATTGCTGAAGATGCCTACATGCACGTTTAATTGAATTTCATTTAATTTTTCATTGTGTTGCACAAAAAATGGTCACTATTTTTTATGTCCATATTGAAACCATGGTATACAAAAAAGTTAAGCTAGAGCACATGGACTTCGTTGGTATACAAAAAATTCTTCATTGTTTCTTTTTCTTATCTCACACCCCAATTGAGTCCTTGTGTTATTTTCATATGGGATTTTTTTTACTGTTGGTGGGCGTGCGGGGGAAGTTCAGGGTCCTTGCTAGTTTATCATAGATTTTGATATGTCCTCCTAGTGTTTGGTTATATCATTTGAGATTTTATTTCAAGTTTGATACTCATTGATTAGGAGGCACCCATTTAGATCTTCTGACTTGTATTGAAAAGTAGCACGAAGTAAAGATGTTATAAGAAGTCTAGCCACGAGAGCCAAACCTGATAGCACACTTAAGAACAGAGCTTTTAGCTATTGCTTTTGAGGAGACATTCATTGAGGTTTGCAACTTTTGTCTCACTAGTATGCTTATTCTGTTGAGCTCTTTCACAATAAATCAATATCATGTTTAGTCAGAATAATCTGAGAGGAATCTTGGAGTCTCCTTGTGTAATTCATATAATGTTTTGATTGCAACCTAATATGCTGGTTGTTGATGTGGAAAATTTTGTTTCATCACCAACAGGTAAGTTGTGCAATGCTTGGATGGTGATGACAGATGAGAGGGAGATGATGCAATAGTTTGCAGTTTGTTAGGAAGCAAATCCTCGCTGCAAGTTTGTTAGGTAAAATTAATCTCATTTTTGCTTAGTTTTTGGTTCCCTTCAAATAGTGCATCACAAACTCAGATTGTAAGGCAGAACAATATAGTTACCTTTTATGGACATCAACAAAGAATTTAATTCTGGTTTTGATAGTTGATGCTGAGGGTAAGAAATTATTGTTGATGTTGTTTACTTGCGGCAACGAACATCATAATTATATTTGTATGTGGGACAATCAGAAAAGGAAAGGAACTATCTCTATGATCTGAAATTTGCCATGTTCTTCAAACTGTCTGCCTCCACAAGGTTCATAGCCCCAGTTGGGAATTGCAGACCACAAGACAAGGATCCAGTACCTTTTCACTGATATATCTGGTATTAAGAGCAAGTGTGCCAGAAAAGTAGAAGTAATAGAAAGTATGGAGGGTATTGGCTGCCTGGAGACTGAAGTGATTATCCTCAGAACTGTTAACTAGGATTGGTTTGGATTGAGCTGACATCCTGTCATGTAGGTTAAGAGGAAAGTTGGGCCAAATGGTGCTTAGAAAATTGCCACATGCATGGGAGAAGTATAGGTATAATCATGTTTTTCCTTTAACGTGGAACTGGGGACAGGAACCACAAAGTACAACAAAATTGAATTGTACTTTGTTTCAGCATTTAATTGTGTGATGTCTCAATTTGGATTCTGGAATAAGCAAGAATCATCCAATCTCTACATTGGCCTCTGTGTTGGCCCAGCCTGTCAGCAATTTGATTCCCAGTTTGAAAACTTGCAGAAATATCAATCTGATATTATTGAGGTAGCTATCTCAATAATGAAATATATGTGCTCAGTTCATTATGCCATCTCATTTGTTATGCCCTGAAACGTAAGTTCCATTTATATCACACTTCCTTGATTTATAAATATATGCACTGACTTTTGGTAGTTGTTACAGAAAACTATAACATATAAATGCAGGTTTCTAGGGCTGTACTCTGTATGCTCATACCAAAATTTGTGATGCGAAGTGCTTATTGGAAAATCAGTCTCAAAGAAATATCTTGTTGTTCTTTAGGGGGAGGCTTAAAAGGAATGCGGTAAGAATTTGATCATTCAGCAAGAATGCTCCATCTGCCAAATGAAAATTTTATTATCTAATTCTGTCTTATATGCCAACTGTGATTACTGCCTGCTCAGGGAGGAAAGATCCGCAGCAAACTTGTATCAGAACTTCATGGTGCCGAGGGTGTCATCATAGAAGTGCAGGAGATGCTAGGAAAATAGTTGCCCAGAATGGAATGCGCAAGTAGGCTATGTTATAAAGATGATATGTTTGCTGGTGCAAAATTTGAGTATTTCTGGATCTAATTTGTTTTTTTTTGGGCTCTTATTTCAGATCTTTCTTTTGCTTGAGCCCTGCTGGAGACACTCCATCATCTGCCAGCTTGTTTGATGCAATTGTCAGTGGGTGTATTAGTGATGAGCTGGATTCGGATTGGATTTATGTGTAATGTTTATGTTTACTATTTGGATGAGACAATAGATCCGAAGTACTCAAAAGTTTTCTGATTCAGTCTAATATTTGTGTTGACTCTGTGGATCCGAAACCGATCTATTAGATCCGAAAATTCGGATCATCTAACTCATTCCTTATCAATGGTGTATATATAATAAGATTTCGGGTTAGATCCAAATCCTAAATTTCAGGTTCGGATTTGGATCAGATCCGGATTTGAAACAGTGTGTAATTACGGATTTGAGTCTTATTCGGATACATTATTACTGGATCCGAAGCCGATCCGGATCCGACCCGTCTACACCCCTACATCTCAGGGACCAACTAATTAGTAGCTTCTCATGCAAATGACGCGTAGCTGCGGCATCATCGGTAAGGAGGTCCTCATTTATCCTTCATCTATCATTCTCACGGCCTCACCTTTTACTTCCCTCCGTGTCTTAACAGTCAGCCTAAGCTCTCGTTCTCTTTGTCACAACTGATACATCTCTTTATCTTCTAATCATATTGATTTTGTAATTATACGATTAGTCTTGTAATTTAATATAATCTTATAGAACGGAAGAAAAATATAATAAAATATTTTTATCAATGTTAAGAAGAAACTCACATCCACTCACCACTGCCATAATAGAAAAAAATATATTAATTAACTTACTGTTTCTGGCACGATCTTTTATTATCATTTGTATGTGTATTTTTGTTAAAAATTTGATCGTTAAGTTATCAATTGCAAGAGAGAACATAATTTGTGTATATCATAAAGTGCTTATCGTTATCATGATAAAAATATGGAATTTTTACGTGAAAATCATTATTACAAATATATTAAAAGACATATCATTACATTAATTCAAATAGTATATAAATGTTGAAATTTTTACATGAAAATTATTAGTAAATAAGAATTTATAAAAAATATTTCTACAATATATTAACAGATATATCATTGCATTAATTTAAATAATGCATGTCATTTAAACGTGATGTTTTTTGTAAATTTTTTGACAAAAAGGAGTGATATGACTATAAATAAATGTGATATCTTTGTACAATTCAGATTTACACAGTGACATGTCTCCTAATATGTTTTTAAAAAATTATCATTTAACAATAATCTTTATGCAAGAAACCCTAAAATATATTGTTATACATACTTTTAAGGAACAGAAGGACATGTTCATTACCGGTATGCCATTTGATTTGGGGGGGGGGGGGGGGCACAAGCTTAAACAGTTTCATAAACACGTGAGAGTACACACACTACGGATTGAAGGCTGTCGTCTCTAGAAAGCATATAATCACGCGTACGGTACACTCGTCTCCATGAAATATAATAAATGCCTATGCGATTTTAATAGTACTCAACGCGAATGCATAGACATTCAAACCCAAGATTGAAATGTCCGATTCTGGACATATGATCAAATGTTAAATTGGGTCATAATTAGTTGATTTCACATCCAGATGATCCTGATGACGTACGATGATTTTTCCTTTTCCCTGCATCTATCAACCGCTAGTTTCAACGGTGCAGTTTTCGAGTTTGAAGTTAAGGTGGCAGGGATTATCACAAATGAGATAGAGACTAGTCTTATGGTCGCTCCTTCTGAAGTATGAATTTTTGAAAATTGTTCACTAGCTTGCACTTGGAATGTGCAGCCACCAAAGTCTCCCATACTTGTTAACTAATCTTGTGAGACTTCGGCTGATGTTTCCTTATTGAAAACTCCACACTGTTTATCTCCTGTTTGATTGAAATATTAATTTTGATACAACATGAGTTTTGATAGCAGTACCTTTGGGGTTTGGCATATTAGTGTTGAAATTAATGTTAGAAGAGCGTAGAAGAAGATGGTTGAAGAGGAATGAAAGAGGAGGGTGGAAAAGAGAAAGGAATAGAGTCCTAGCTAGAACTCTTATAAAAGACTAAATTCTAACGTTTTCTAATACACATTCACACACACATACAAATATTGGATTTGTTATGATAAAACACTACTAATTACTATTATATTAGATACAGCATAACGGAACTCCATCACCAGCAACAATATCCAAAGTGGTATTTATAGAACTACCTAATTCTACAACCAAAACCCCCTTACAGACGATTGATGTTAAGTATAACAGCTAATTGGGGAATAAACGAGACATTATAATCTTTCTCAGCATTTAAAGAACACACGATAAATGGGATAAGATACCCCGCTGATGGTGACTGGGTTCCAGAGAATCCCCTTGCAACAGCTCTGTCATCATGGTTAGACTATAAGCCAAGGCTGGGCGCACAGATTTGGGTCTCTTCATTGGCCAACTTTTCTAAAGAACCAACGCTTTGAAAGAAAGAACAAAGAAAAACTGGCCTACAATCCTGTAAACAATTTCAATATCAATGTACACGAGGGATTTCTTTCCCCTTCTTTACTTTAACTAAAGTATGACATCATGAAGAAAATTAGAAATCATCTTAAAGTTGGGAAACACAATCCCAGCTCATCCTTTACACGCTGCCTAAATTTTCTTAAACAAAAGGCCCAATAAGGAATAAGAAAGATTAGAGTTACATTTCCCGTAGATTCACTTACAACTTCAATCTATGTAGAGGTGAACTTCCCACAGTTTGTTTTATCTTGTTGTCGAGGAAAGGCATCAGCCTTAGCAATCCCAAACATGAAAGCCTTCACTCCAAAAAATTCAGTCTGATCATGTTAATCTGGAGGAAAGGTCGGTGAATGGAAGGCTTTCAAAAATGTCCCCTCCCGTTAAATGGAAGGCTTCCCTCAAGGCTCTCACCACTGCCGTGCAGTTAATTACCCGAGGTTCGGGATGGTCGCTGCTGGTGTCTTCTCATAAACTGGGCTCCTCAGCTCTTCAAGGGTTTAATGGCCTGTGGGGTGCCTCCCCAGAGCTATGTTCGCTGCTGTATCTTGAGCTAACACGATTGTATTCTCCCGATGGCCCATACTCAGAGCTGCTGTCAAGACTTCCAAATGCCATCCTCCGGAACTGTTGGATATCAGCAGAATATTGTCCGGACTCAAACACAGTACTCTGGCCAAATTTTACACCATTGCTCAAATCTGCCAATTCTCCTTCATTGTCCAGTGCTCTTAACACCTGATGCAGAAAGCCATATTTTTTCCCCAAATGAAGAGTAGCAGAAAAACAAATGAGGAAGGCCATGGACTTCATAAATAGACAAAAAAAGGAAAAAGGAACTATATCATTTTATGCCATGAAATCTTGCAGCAGACGCCTGATTTCAGACAGCTTGTTCTAGTTAACATTAATCAAGCAGCCTTAACAAGGTTTTCCATGAAATTGAAGGGCAATGCAGTAAAGTTCAGGAAAAACAGTACTTCATGGAGCCCGCATATGTGAGGGTCGGCTTAGGCCTGGGTTTTGCTTCCAAGCAGCTGCGAGACTAGCTCACCAGCTTACCTGGTCGTATTTTATGAGGCATTCATTGTTCTTGGTGATCCATATTTCATTGTATCGAAAAAAAAAAAACACCGCTTCACTGCATAAACACTGCCTCACTGCAGTCTATCACAGGATAGCAATTAGTTTATGAAAAATACAAATGATACCCGACCAGCACAGTCACATGCAGAAATACTGTTACACATCATGTGTGATACCTCAAGGTATCTCACGAAAATTCAACCGGCAAACCCAAATGCAATGATACCTCAGAACGAACCATAAACATAAAGGGAGAATGATGGTTGACAAAAAATGACATTTTTATGTTACAATAGATGAACGTACATGTGAATCCAATTAGTGATTTAGCTAAAGATAACTGCAGCAGAATAAAAAATCCTACGCTCAAAGACATCTTATTTAAACAAAGGTACATGTATCCTATACAGAGCTTATATTACCTGCACCATGCGAGGTCGTTTAGGAGCAGAATGTCGAACACAAGCAGCTGCAGCTTCTATCATTCTGAACATCCCGCTATTGACATAATTATTCTCAAGCCTTGGATCTGCTAATTCCGCAAAATCCCCGGTCTCAAGGGAATGAACAAGATGTGGACGGGCCTGCATAGAGACGCAAAAAAGACATTAAACTAAGGGAACAAATGTTTTCAGGCTACAGTAGGAAACAAGTGTTGGGAAATGCTAAAAAAACCTTTTTAAAACAACTTTGGCACAACTCATACTTCAAGGACATCCATACATGACAAAAACGAGAAAAAGAGTATTCTAGTCAATAAAAAAATGTATGCCCTTGTATATCATCAACTGATAATTATGCCTTCGTGAAACTATGCATTTTACAGTAATATAATTGAAAATATATGCAGAGTAAAAGTTAAGAAAGAGGTGTAAACAAGGCTTCACCCATTCAACTAAACTCTCATCTCCTAGAGGTTGAGATGGATCAACTGGTTTACGTCCTGTTATAAGCTCCAGAAGGACTACTCCAAATGAAAACACATCAGATCTATCAGTTAATTTTCCACTTGATGCATATTCTGGAGCCATGTACCTGAAGCACAAATTGAATGTCGGAAAAATGAGATGAACCACAGATTTATCTCACTTAACTCAGAAAATCAGAGTCTAAAAGGAGTTCATGAAAACCCAAGTGGAGCTGAACAGCAGAACATTCCAGATCATCGACAAAAAAAAAAAAAATCATTACACACCCAAATGTCCCCATAACACGAGTTGAAACATGGGTACATGTGTCGTTCGATAATTTAGCAAGCCCAAAATCAGCAACCTGCAATTCAATGAGGGTTTCCCAGTTGAAAATACAAGGAAAATGACTGAAATTATTTTTGAAGGCTAACAGAGTTAAATTCAAATGATCTATGCATGCCTGTGCTTCAAAAGAATTATCCAAAAGAATGTTGGCTGATTTGATGTCTCTATGTATTATTCGAGGATGACCTGAAGAAAATGAGAAATCAGATATCATAATCATAATGTATAACAACAATCATGAAGCTGATTGCACATACAATCTTCATGGAGGTATGCCAATCCACGGGCAGATCCAATAGCAATCTTCAGTCTTTTTGGCCAATCGATCACAGGAAGGCCCTTTCCTGCAGCATATGCACAGGGCCCATGTCAAGCTTTGAACATAATGCCAACTTGTAAGCTATGTTAAAGGAACACTCAGATAATTCCCATTACCATGTAAATGATGCTCAAGAGTGTTATTTGGAACGAACTCATAGACAAGGGAGCGCTGATTGTCAGCTATGCAATACCCAACCAGAGAGACAAGATGGCGATGGTGTACTCGGCTGATGATCTCAACTTCTGCTCTAAATTCCCGTTCACCCTGTCCACTACCTGACTTCAGCTGTTTCACTGCAACTAGTCTGCCATCTAGCATCCAGCCCTTATAAACACACCCAAACCCACCCTCCCCAAGAATATTTTCCTGAGAAAATCCATGCGTCATATCTGCAATCTCCTCATAGGTGAATGATGATTTAGAACTCCCGATTCCAGCAGATTCGGATGTATAACCCCTGCAACTTCCAGTTGTATTCCCAGCATAGTAAGTATCTGAACGGTTGGAATGCCCAACTTGGTTTACTTGTCCATAGTGTCCATCTGGATACCAACAAACAATAAGTCAAGAATTTGAAACAAGAAGAAAATATCAAACAAATGAATCAAATATATTTTACCTGATTTTACAGAGAAAGCAGGAGGTGGTCTGTAGTTGTTCACCAAACCATCCATTCTTCTTCTTTTCTTCCGTGAGGTTACAAAGATAATGGCGACAAGTACAAGAACAACTCCTACGACTGTGATCCACACAAAGGTCCCACTTCGAAGACCATCTGATGATGTTGTGGGTTTGTGATTGGAAGAAGAAGAGCTTGTATGTGCAGAAGGTGGCCCTACCTGTGAAGCACTATTTGGTAATCTAGAGTCTGGAGTTGTGGATGGGGTTGGCTTCGCTTCTGTGATTGGACTAGAGGGAGAGGGAATAGATGTTGAAGGTGAAGTCTCTGCCAAAGTAGGAGAAACAGGGGAGTTGACTGGTTGTTCAGGCTCTGGGGAGCTAGGCTGAGAAGGTAGGGTCAATGATGGGGTCCCTGTAACTGGAGGGGGAGGACTGACCAGTGGGTTTTCAGGAGGTGGTGAAGAAGTAACTGGAGGAGGAGTTGAAGGAAGTGAATTTTGTGATGTTGGCGGGGGATTGTTTGAAGGAGAAGCAGGTTGACCAGGGGCAACTGGAAGAGGAGAAGCGGAATGGTTCAAAGCTTGTGAAGGTGGAGGTGCAGATAAAGATGGGGGGCTATTCAATTTGGGTGGAGGTGGTGGAGAAATGGAACTAGATGGAGGCGGAGGGGGTGAGACAGAATTAACAGGAGGAGGAGCAGGTGGAGATAAGCTGGGAGGGGGGGACTCATTTTGTTTCAAGCTGGAAGGCAGTTCAGATGTAGTATCTGAAGCAGAATCAGGTGGAGATGGCAGAGAGACTACAGGTGGAGGTGCCTGCGAATCTGGGGGAGGTGGTGTTCCATCAGGTGACTGAGGAGGAGAAGCAGATGACCCAGTTGAAGTCTCATTTGTCGGAGCAGAAGCTGGAGGTGGAGCTGAATTTGACATCTCCGCTTCCAACCTCTTCCTTTTGTATAGATTCCCTTGACTACTGGTTGTTTAAACCATTGGGCTGCAAGCCAATCTCTAGCATCTCAGCAAAAACATAGCAGCTGGAGAGATTAACACATACATACTCATGCCATTCTCTAGCATCCTTTTCATGGCGTTCTCAGATTAATAGAACACAAGAAACATATCAGCTGGAGAGATTTAACACATGGAGACAACAAAACCTCAACTATGGAAGCTAAAGCCCCGAATCACAGGAACCTGATGCGATCAAAATGAGCAGCATTCGTCCCTAGATTTGAAGCTACAAGCACATTCACGGGAGATGATTATTGAAACGCTTCAGAAAATGCGACTTCCTCCAGTCCTGTGCCAACAAACAATGAAGGAAGGACCCCACAATTTAAACCCAGACGAGATGGAACAAAATGAAACGCTATGAAATCATCAGATCAAAAACAATCCGGAAATTCCACTCAATCTCTCCCCCGGAAACTAGACAAATCCTAATGCCATCAACCAAATGCCAGCAAAAAACCACCAACGATATCAAAAGAAGAAATTGAAACGTGGGGCACAAAATACCTGACCTGAGGAGACACGAGAAGGCAAATGGGGGAAAAAATCACACCCAGTTCCTCCCTCAGCTATTTTGCCTCGAATCCCTGGGAAAGGAGCTGCATTTCCCGGACTGGACGCCGAGCAATTCGGTACCCAAAACCCTCCAATCGCCCGCTGACAATCCAAATTTAGAAAAGTAAGAAAAAGAACCCTAAAAATAGCATCATACCACGCGCTGGATGATCCCCTCGATCTCGTCTTGTCCGGGAGCGAGGAACCGATTCCCACCACCCCGCCAAACCTGTGGAGCGCTAACCGTCCCGGCTCTGCACGGGAGAGCGTAGAGGGGAAGCAATGGCGACCCTGCGGCCCCCGCCATTGCTCGAAAAACCCTAAAGTAGTGGCTGCTGCCGACGAGCTTACTGCGGCGCCTCTCCTCCTCCTGATGTTGCTGTTGTGTTCTTCGAAGGGAAGAAGACGTGGGGGGCACGCGGGAAACCTCTCGGTGGGGGTCGTTAATTAACTTCATAAGTACCATCCAAAAATATTAAAACTATCATTTTAGCTGTCAAATAATCATATAGGGATAGATAATTAATACCCGTCTGTATTTTTTTTTCTTCCCACTATTAGAACTCACTCTACCGGTTGCCGTTGCTTTTTACATGTCCTTCGGCACCCCGCTGCCATCTTCTTTTTTTTTTTTCAGAAATGAAATGCAGTGCAACATAAGGTGAAAAAAAAGGTATAAATAACTTACTTGACTTTAAGCAAACCCGATTTTTCCCGTAGGGGACGAGCAAAAAGTAAGAGATGAGAGATAAACTGACTTTTGATATTCAGATGTCAGATAGAGCCCTAATTAATTATCCCCATCATTTATATCATTAACATGATTAAAAAAATTTAAAATAACACTAAATGATGAAAACAATGCCAATCGTTCTTGTCAACCTCAAATCTCTCCAACTTTTGATTAATAAAAATGATATATCTGATATTCATAACTAAGAACGGTAATTTTAATATTTCACATGTACGGATGACATATCATCTATATGAAATTAACTCGTTAAATTATAAATGTAATTGTCACTACAATGGACATGTTAACTAAATTGAAATATTTTTACTATATAAATGTGTAAAAATACTCTTGCAATTAATTACTATCCATGAACATATGATCAAATGTAAATACAGAGGTGTTTTTTGCATTTATTTATGTAATGGGCAAGGCTCCTCGTATGGTCGGGTTGGGTTGACCCAATTACTTTAGGCCCTCTTTGAAACTCGGGTGAGACACCGCATTCGACCTTAGACTGTCGAATACGGTACCCGACCCCGATTAAGGGGCGTGTGCGTGAGAGGAGGGTGTGCCCCCCCCCCCCCCCCCCACAATTCTTTCTCATCGGGTTTGCTATCCGCCTATCCTAATCTGATAACAAAGCAGCCTTTATAGTAGGGTACAATATGACATTTTGTCGGTCCGACTCAACTTTTGCGACCTTTATTTTTTATCATCCCCTTCAATATAAGTATACCTATATCATATCGACGACTTGTCCACCTGGGTTTCTCCAAGTATAATATGAGTCGACCGACTTACACCGACACAATAAGTCAACCAACCATGGTAATGAGATTATTTTTACCATTTTATTCATGGATATTTTGCAAATGTACTCTCTCTACAAGTTTTTTTTATAGAACTATCTTTCTTCTTTTCACATTATTTTTAATAAGCTTCTTGGATCAATATAGTGCCAAAAATACCCTCATGGTTAACCTCCGGTCAAGATCTGAAGAATATTATATTTTCCATCTATGAAATTGAACTTTTGGATGAAATTACTCCTATAGGAAAGAGTTATTTTAACAAAACATTGTGCCAAAGATAAAGAAAGAGACTTAAGAAGATAAATATATGAAAAGAGAAAAATGGTTTAGGAAAGGTGAGGGGTACTCTAGTGATTTTCTCAAATTTGGCTAAAGACTAAGCAGGATTAAATTACAGATTTATAGTTGTTAACAATTGGGGTCTTTTTGCAAGTATTGAGACTTAGTGTGGTTATTACAAATATCAGAAAATTAATAAGGATAATTATATTAATAAATTGGTAAGGAGGAGATCAATCTTTCGACGGCGGAGGCACCTGTTTCTATTAAGATGGAGTTCAAAATGGTAATCCCAAGCGTTTGTTGGAGGAGTCAGTATCAATTCCTCTTGGGAACATCTTTGAGCGTTTGCAAGAAGGATTAGACAAGCCAGAAGGTAGTGGTGAAGGTGCTACGACTGTTAATTCCTAATATTGCAATGAAAGGTGCCATACCTCCAATTTTGGCAAGTGATGAGACCAAGGAGCTTGCTTCTTTGGAGATTCAGCAGGGCGATTCTGTGCAGGCTCAAAATGCCTTGACAGCAGGGGATTCTACAAGGCTTTATCTAAATTCATCTAAGGACTCTACACTTACCGCTACCTTAAATTCAGATGGGATTCCTTTGATAGCTATTTTTGATGGCAATTCTAAAACTATCCTAGAGGCCCCTATAAGATTCAATTACGATGTTAATCAGAATTTGAATCATTCTCAGGATGATACAGATCAAGCACATTCTTTTGAAGAAACAAATAAGTTTAATGTGCTATGCAATATTGTGATCCAGCCTTCAACTATTATTTCTGATTTAGCTGCAGCTAAAAATTCTAGAATGATCATTGACCTTCAGCATAATAATTCTGCTGCTCCAGAAGAATTTGATGATCAGAGTGTAGCAGCTGGTGTAGGGGAGCTAATTAGTGATTCTAGAATTATTAGAGATTAGTGTAGACACACTAAAATTGACCTCATGTTGAGTAAATCTCATATTATATTATAATGTCTCAATTACCCCTCAAATTGGCCTATTTGAGTGATTTTCTCTAATTTTCTTGATTATCCTCTTTTTTCTCTTTTTTTCATATTTTTTCCAGATTTTCTATATTTTTTTCGAGCATTTTCAAATTCGTGTCATGCCCCAAGATGCCATTTTCTAATTAACGTCACCCTCCAAGACGCTATTTTATGCCAATCTCTAAATTCTTGAAAATTATTTTCTAAATAGAGTCTATCCATGTTGACTCTATTTTATTGGTGTATTTCCACCAAGATGCCATTTTAAATTATAATTTTAATTTAAAATTATTTTTTAATTGGAGTTATAGAGGCCTAAAATGGGGGCTCAAAAGATCCCATATTGGAAACTACAAAGATGGACATGTGCTTATAAGCAAGACCCAAAGTCTTCTCCTTTGAGGGCCCTTTTACCAGTAAAAAATGACAAAACCCTAGCCGTCCTCGGGCGTTGGCGCCGTCTGTGGGAACCCTAGCCCAATAAGCACAAAGCCCACCTTTGCTGGGGGGCTAGTGTATAGGGTCTAAAATAGGGGCTCAAAAGATCCCATATTGGAAACTATAAAGATGGACATGTGCTTATAAGCAAGACCCAAAGTCTTCTCCTTTGAGGGTCCTTTTACCCGCAAAAAAGGATAAAACCCTAGCCTCCCCCGGGCGTAGCGGAGACAATATCTCAAAAGAGACACCCCAAATTTGTACGTCTTCAGGAGTCTCTCCGTAAAGATGCTATTTTAATTAGTGTCATGCTGGGCTGACATTATTTTCAATTTTCTTATTTTGACCATTTAATTTCGACCAAAATTCTGATTTATCTTGAATTGACGCCTTCTAGTTAGACGTCATTTTCTCCTCAATTTTGGTAACTTCCCCCTTTCCATAATTTGATTTTTAATTAGCGTCTTTCCGTGTGGACTCTATTTTAAATGGCGTCTTCGAGGGTGATGCCATTTTTGTCTACTTCTCATCCCGAACCGAACTCCTCCTTTCTCCATTTAGATCATCTTTTCGGTTTGGGAAAGACTTTCTAAGACAGCGAGGACACTTGGAGAAATGATTTCCCTCTCCAAATCTCACTAAAATTCTGTTTCTATTTTTGAGAAAATTTCTACTTCGAGTTTTCTCCTCTATAAATAGCACCATATTCTTAAGGGTGCAAAGGGGCGGAATTTCTGAACTTCTGGGGAGACTCTGCCGGAAGGAGGTGCTAAGAAGGAAGGAGGAGCCTCCCACACACTTAAATGCCTCATCTTTTGGAGCTCACTTCCCTTTTGAAGATCTTAGAGAAGAAACCAATAAGCTTTTCTTTTCCCCTTATCTCTTTCTATTTCATTAGATTTATTTCATTGCATGCATCATATTTTCCCTTCTCTCTTTTTTATGTTTTTCATCTCAATCACATTGATATCCTCCCTTTAGTGCAACACTTGCACACTCCCCTTCTACTTATCATTTATACATCATATTTTTCTACCCTTTGCATAGGGGTTTAGGCCAAACACCAATAAGATGTGTATCCATTCATGCTTCTATTGTCTTTTATCTTTGAAATGATTTGATATTACACTCATATTTCTAATCTATATCTTTGTTGGTTGTTTGTTTTTCTTTGCAAGGTAATCAATCAAAGAAAGCTCTCTTCATTGGTTGACTGATTGGAAGATAAGGTTAGAACTCACATCTCCCCGGCATTAAAAGGTATTTATAATGCAATCACCTCCCTTTACCTTATTGTTATTATCATTTTGAGGCCCGCGTGTCTCTGACGATCACACACTCCTTTTAGCATCCACAATCGCTTCCTTTATTCCTTTTTTTAATCTCAATTTTTATAATCTACACTAAGGCAAAAAATTTGGCTTCTTTTTCTTCACACCATGAACCTCATGATTGACTCTACGTTGATATGGAATATTAGAGGTATTGGAAATTCTGCTTATGTTAGCAGTCTGGCAAAACATGTTAAATCTCATAAGATTTCAATTGTTGCTATTTTGGAATCAAGAATCCCCTTCTGTTGTGCTGACAAAGTGAGAAGGTGGTTAAAATTAACAAACATGGCTGGTAATGATGGTGAGTTGTCTAAAATATGACTGTTTTGGAGTCATAATGTTAGCTTTGACATTATTGAATGTCATCCTCAATTCCTTACTGTGGCCCTTAAAAAATGATACTCAGCACATGTTCTTCACTTTTGTTTATGCATCCTGCAATATGGTGGTTTGGAGGGAACTATTCTCATGTCTTTTGAACTTTGGTGACAATGTCGCCATTCCCTGGTTACTAGGTGGTGATTTTAACCGTATTCTATCTCCTGATGAGAGGATTGGTGGGACTATGCAATTCATCAATTCTATGATTGAATTTCAAGGTTTTACGTCTGCTTTAGGCCTTTCTGATGCTAGATATAGTGGCAGTTCTTTTACTTGGACCAATAGACAGGTTGGGGCTAGTTTTATAAAAGCTAGATTGGACAGTGTTTTATATAACTCTGCTTGGGCCAAGTTATCCTATACTCTGAATGTTACACACTTACTCAGGGACCCGTCGGATCATTCTCCATTGTTACTTTCTTTTAAGACTGATGTTACTCATCCATCTAGATTTGTGTTTCAACAGGTGTGGACTACTCATCCTGGTTTTTTGGAGTTGGTTAAGGATGTGTGGAACTCTGTTCAATATCAACACCAGTCTCCTTTTTATGTCCTGCAATTCAAGCTGAAAACTTTGAAAATAGCACTGAAGACATGGAACAAAAATGTTTTTGGGAATGTTTTTCAAAACATTGCCTTGGCAGAAGACAAGGTGGAGGCAGCTCAAGAGGCATATGATGATCAGTGAAAAAAACTCCGAAGTTAAGCGTGCTTAATGGGGAGCAATACTGGGATGGGTGACCTCCCGGGAAGTCCCCCATTCTGGAGCCGATCACTGTTAGAAAGTGACAAAACCGTGAGGCCGGTAGGCCAAAGCGGACAATACCTCGACGGTAATGGGGAGCAATACTGGGATGGGTGACCTCCCCGGAAGTCCCCCATTCTGGAGCCGATCACTGTTAGAAAGGGACAAAACCGTGAGGCCGATAGGCCAAAGCGGACAATACCTCGACGGTATAGAGTACGGGGCGTGACAATCAGCCTTGTGAAGAGAACCGATATGTACTTCATCAGGCTCAGGCAGAACTCAGATTGGCGCTTCACATGGAGGAACCTTTTTGGTTTCAGAAATCAAGGGTCAAGTGGCTTCAGCTTGGTGATAGGAATACTAAATACTATCATCAGCATGTACAAGGCAGAAGAAAAAAGACTTTTATTTCTAAGCTCAAAGTTGATGGGCAATGGAATACAGATCAAAGGATTATTTGTAATGGAGCTGTGATTTTTTTTCAAAAACTCGTCTTCTGAACCGCATGAGATAAATGCTGAGCTTATATCTAACATTCCTGATCTTATCACTCATGAACAGAATGATATGTTTGTTAAGATTCCTTCACATATTGAGATAAAGCAGGCTATTTTTTCTCTGTCTCCTAACAGCTCTCCTGGACCAGATGGTTTCACTGGTGCTTTTTTCACATATTGCTGGGATATTATTAGGGAGGATGTGGCTATGGCTGTTCAAAGTTTCTTTAGAGGATTCCCTCTGCCTCAAGGAGTCACTACCTCTATATTTTTATTGGCTCTTAAAATTAAGTCCCCACAGACCTTTGCAGACTTGAGGCCAATTAGTTTATGTACTTTCAGCTACAAAATTCTCTCGAAGATCCTTTATGATAGACTGAGCAAGGTGCTACCCTCTATTATATCTGCACATCAGAGTGGTTTCGTTAGTGGCAGACAGATATCCCATAATTTTTTGCTGGCCAAAGAGCTTCTCATGGATATTGATAGACCTGTAAGGGGTCATAATATTATGATTAAATTGGATATGGCAAAAGCCTATGATAGGCTTTGTTGGAATATTTGGGCATAGTCCCCTGGGCAATAGTCCCGTATTGGTTAAATGAGTTGTGGTTCATGTGCTTATGACCCTGGGTCTGTGTATCTCAACATCGCGGCTTTGTGGATTCAACATGGTATCAGAGCCCATGGTTATGATCTGGGCAGCGCATCCTGTGTTTGTCATGATCCACGTGACAGAGCCTAAAAATCGGCCTGCACGTGAGGGGACGTGTTAGCGAATAGTCCCGTATTGGAAACGGGCTAAAAACATAATGTGATTATAATTTTGGTGCCCTCTCCACTCAACACCTTAAGGTTTTGAGTTGGATGACCCAATCCAATAAAATTCAACATGGTATCATAGCATGCTCTTGGCCCAACTCCATATATTTCTTATCTTGCCACCTCTACCCAATTAATGTCCACGGCCCATCTTGGCCGTGAGGGGGAGTGTTGAAATATTTGGGCATAGTCTTCTGGGCAATAGTCCCATATTGGTTAAATGAGTTGTGGTTCATGTGCTTATGACACTGGGCCTGTGTATCTCAACACCGCAGTTTTGTGGATTCAACAGACTTGAATGGGATTTTTTGCTTTCTGTGTTGAGGAATTTTGGTTTTTCTAATATATTTTGTTCCCTTGTTGATCAGTTGATTTATAACTCCTGATTTTCTATATCTATCAATGGACACGGATGGCTATTTTAAATCTACAAGAGGGGTGAGACAGGGTGATCCGATTGCACCAGCATTATTTATCATTGCTGAAGAGGCATTGAGAAGAGGATTATTTACACCTTTTTAGACAGGCCAGTATAGATTTTATCATGTTCCTAGGGGTGTGAATTCTGTATCACATCTTTTATTTGCAGATGAAACTCTCATATTCATGAATGGTGCTCTTCCTTCTATTAGAAAGTTTTTGAGTTTTTATAGATCTACGAGGAATCTTCTGGGCAGCGAATTAATGCCAATAAGAGCTGTTTTGTTACGTCCAAGAACATGTCACAAAGAGCTATTCATAGAATTATTAATGTCACTGCTTATCTTCATAAAGTGGAAGCAATCAAATTGCCAATTTAATGTCACTGGTTATCTTAATGCTATTCCTATTTATACAGCTAGTGCCACCTCTATTCCTTCATCCATTGCCAATCAAATTGACAAAATTTGTGCTAACTTTTTCTGGCAAGGGACGCGAAAATATTGGGTCAACTAGAATGATATATGTAAGCCGATCTGTGAGGGAGGCCTGGGTGTTCGGAGTATTCATGAAGTTCAACTCTGCTTAAACATTAAACAAATATGGCATATTCTCTATGGTGAATCTTTATGGGCTACTTATGCTAGATAGAAGTTTGTGAAAGGGCATGCAGTGGACTGCAACATTCCATTTCCATCAGGCATTCGACGACAGAACTTCTCCAAAGCAAAACAGTGCATTCTTAATGGTTGTAGGTCCATAGTGTTAATGGTGCAAGCACGAATTTCCTGAAGGATGATTGGCTTGGAGGGGGATCTCTCCTTAACCTGCTATCCCTGGATGATCAAGTAAACTCTCCTAATATTTTTGTACAAGATGCTTTAACAGATCTCCACAATCCGGTTTGGGAGAAATTCCCAACGACATTCTCAGGGATTGCGGAGCTTATGGCATTTCAGCTCACTCAAGGAAATGATAAGACGGTGTGGAGTCCTTTTGTGAAAGGATCCTTCGATGTTAAATCCACTTTCGAATTTATTCAAAGTAAATCCTTCAAAAGGCCTGCCTTGAAGAAATTGTGGATGACTGGTTTTTTTCCTCGGGCCTCTATCTTCTGCTGGAACGTTTTGCATAGGGCTATTCCTGTTGATTCAATTGTCATGGGGTGTGGTATTTCCTTGGTATCCAGATGCTCTTATTGTTTTACTTCTTCAGCATGTGAAGACCTCAATCATCTATTTTTTGAAAGTGATATTGCTAAATTTTTGTGGGGGTGCTTCAGTCCTATCTTTGATAATCGCAGCCTGCACTCTATGAACATTACAATCCGACTTTGGGATGTTATTAAACCTGCTAAAATGTGCAATCCTCAGGGCTTTACCTCAATGTATATTATGATTCTGATCATCTGGGAAGTGTGGAAAGCAAGATGCAATAGACGATTTGAAGGAAATTGGATCAATATGAGGAGGCTAGCTTAATCTATACAGCTTGCAGTATCAGTTACATTGGAAAAAAAGACTCTCAGATCAGATATGGGACCACAGTTCTATAGTATTTTCCATTCGTATGGATTTCCATTTAAGATTCAATCTTCATCTCCTGTTGTGGTTAAATGGAAGCCTCCGGAGGTAACATATGCATTGAACGTTGACAGCACATGTAGGGGTAACCCGGGTTTATCTGCTGGAGGGGGGTGCCTTAGAGATGGTCACGGTAGATTTCTGCTTGGTTTTGCTTACTTTTATGGCAGAGAAACCAACCTTGTTGCTGAAGCGAGGGCTATTCGAGATGGTTTGAGATTAGCTTTGTTTCATTCAATCCCTATTTCAGTGATTTGTTCATATTCTTTAGTGCTTATTAATCTAATAAAGGCTGGGACTGATCCTCCCTGGTCCTTGCTACCATGGTGGGAGTCCTTATTCGCATTGATTGATAGCGTTGGCTGCCATTTGGTTCATGTCTTCAGATAATGCAATTCAGCTTGCCGACTCATTGGCATCCTTTACAGTCTAGAAGCAATAAGGAGTTCTATTCGAGACTGATCTGCCATTTCTTGCAAGAGGATGTGCAACCATTGATGCTAGTGGTCTTCTACACATTAGATACAGATGACTATTGATTCTTGTCAAGGTAGCTCATGAGTGCTTTGGTTCTTCATGGCAAATAGCGCTTTGGTGGTGACTCTGTCTGCTGCCTGCGGTGGCTCGGCAATTGAAGGCTGCTTTTCTTGGAAGAATAATGTATATTCCTGCATGCATTCGCTGCCAGAGGTGCAGCTGTCCGGGATAAAATGGGGTTCTCTCATTCAGATTTTGAGCTTTCTGCCCCCATTTTGTACAGCAAGGGTATGTCCCGATGATTCTGTATTTTTCATTCCATTCATTAATAAAATCAGCATATGTTGGAAAGCAAAGGTGGAGTGAGAACACTCCCTTTCCTCTGGAATGGGGGTGCACTCCCCCTTTGCCTCATGCAGATGACTTTATTAAAAAAAATGGTAAGGAGGATAAATTGCAAAAAAGCTTTCATTCATTTTGTAACTTTAGTTATATGCGATATTTGACATTAGCTTATGGTGTATGTGATGAAATTATGTATTGCCGTAGTGAGATTATAATAGTTAACATTTTGGTTTTCTTGGGAAAATCCTCGCCTTACAATTTTCTGCCAAATTTTTTTTATATTATTTTTGATAACCTTATTATATTCTTAGAATGTCAAAAAGTACCCCTACAATTAACCACCGTCAAAAGATTAAACAAATCCTATACTTCCATTTGTATAATTAAATTTTTGGATGAAAATATTCTTCATAAAAGGACTTATTTGAGCGGTACGTTATGTCGGAGAGATACATAGAGAAATGAAAAGTCATACAGATAGAGAGAAAGAGTTTAGGAGATAAAACTATTTTTTCGACGGATTTTTGATAGAATATCGATGGAATATGTCCGCCGAGTATTCATTGTAGGAAGTTTCCGACAGAATAATCCGTTGGAACACCGTCGGTATTTTTCGACGGAAAAGTAGTACATGGAAATTATGTCTGTAATTTTTTTTTGCGACAGAATGTATGGTTCGTAAAAAATGCCATGGGAACCTATTCCGATGGAAAATTATGACGTCGGTAAGTCCGTCGGAATTCCCAACCCAATTTTTCCGACGGAGTAAAGTAATCCGTCGGAATTCCCATCAGAAAAATTCCGATGGATAAATATTGCGTCGGTAATTCCGTCGCTAAATTTATTTTTAAAAAATTTAACGTTCATATATTTTCCGACGGATTACAATATTTATTATTTTTTAATATATATATATATAATTTATATAACAATCTATTTAAATAAAAGAATATAAAATCTATCCATCACAAACAAAACCTAATATATACAAGAAACAAAACACAATATCAATTATCAATTTTATAACAATAAAAATAATCAAGAAATATCCTCCGCATCCTTCATGTCCTCATCCTCCCCGTCTTGCTCGTTCCCTCCGTCGCCATTCGCTGGAAGATTCTATATTGAAAAAAATAATAACATTAAGTTTGCATTAATAAAAAATATAATGTAAAGATAAATTAAATATTTTATTACATTGTATAAATTTGAATCAGATATAATATCAAATCGATAATTTCAACACCGAACTCAAATCGAGTATCCGATCTGGATTCCGTCAACTCTCACAAGTCATTTTTACCTCCCAGGTTGTGTTGAAACGATCGGCATGCTGATCAGACCGGCATTTTACATTTTGAACTCTCGAATCCGACTTCTTTAATTTTAAACTAAGTGTATTTAGAAAATGCACTTTTGAGCGCCGGGCCCAAACCAGGCATCCGATTTGGATTCCGTCAGTTCTCACAAGTTACTTTTACCTCCCAGGTCGTGTTGGAACAATCGACATACCAATCAAACTGATATTTTATATTTTGGACCCCAAAATTTAATTTCTTTAATTTTAAACTAATTACATTTAGATAATACACTTTTGAGCGTCGGGCCCAAACCGAGTATCCGATTTGGATTCCGTCAGTTATTATAAGTCACTTTAACCTCCTAAGACGTGTTGCAATGATCGACATGTCGATCAGACTGATATTTTAAATTTTGGACCCCCAACCCAATTTCTTTAATTTTAAACTAAGTGTATTTAGATAATGTACTTTTGAGTGTCGGGCCCAAACTGGATATCCGATTTAGATTCCATTAGTTCTCACAAGTCACTTTTACCTCCCAAGTCGTGTTGGAACGATTGGCACGCCGATCAAACCGGCATTTTAGATTTTGGACACCCAACCCAATTTCTTATCTACATTTTAAACTAAGTGCATTTAGAGAATGCTCTTTTGAGCGGTAGGCCCAAACCGGATATCCGATTTGGATTCCGTCAGTTCTCACAAGTTACTTTTACCTCCCAGGTCCTGTTGGAACATTCGACACGCCGATCATACCGGTAATTTAGATTTTGGACCCTCAAACCCAACTTCTTTAATTTTAAACTAAATACATTTAGAGAATGCATTTTTGAGCGTCGAGCCCAAACCGGGTATCCGATTTAGATTTCGTCAGTTCTCACAAGTCACTTTTACCTCCCAGGTCGTGTTGGAACAATCGGCGTGTCGATCGGATTGGTATTTTAGATTTTGGACCCCCCAACCCCTAGCTATATGTATTTTAAACTAAGTGCATTTAGAGAATGCTCTTTTGAGCGTCGGGCCCAAACTGGGTATCCGATTTGGATTCCGTCAGCTCTCACAAGTCACTTTTACCTCCCAGGTCGTGTTAGAATGATCCGCACCCTGATCAGACCAGTATTTTAGATTTGGACCTCCGAACCTAATTTCTTTAATTTTAAACTAAGAGAATTTAGAGAATGCACTTCTGAGCGTTGGGCTCAAATCGGGTATCCGATTTAGATTTCGTCTGTTCTCACAAGTCACTTTTACCACCCAAATCGTGTTGGAATGATCGGCACGTCGATCAGACTGGTATTTTAGATTTTGGACCCCCCAGCCCAATTTCTTATCTGAATTGTTTTAAACAAAGTTAGTTTTGAAAACTAACTTAGTTCTGAATTGAGTAATTTGAGCGCTGAGTCCAAATCGGGTATCCGATTTAGATTCCGTCAGCTCTCCCAAGTCACTCTCACCACCCAGGTCATGTTGGAATGATCGGCACGCCGATCAGGCCAGTATTTTACATTTTGGACCCACAAACCCCTAGTTATCTGAATTGTTTTAAATAAAGTTAGCTTTGAAAACTAACTTAGTTCTGAATTGAGTAATTTGAGCGCCGAGCCTAAATTGGGTATCCGATTTGGATTCCGTTAGCTCTCCCAAGTCACACTTACCACCCAGGTCGCGTTGGAATGATCGACACACCGACCAGGCTAGTATTTTATATTTTGGACCCTCGAACCCCTAGTTATCTGAATTGTTTTAAACTAAGTTAGTTTTGAAAACTAACTTAGTTTTGAATTAAGTAATTTAACGCTGAGAATTTACCGAATATCCAAATTGGATTCCGTCAGCTAAATAAAAATTACTCATTCTATCCCATATAAACTGTAACACCCTACCTTAGAATCTGGTTCAGTTTCCAACTCTCATCGGATTTAGGAGAGATGCCACAGTGGGAAAAACCCAACAGAACAAAAACTAGTTGATGAATTACATAAAAAAATAGAACAATAACTAGCGGAAGAAAAATATCAAGCCTATCAGTTAGTTCCACTTCTCAAAATCACAATAGTCCAACTAACATAACATAAAAGTTCCTTACAACAGTCCATTATTACAATGTGATAAGGATGCTAACACAATCACCTCAACTGGAAAGGAGAAGGAGAAACTAACAACCACACTAAATCTTCGCGATCGGAGTCACTATGCACTAGTGCCTCGTCTTCACCAGCGGAGTCACATGAAAATGTTTACAAGCGTGAGTCTATGAATAGACCCAACAAATCACCAAATTCAAATATGTTCCTTTTTCCATGCCCAACTTCCTACGAGGGTACTTAAACTTACAAAATACTATAATGCTTAGAACATGAAACAAGGTGCTGGGAATTTAAAACTGTAACCACAAAACAAGTATCTTCATAACTATCTCTTGTAAAGAAACACCTTCATGTTCAGATTTTCAAATAACGGATACAAACTTTCGCATAAGGTATATGATTGAAGTAGATTTCAGAACAGAAATTTCAGATCACACTATTTCAGAAATCATATACGTTTACAGATTTCAGACAGAGAGATAGAATTTTAGATACACATGGCCTAGACACAGTGCCCAAACCACCATTAGAAGGTTAGAATAGTCAGATACTCAGTCACCTAGGCAATGGAGACGAGTCTTGATTACTGTGCAGAACCGGGGAAAGTCCTTCCCACCTTAACCAGTGAAATTTATCCACCTCCAGGATTTCACCTCGTGCCCTCGACGTCAGAACAGATTGAGCCTCCCTACAGGGGCATTTCTATAGTTTGGCTCTAGACCCTTCTATGACAGCAATGTCCATATAGCCAATATAATAGCTTAATTTTTTTCCACAGATTTAAAAAATACATGTTTCATATTTTTGAAAATAGAAATAAGCTTATTTCCAAGCTATACATGTGTATAATCATAAGCACATAATTTTAATGAACACGGAATTTTTACAGCAAGTTACCAACTTACTCATTTATCATTTTGTAATTTTTCAGATTTTTCTGAATCGAAATGGCCTTTCAAAACACTTTATTTGCAAGTTTCTGGAATTTTAAAAAATATGTTTATATTTTGGCCACACATGCATAGAAAATAATTCATAACGATAAGTGCAGATTTTCTGTGAGTACAAAAATTTTACAGTGAGTTATTAACATGGTTTTCTATCATTTTCCAATTTTTAGATTTTTTTTGAATTAAATTGGCCTCTCAAAATACTCTTTTTCTGAGTTGTTGGAAATCGGGACAAAACACAGGATGTATCGACCTTAGTCTGAGCAATACACAATGTGCCTCGACCTTAGTCTGAGTAATACACAATGTGCATCGACCTTAGTCTGAGCAATACACAATGTGCATCGACCTTAGTCTGAGCATTACATAATGTTCATCGGCCTTAGTCTGAGCATACACAATGTGCATCGACCTTAGTTTGAGTATACACAATGTGCATCGACTTTAGTCGGAGTAATACACAATGTGCATCGACCTTAGTCTGAGCATTACACAATGTGCATCGACCTTAGTCTGAGCATACACAATGTGCATCGACCTTAGTCTGAGCAATACACAATGTGCATCGACCTTAGTCTGAGCAATACACAATGTTCATCGACCTTAGTCTGAGCATACACAATGTGCATCGACCTTAGTCTGAGCAATACACAATGTGCATCGACCTTCTTCCCCTGTACTTTATTTTAAATTTCGAGGATGAAATTTATTTAAGGGGGGAGGGATGTAATATCCCGGACCCTTCGGATCCTTCTTCTTGGGTCCTGGATCTATTTTCTCGGAGAATTTGTTCTCATTTTGCCCAGAATTATCTTTCGGACATTTTTTGGGTTCGGATCCGTACATTTCGGATCAGTTTCGGAGGTCCCGGGACGTGTTCTGCGGTTTCACGTATTTTTCCCTGACAAGACCTACGGAACCCCGTAGCGGGTGAACAGGGTTGTTCACCTACTCAGGAATGGTACCCGGCGATCAGCGTGTTCCAACGATCGTGGCGGTATATTTTTCTATTTTTTCGTATTTTTCAAAAAATCCAGATTTTCTATATAACCCCATTTCTTTTTCTTTTTCTTTTTCTTTTCACTTTATCTTTCTTCTTCCTCCTCCTTCTCACCCGTGAGCGACCGCGCCCCCTTCCTCTCTCTCTTCCTCCGGCGTGACCACGGCGGCGCTCCCCTCCGGCTGTAGACGGCGGTGAGGCGACGGCGAGGCGATCGTGGCGGCGTGTGGCCCGTGGGATTTCGTGAACGTTCGAGGGTTCTAAAAGCTTTCTTCGTGGATCGGCGGCGATCTGGCGCGTTTCTGTCGAATCTGAGGTAGGGTGACGGTCCTTAACTCGATATTTTCCTTCCCCGTGATTTCTAGGCCGAGGCGAGGTCGAGAGTGGGTTATTTTGAGCCGGGAAGGGAAAACCATGTTTTGGGGTGTGAGCGACCAATCTAGCGTTTCAATCCATGTTTTTGTGGTTTGTGGGCATTAAAAGATGCATTGGGGGCTTGGGAACAAGTTTCCCTTTTGTTTCCTGTGGACGCACCAAAATTCGCTTATTACGTTGATCGTTTATTTAGGTGCGTGGGCGTGCCAGTCACAAAGTGACGATTTATTTAGACTCCGAAGAGCCTAAGGGTGCGCTCGATCTGACTCAGTCAGGTGATTGTGTGGTTCGGGTTGGGACTGAGACCCGTCGTGCCATAAAGGTCACAACGTCATTTACATCCCCTCAGAGAGGGGAATACCCTGAATACCCTTGATTAATTACCGAAAATAAGGGCTCCACGACCGAAAGAAATACTAATTAATGTGGGAAGGAAAAGGTAGCCGTGCTATACAGTGAGCCCGTGGTGAGGGCATGAACACTCAGATTATGTCGGTCACCGATGGACCATTCCATGTTTGAACAAAAGTCCGTGCGGAAAATAAGACGGTGACGGGGGATGAATCCGTGTAAATGTCTGCCAAGGGACGGCAAATTTAATGCAAAGTGGGGGCTCAGGTCTCGGCGAGGAAGGGGGGACCTTGGTGAGATATTGGCCCGGGACGAGGCCGGGCAGTGACCATGACGGGAGGAACGGCTCCCGAGGGTGAAGCCCAGCCTGCGAGGGCATCATTAATATTCCCGGGTTCGGAATCCAAGAAGGAGAGACGAGGGCCATATCGTTATGTTCATGAGTTGCCTTGAGTGACATGTATCATGATCGTTCATTTATTAGCATTACCCCTTTTGCTGGCTGTCTTTTACCATTCCCAGACCATGAATTCTTTTCTTATCCATTGCTGCCACCTCCCTTTCTTATCACGATTATTGCTATTTATTGTCCCTTTTAATATATATATATATATATATATATATATATATATTTCCTTTTTTATACATATCTATATATATTTGTTGGGGAATGGTGAAGTGTACCGCTGGGGGGGGGTGGAATTAGGAGTGTGCCGCTGGAGGGCTGAGAGTGTGTCGCTGGAGGGTTAAGAGAGTGTGTGTAACGACCCGAGAATCTGATTACCGGGAAGACCCGATAACCCGAGACTCGCACCGCCACCCACGAGTCCGAAGACTCGGAAGGGTTAGAAGGATGGTGTGAAAACTACACAAGTATCATAAATAATTGTAGAAATTAAACAGTTATATAAATAGGCAGGAAATGAATTAACATTTTACATGGTCCACAAGATAATAATAAAATAATAATAATAGTCCACAACTAGTACAGAGACAAGAAAAGAAAGTACAGCTACACGGGGCATACCCCGGCTCTGACCTCTGGCACTAACGCTGGGCACCTGAACCGCGTTGAGCCTCAGACGAACTCCCCTGAAGCCTCGCCTTGCCTGAAACACGATGAAAACACGCATGGAATGAGTCTCAAAACAAGACTCAGTAGGGATCACTCGAAACCTACCTCGCAAACGGAGAAATCGCTACGCTAGCAGTAAGCGAGTACCTCGAAAAGGAAGCCCTGCCACTACAAAACATCGGTTTCACGGCACACAAGCCGACACACGTACCATGGCGAGAAGACCGAGACGCAACGGTCAACATGACGAAACCCGAAGGTCGAAGCCGCGACGACTGACAGCCTGACGCTCCCGGCTCGACAGGAGTACCTGCCACGAGAAGCACAGTCGGTAGCGTCCCCTAACGACTTACACCGCACCGCAGGTGAACTGCCTGACGTGGTAGCGCCTACCAGAGGCACGGACACCGAACAAGTACCACAACCAAGTGACTAGCTGGGGTCACGCTCGTCAGCGCGGGTCTAACTTCCCCCAACCACGTGTGCACACACAGACCATGCGTCCTAGGTCAGGCCCTCTGACTGGTTTTCCCCTGTAGCCGGACTCTGTCTAACGATGAGGGGCCTGATGGAAACCAGTCGAAAAACCGTCTCTAAGGGTCGGCCCGTACACCACTCCCTGGTGAGACCAGCACCGCGTACTGGTGGGCTATGACTAGTGGAGGGTCACTGAAGGAGTAGACTCTCAAGTCAACGAAAAATCATGTCCGCATCCGACGACGTACGGGGACCACCCCATGTACCGGCACCGTCGAACGGCGACCACAGTCGGAGCAGAAACGGGGTTGCAAACCACCCGGGGCAACCCAGTGCCTGACGGTCTACCCTAGACGCGTCACAGGACTCTGACGGTCTAAGCGGGACCGTCACAGACGCCTGACGGTCTAGGCTGGACCGTCACAGATGCCTGACGGTCCAACGCAGGCCGTCACACTCCCAGTGTAAAACGAAGTGTAACGCACCCACCCTGGTGCGTTACAGACTGTGACGCGCCTATGCAGGTGCGTCACAGGGAAAAATAAGGGCAAGCTGTGACGCATACCACTCGGTGCGTTACAGCGTGTGACGGTCCATTCCTGGAGCATCACACACATGTAACGGTTTAGCCCTAGAGCGTCACACGGCCTGGGGGTTGGATAGCTTCTGACGCACCCACGCTGGGCCGTCACAAGGCTGTGACGCGCCAGTCCTGGTGCGTCACACGCCTTGACCCCCAATGGTCAAACCAACGGTCTTGCGTCTTGTCGTGCGGTACCCATGACCAGGTGTCAGGGTTGTAATTTGGACAGCGTGTCTAGGTTGGCCTTGTTCTGGGAGACAAGCCTCTACGGCGTGGTTGTCGTGGGTTTTTACTTCAGTAAGCGGTACTAGTGTAGTTCGGTAGCCCCCGACCGTGAGTTTGGGGTGTGTTTCCGATACAGTAGGAGTAGTTGTAGTGCCGGGTTTCGACCGGCCACCGGGTTTACTGTTCCTACTGTTGCGGTCACTCTTGTAGCCTTCCTTTCCGCTACCGTCGTTGTTTCCGGTTGGGGTTCCGCGGGATCCCTGCTGAGTCTCTGTTTTGGAGACTCATTCCTTGCTTTTTAGGTGTGGCGGTTCTTCTTCCTCGAGGTTCGAGGGCGCGGTGCGGAGGTTCTCAGTTGCCAGCTCGCCGGGCCGAGTGTTCACTCGGCATGTGGTATGTTTTTACTACTTTAGACTGTACTTTCTATTGGACTGGACTCTATTGTAGCTGCAGTTGTTTATTTATTTCTGTTAATTGTTGTCCTGCTTTATTTCCTATTTCTCTGTGCCTCCACACTCCTTTTAGCCCTTCCGAGCCCTCCCGGCTCGTGGGCGGCGGTTCGAGTCTCGGGTTATCGGGTCTCTCCCGGTAATCGGATTCTTGGGTCGTTACAGTGTGTCGCTGGAGGGTTAAGAGGGTGTGTCGGTGAAGGGTTAAGAGAGTGGGCAGTGTGCTGCTGGGGAGGAGAAGAGCGTACCGCTGGAGGTTAAAGGGGAGCGTACCGCTGAAGGATAAAGGAGGTGTACTGCTTAGAAGGCAAAAGAGAGTATACCGCTGGGGATCTAGGAGCATGCCGCTGAAGGTAAAAAGGGGAAGAACTGAGGCGTACCGCTGGAGGCAGGTGGGGGTGTACCGCTGGGGAGAGTAGAGAATGAAACCAAGCAAAGTGTGCCGCTCAAAGGGGTGGGCCAGAGTTCAAGAGAGGGTCCCTTGCCCAGTCCATGTCTGATAGAGAGTCTCAGATGGTTAAGCTTTCAGTTTCCCTGCCGTGTGATCGAATTCCAGGTCATGTTCGATGGTGCAGTTCTTCGAGTCTTATTCAGCCAATTCCCGGAGCTTCGCATAATTCCTTTAGTTGATTAGAATGTTTTATTGTTGTTTAGCCTCATTTGTTTGTTGCTTCCTTTTGTCTTTTAACATATTGTTACTTTTGACAAAAATTCGGCAGCATCTCCCCTTGACCCGGACAGTAAGGGAATACAAGGGACATGTCCACAGGGAGTGACATGAACCAACAACTGAGGTGTGTGCCTAAGCAGCCGCCTTTGGGGAAACTTCAGAAAACTGGGAGAAAATGCCGAACGAGAAACCAATAGACTGAGGCAAGATATGAGTACACCGGAGAAATGATGGCCAAGGTGTGCCGGGCTGGCAGTCCAAGGGTGTGCCGCTGGGCAGGCCGGTAGAGGAGGTGTGCCGCTGAGGCAGCCAAAGGAGGTGTACCGCTGAGCGGGAGAATGGGAAGGGTGTACCGCTGGGCAAGCCCAGGGGAAGAGCGTGCTGTTGGGCAGACTCAGGGAGGTGTACCGCTGGGCGAACGAAAACAAGGTTAAGAATGTGCCGCTGAGGAATTAGGAAGCGTGCCGTTGAAGGGCCTGAGGAGCGTAATGACTGAGGGTTTGAAAGGGTGTGTGTGCACATCGTGGACCTTGGAGGAAAGTTTGAGGAGCCTTCCGGCCAGTAGATGAATCCCAACAGCTGGGCAGGGGTAGTGGGTGCTAACGAACCCATAGGTGGAGGAAGTGGGGTAACACTCTCGCCATGGAGGGCCATCAAAAAGGGGAGGAGGTAGCCTTGTGCTGACAAACCAAGAACACTGCTCGTTGAGCTAAGCCAACCGATGACACGAGGGGCAATCAGAACGAAGCTAGTAGACCGGGAGAGAGACGCAAACCATAGATTAACGACGAGGAAAAGACAATGGACGCAACAAAAGATAGAGCCCAAGGGCATTTCCATTCATGATAAGAACTCCAAAATGGCAAAGGCCAGAATCCAAAGGCCAACTACAATATACTGCAGAACAGAAGAAACTGTGAAAGGAGAAGAGGAAAACTGAGGAGCGAAAAAGAGGAGAAAAAAGAAAACAGTGCCGGGGGAGAGTTGGAACGAGGGAGGGTGCCTCCCTTCACCCCATTCCTCCTCTCCTCTATACAAGTGGCTCACTCCCTCTCAATCTCTCCACCCTTCTCTACCTTCTTCTTCTTCTCTTCATCTTCTTCTTCTTCTTCTTCGTGTGGGTGGTATCGCTTCCTCCTCCAACTGGTCTCTTCCCATGTGTCTCTCTTTCTCTTTCTCTGTGAAGGCCTTTTATACGTGGGCCATTGACGAGGGACCTCATGATGGCATTGCCGTCTGAGGTTGACCCGGATCTTGTCTCTGTCAGGTGGGGATCTCTCTCATCCAACCAGAAGGTGACACCAAGGCGGGTGCTAGCTGGCATCGAGGTGCCTGCGCTACGCGCCAAGGGGCCTCTCTAGTGACCGTTATGTCTTCTGCCGGTTCGTACCGTTCAGGGGGATTCAACGCTGTGCCGCTGGGGGCTGAGGGGTTGTGCCGTTGAGGGGGCAGAACGCCCGTGCCGCTGGAGGACATGACGATTGTACCGCTGACGGGGCACAACTATCGTGCCGTTGGAGGGGGCTCCCAAGGGGTGTGCCGCTGGAAGGCACCAAAAAGGGTGTGCTGCTGGGGCAACTGGCAGTGTGCCACTGGGGCACTTCAAGGGGTGTGCCGCTGGAAGGCACCAAAAAGGGTGTGCTGCTGGGGCAACTGGCAGTGTGCCGCTGGGGCACTTCAAGGGGTGTGCCGCTGGGGCATTCGAAGAGTGTGCCGTTGAATGGCCGTTTGGGTGTGCCGCTGGGGCACCTGAAAAGCGTGCCGCTGGGGGCCCGTTCAGGTGTGCCGTTGGGACACCTGAAGAGTGTGCCGCTGGAGGCTCTTCAGGGGTGTGCCGCTGAAGGCCGTTTGGAGTGTGCCGTTGGAAGGGGCACCAGCTCCTGATTCAGGGACTTAAGTTGTGCATTCTTTGGGGTATTTCTTCACCGTTCGGGACCCGAGGGTGGGTCCATAGCAGTGCATAAATTCAGGAGAGATATCCTGTGTTTTCTCTGTCATTTAATGTGCCCGTGCAAATGCGGGGATTTGTCGGACGGTAGTATTCTCCGGGGTCCTTGATGGCCAGTCTCCTCGGGTCTTCTCTCTTTGACTCTTACATCAATGCGGGGGCTTGGGGGGACATATGGACGTCCGATTTTATACGTCCACAAATGCCCCCCACCCACGGGCAGCGCGGGTGAAGGGTGAGCGCGACGGTGCTCGCGGGTGTATCCGTGGAATTAACGTACATTCTTGGGCGTACGCTCATAAGATATGTGACGTAGATATTAATATATATATTTATTATACCACTATCGTTTATATATATTATGTATACATATATATGTATTTTTTCTTTTTCTTCCCTCTTTTTTTTCTCTTCTTCTTTTTCTTCTTCTTTTTTTTTCTCTTTTTTTTCTTCCTTTTTATTTTCTTCCCTTTTCTTCTCTTTTTTCTTTCTCCCTTTTTTTCTTTCCTTTTCCTTCTATTCTTTCGTTTTCTTTTTTATTTTCTCTCTTTTCCTTTCTTTTCTTTCCCTCTTTTTTTCTTTCTTTTGAAACCCATATAAAAGGGGCGGGGGAGTTCCGTTCGAACTCCCCCATTTATTTTCAAACTCTCCTTCTCTCTCTGTGCCTCTTCGGTTACCACCGCCACCGTCGCCCCCTCTCTCTCTTCTTCTTCTCCTTCCCTTCACCTTCGGAGGCCACCACCGCTCGTCGTCGTCTTCCTCCTCTGGTGAGGGCGCTGCGAAGCCCCCCCTTTTCTTCCCCTTCCCTTCCTCCCCTTTTTTTTTTCTTCTCTCCTCCTTTCATTCTCCTCTCCTCCTTCTTCCTCTTGTTCTTCTCGTTCTCCCTTCGCTCGGGGGACGATGGGGCCCTAGGCTCCCCGTCTTCCTCTTCTCTTCTTCTTCTTCTTTTCTTCCTCTTCATCTCTTTTTCTTCCTCTTCATCTATTCTTCTTCTTCTCTTCGGCATGGGGTGGAGGCGGTCACGGCGTCGGAGCGTGCCGCTGACGGGGGCATAGGTGTGCCGCTGACGGGGGCACAGGTTTGCCGCTGGGAGAGGGCACAGGTGTACCGCTGGAGGAAGGGCACGGGTGTGCCGCTGGAAGAAGGGGCATGTGTGTGCCGCTGGAAGAAGGGCACGGGTGTGCCGCTGGGACTGGGGGGCACGGGTGTGCCGCTGAAGAAGGGCACAAGTGTGCCGCTGAGGAGAGGGCATGGGGTGTGCCGCTGAAGAGGGGGCACGGAGTGTGCCGCTGAGGAGAGGGCACGGGGTGTGCCGCTGAGGAGAGGGCACAGGGTGTGCTGCTGAAGTGAGGGCACGGGGTGTGCCGCTGAGGGGAGGGCACGGGTGTGCCGCTGAGAGGGCTCGGCATGGGTGTGCCGCTGAAGAGAGGCACGGGGTGTGCCGCTGAAGGGGAGAAGAAGACTTCTTCAACCGGAGGATCTCCGGTGTCGCCCTTGGGCACACCGTGACTTTGTTGGGGCCGTCACTCCTTGTGGGCGTGCACCCATGTTTTCCCCTTACGCCTCCGGCCTAGGGGAAACTCTGCCGAAATTTCGTCAGAAATTATTGGCATTTTGTTTAAATCAATTGTAGTGTAGCCCCTTTATAATTTCCTTTCCTTTTCTTTTATTTGTATCTTGTTCTGACTTGAGGTACCTTGCACCTTGCAGAGAGATGGCTGCCCGAGGAGATTCTGCTGCTTCTACTGCTTCCGATGCCGAGCGTGTTCCCCCACCTCCGGTGCCAGCGGTTACCTGGTTTAATGTGGAGGACTTGGACAGGGAGCATGCCGAGATAGCGGCACTAGCCGGATCATCAGGCTCCGATACCGAGACGATGGACTTCCGTAGGCTTACTCAGGTCGAGGGCAGCTTGGCTTTTGACCGGGCTACGGGGGAGTACCGGAAGGACTACCCAAAGGACATGCATCTCATCCGCTTTCTGAAGCATCTCAGTCACCAGGAGAAGCGGAACTTCCGAGTTGTCAAGGAGGCCGAGCAAGCGATTTTGCGGTCCTGGGATAGCCTGCTCTACAGTGTTCCGAGGAGTATCCCGATGTATCTGGTGGGAGAGGCTCGAGAATGGAAACCCATCTTGGGACTTGAGGCCATGCTGCCGACAGAAGACAAATTAGTGCGGGCGCCTCAATTTACCCCTGCTCGGTGGGACACAGCTGTCGGCGGGTCCAGGGCAAACAACCTCGATTCAGTCTGTTCCTGGCTCCAATAAAGTGGGGGTACAGAGAAGAACCCTTCTTGCTGGATTGCTTGGCCATCCGATTCAAGCACGAACTGGCGCTGGGCTGGTTCGGGGAGCTCAAGCTTAAGGATGCGCATAGCTTTCGGGAAGGGAGCGTGGAATTCACAGAGTATGTGCTGTTCAATTACGCCCCTATCCTTATCCGGACTGGCGTTTATCACAGTGTCTATGCCTCCCGGTATAGCTACCCCATTTCCAGGGGCCTTTGTTGTGGGATGATTGAAGTGTTCAATGCAGAGACCAACACCTTGTTGTGCCCCTGTGGTTTTGATGTCAGCAGCACTATGAGAATGAAAGATTGATTAATTGATGCATGATCACAATCATCTCACTGTGTCAGTCTCTGCATCGGTTCATTAAACATTGTTGCACGTTATATATAGTCGATGCATGATCTTTTGTATAGACTGCACTGTTAGTTCTCCTGCATACACTGCATCGGTAAATTGCATACTCTAGCAAGTCTACACATTACCTGCTGTTGTGTTCGTGCATCATTTGAGCAAGTCTGCACATTGCTGCATGCTGAGTCTACACATTCGTTTGGCATGTTAGGGCACTCATATTCAATGTACATACTTTGAAATATGTATACTGCATTGCACACCACAAGTCTGTACATCGATGCCGCATGCATGCATTCTAAGTCTGCACATTATTTATACATTGCACGCAGAGTCTACACATTCGTTTGGCATGCCTGAGCATTCATCGTCAATGTACATACTTCACCATATGCATACTGCAGCATGTGCTATCAAGTCTATACAATCATAAGCTTAGTTAATGCATTATGTGCTTCACGCATACACTAAGCATGTACAGCCTCCATTGGTTCACTCGACGAAGTCAGTACAGCCTCTGTGTTGCATGACATCAAGTCTATACATTGTCTCGCACACACACACAAAGTCTACACACCAGCAAGTCTGTACATCATTGTTGCATGCATCATTCAAAGTCTGTACAGCCTGTGTCATCGTTCATGCACCGTCTCACTTAGCGTCTCACCCAGCGTCTTATGCAAGTATGTACAGCCGTGTGAGCATCAAGTCAGTGCTTGTTAAGCTACGTCTCACTTAGCGTCTTTGTGCAGTCAAGTCTATACATTGCATCATGTCTAAAGTCTGTACATTGATGCATGCTATCAAGTATGTATGGCCCGTGTTCTTCATTCATTTCATGTCTGTACATTCTTCAAGGGCATAGTCCATGATTCAATGTGTAGACTTCCCTATACATCGTCTTCTCGCATTCACGCTAAGTCCATACACTATGCATTGTGCATCGTTCAAAACAAAGTCTGTACATTGCTTTCTGAATTAACTCAGTGCATCCTCGTCTGTTCTAACAGGACTGTTGGTCGAGGAACTTAGTGACACGTGTAATCCAGCATGCTGAGATGCTACCACGTGGTCAAGGCGATTGGGCGGGAACTGTGGAGAGCACACGCCCTACCTGCTGCTGCTATATATACTAAGCTTCTTCCTCAGAAGAAGACTGATCGAAGCTGTGAGAGCTGAAGCAGAAGAGCAGAAGCAGTGAGTGCCTGCACGATCCAGAAGAAGAGGAAGAGAAAGAAAAAGAGTGAAGAAGAGAAAGAGAAAAAAAGAGAGACAGAGTGATCGGAAGAAGAAGAAGAGCAGAGAGGAGAGTAGACAGTAAGAAGAAAAGAAAGGAGGGGTAGAGAGAAGCTTCATTCGAAGATCTGTCCTCACTGGACCGTGGATCAAATCCAGGCCAGTCAGCTCTGTTGAGAGCCATATTGTTTGTGCTTCATTTTCAGCTTTCAGTTGCTGTTTTGTTTCCCATTTCTTATTTTTCTTTTAAACCTTTCTTCAAGCTGTGTGTCAGTAGAGCAAGCTGTGATGCTCAGCGGGCGAGGTGGATACCTCGGACGGCTAAGCTGTATTGCCCAGCAGAGCAAGCTGTGAGGCTCAGCGTTTACAGTGGAGGATTCCACTGGTCGGGTTAAGCTGTAGTCCCCAGCGGATGGCTAAGCTGTATTGCCCAGCGGAAGCAAGCTGTGATGCTCAGCGGTTGTAAGCAAGCTGTGAGGCCCAGCGGTTCAAGCTGTTAGTCAGCGGAATCCACACTCTGGTTTGAGTGTGGGGTGGATGTAGGTCTGGAGGACCGAACCACCTAAAAATCCTCTTGTCTAATGTGGTTTGATTTCTTATGTGAGTTCGCTAGATGAATGCATAGGGACGATATGATTTGATTGCACACTGTGGGTTTGATTGTGGTATTGAGAGTCCTTTGACATTGTTCCTAAGTCACTAATCAGTTCATCTATAAGCATATCAGTTGACTTAGTGAATCTGTAAATTCTGAAATTGCTCATTGGCCTTCTGTTAGTATCAGGAAGAATTTTTAATTGAGCAAAACCTTTTAAAAGATTCATTCACCCCCCTCTGAATCTATAGCATCGAATCCAACACTTAGTATCAGAGCGGGTTACTGTGCATAGGATCTAACAATCCGCAGCAGATCTTGCATCTTTTGTGTTTCATTTCAGAGTGGGTTTCTTGTGCTCGGTGTTTTGATTCACTGATTTAGTGCCTTGCTTTGCTAATCTGATTACGGTCCATTTATCATCTCTCGATGGCTAATCCCCCAATATTCAGAGGTGATGACTTTGATCTATGGCTGGAAAAGTTACGTCGGTATGTAAGGACAACCGATCATGATCTTTGGAAGGTAATGACTCACGGTTCATACAAAATGTCGAAGGATAAATCCAAATGGTTCGAGAAGGATAAAATGAAAGACTCCATCAACTCTGGAGCATTGAATATGGTAAAAGCATCAATTGACAGAGCATTAATCTTATGTGTCTCATCCTGCAGGTCTGCCAAGGAAATCCTGGATAAATTGAAGACTACTTGCGATAGAGACGAGGATCAATGCTTGATGGCCAACAGGGGTGATCACGACTCTGATCAACAGGAGGAAACATCATCCATGGTAAGCTCTGGATCAGAAGAGATTTCAATTGATGATTTATGGAATATAAATGAAGAACTTACTGATAGATGTACGAAACTAAAATCTGAAAACAAAAGGCTAAAGAAAAGGATTGAACAATGCAAATCTGATGTCACTTGTGATATTTGCCCTATACTGAAACATTCTTATGATACATGTTTAATAGATGTTCAGAATTTTAAGGAACAAAATGGTTCTCTAAAACTTGAAAATCAAACATGTTTGGACAAGATATCTGAACTGGAGAATCAGCTTATTAAGATGAAAAATGAGCATCTAAAAGGCATGCAAGAATTGATCGAGATAAATTCTGTAATGGACAAACTGAAGTTTGAAAATGTTAAAGTTCAAAAGGATAATGAAGATCTCAAGGCTAGTCTGAATAAAATCAACAAGGAAGTAATGCATATTTCTTTTGTAGAGTTAAGTTGTAACAAGTGCTCAGCTCTGCGTGAACGCAATGAGGGACTCTATAGTGAAAATGATCGGCTCAATAAACAAATTGCTTCGTTCAAAGAGGATCACAAAAATCTGCTTGCTGAGAAAATTAAAGTGGAAGAAAGACAAAAGGAACTGATTGAGGAATTGAAATTGATGTCTAGAAATGTAGAATGTGATGAAGAAATAAAGAATTTGCATGAGAAAATTAAAGAGCTAAATGAACAAAATAAGAGACTCATGGGCTTGAACATTGTTGCATCTGAAAAATGGCTAACCCTTGAGAAAGAGAATGCAGCTAAGAAAGAAATTCAATCTGAGAAGGAAGAAAAATTGAAACAGGAACTAGAAATGGTCAAAAACCTGAATGATGCTATGCAGAAACAGATTCTCATATGTGAAGAAGATTTGATAAATTCTGAACTCACAATCTCCTCTTTGCAATCTGAAGTAAATGAACTTGTTCTCTCCATGCCTAAATCTGTCAAGGGAAAAGAGAAAATGAATGCTCCGTTATGTGATAAAGTCACTAAATCTAATGGAGAGGAAGGATGCAATTCTCAAGTTAAAAAATTTGTTAAGAAAAACCTGTACACCACCTTTGTTCCCAGCTCTGACATTGCAAGCTGCTCTGAGCCTCCTAAAACATCTACATCTTCAATATTTCAATTCAAGGCTCAGAAAAATGAAAAACAAACAAAAGCTATGAACAACGGTACACAATTGAACAAGAAAGGTAAGAAAAATAAGGTCAAAAATGTCCCTTCTTGTGCCCTAAAATCTGACAGCTCTGCCGTATCTGATGGATCAATGCATACTGCTCATAACTCATTCACCTATTCATGTGCTTCTGATAAGAGTGCTTCATGTCACTATTGCGGCAAAGTAGGCCATTTAATGGAGGATTGCAGAATATTGGTAAATGATGAGCATGCAAGTAAAGTAATGCACTCTAAGAATTCATCCATTAGAAACCATGCCCCTAGGAAATCTGATGCTTCTTGCTATTACTGTGGTAGGTCTGGTCATTTAATGAACGAGTGCTGTGCTATGAAATCTGATGACATGATGCATGCAAGATACACTGCAAATCATCATGGGTACAAAAGAAACAAACTCAAGTCTAACCAGCACATCACTTGCTTCAATTGCAACAAGTCAGGTCATAAGACTGTTGAGTGTTGGTCAAGGAATTATAGGAATAATTCTGGATCTAGAAGTAAGCATGTTAGGTGCTTTGAATGTGGAAAGTATGGCCATACACTCAAGCAATGTTGGCATACTCAGGGAAACTGATGCGGGACGAGACCACGGACACGACAAGCTCGTGACTGTCCCTTAACGAGGGAAGCGTCGGACGTGCGCGGTTGAGAAACCGACAATGAGATAGGGTGATCGGCTCTCTCGTGTGCCCGGATCGGGTCACCGGACGGTGTCGCACTCTCTCGCAGCAGCGGTAATGAATAGATAAAGTGAGCTAGATATCCCTACACATGCTCTCTAGCAGCGGCATAAACAAGCATATATGAAATTAAGCAAAATGCCAAGTAAGGAGTGAAGGCGATACCTCCACGCGCTCGACGTGGGGACGACGGACCCGGCCGAAACTCGTACTCCCGGAACAATGATACACAATAATACAGCAATACACGTCGCTGCCCACTCCACGTAGGGAGGTAAAGGGCTACACAATGGGGTCCGGGAGGACCGATTTCGGGTTGACGGGCGGCTTTCCGCGTAGCTTCGGCAGCGCCCGAACTAGTGACGGTGGGACCCACGCGCTGTCCGGAGGGGCCGTGTAGGACCCGGTGGCACCGCTGTAGTGGTGGATGCCCGGAGGATTGCTCCTTGGGGTGGCGGCGCACTGGAACGCCGGTCAGAGGCCGGGCGGCTCCGTTCGGCACCGGTCGGAGTAACCGGCCTCGGACCTGCACTTTCTGATTTTCAGCGCGCGCTCGGACGGGAACGGACGCTGTGATCAGCCCCGATGTCGGATCGATAGGAAACCAGAGCCGTTGGAAAGCTGCTTTGAATTACTTCAAACTAGGCCTAAAGATCTGGCCTGGATCTGCACGGATCTTAGTCTTAATGAATTTTCAATTTGCTGTTGTACAGTAACCTGATTCTCAGATCTACAGAGAACTTTCCTGAGAACTACCTTTTACTGATATGAAGACCTCGGATTCAGCCCTGGACCTCTTCATAAAAGTTGTAGGAACTTAAGTAAGGAAACCAGACTATTTTTGGATCTAGATTTAGAGGTAATGGTGATTTGTTCTGATTTTGGAAGTGGAGGGTGGTCGGATCTGGGATCTGACTGAAAACACTATAGCCGAGAAAGAACACAAATTTCTAAAAATAGATAGAAGGCTGATAAAAAACTAAGAAAATTTGTGAAGGCAGGGGGTGATGGGCAGAACTCCCAATAAAATTGGGAGGGTTTGGACAAATCAAAAAGATGGTCGGAGAGGGAGAACTCATAGGTTCTATCACTGTAGACAGAAACCTGGCAGATCTGGGATGACAAGTTGGACGAAAATGCAAAAATACTAAACGGTGGATTTTGGGCGTGAAAATTTAGGTGGCACTTGGGAGGCAAGGGTAGAACACACCATAAACATTACAGCTTGAGATCTTCACGTGGAGGAGAGAAGATATTCGGACAAGAAGCCTCTGTCTAGGATGGACAGAACACCAAAGGCGGCTCCGCGGCAGCGTGATGGCGGCACGAACGGCGGCGGCGGCGGTACCGATGATCACCGGAGGTGGGGGAAAGGAGATATCACTCTAGAATGGGGGTTGGGGATGAAGAAACCAGGGGGAGAGAGAGGGGAGGTCAAAATTCTCCAAGAGAGGGGTTCTTGCACAATGATTTTTTCACTTTCATTAATATTCAAATGGAAAATATAAGTATTTATATGCCTCCAATCTAATCCAATCTCTACCATTGGATCTAGGGATGGAGAATGAATGGCCTAGATTAAATTTGACCAACACACACACACAAAAAATAAAATAACCCAAGTGGGAGACAAGCTTGACATGGTAGGTAGCCTACCTTAGACTTTTTACTCCCTTTGTCTACCCATGTGGTCAATTGGCATTCAACCCTTCTAGATGGCCACCTAGGATGGTTGACCAGCCCCACATGGTCTAGGTGGACCAATGGGAAAGGGGTGAGGGCCCCCTGGCTTGGGCCTACTGGAATTTTACATATAAACCCACTAAGACTTACAATTGTGTACCCATATAACACAAGGGTATACATACAAATATGAAAGGACATAAATGCAAAAAAAATGCGGACGGTCTTGCCTTGATGTCTCCATCAGAAACACTGTTAAATCCAAGTTTGTCAACTTCCCTGTAAAATGGAATGTGCTTGATGGTGCGGACACCCGAGCAGTTGATCGGCACGATACGCCGAGCCACCGGTACCGCACACGGAGCATGACACGAGCCACCTCAGCGTCCATCTGGCTCGGAGACAGCCTAGAGACTCCGCCTTGAGCCTCCCCACTTATTATATTTAGTTAGACTTTATGTGTGTTTAATTTATGTTTATTTCGTTGCATTCGGTTTGACATTTTGATTGTAATAGGGGCTTATGTGCAATTCGGACCCCGTGGGCCCCACGGGCCCCCCAGGCCCCACCCCATTGGGCCACCTCAGCCTAGGGTCCCACGTGGGGTCAGTCAACATGCCACATGGGAGCATCTAGAAGTTTGAATGGGAATTGGACACATGGGGGACAATGGACTAGAAAAGTCCACATGGGAGGCCACCTACCCCCACCAACTAGTCCACCCTCTCTCCTTGGTCCAAGGGCCGCCCCCCCTTTGTTTTTTTATATTATTTTGTGTGTGTGTGTCACACTCCATCCCAACCCTCCATTCTCATCCCCTAGATCCAATGGTTGTGGATGGATGTGAGATGTAACCTATTTAAGATTGTATTTTCCATTTTAGTGGAATTAATGCATTTGAATTGGAAGAAAATCCCTTAAGCAAGGCTTAGGCCACCCCTCCCTCTCCCCTTGAAGCTATGAAGGCTTCCTTCTGGTGGTGAGACTCCACCCTATCAGTTCCGGTCGCCGCCTCCGCCGCCACGAGCCGCCACCGCACCGCCATCGTCTTCATCGTAGTTCTGCCCGCGCAGTACCACAGCAACTTCCACGAAATTTGTGTCTCCGCCACGAGCTCAGATCAATCTGGGAATTTTACTGGAGTTTCCAGAGGTGTCAAGGATATCCCATCAATTTTGGTTTGTCATTCAGATCCCGTTTCATAATTTTTGATTTTTGTCCACCCTTCCATTTCAGTTCTGCCTAAGTTCTGTCCAGATTCATATCCGCCCTGTATTTCATGTCTTAGGTCCATCTTTTGATTTCTGTTAGTCCCATAAATTTTACTGGAATTTCCTTCCATCCACCCCTTCATCCACAATTTTTCTAAATTTCTGGTTCGCCCATTTCATATTTTCTAAAAATCATTCTCAGTCCCATCTATAGTTCTGTCCTCTTGTTCCCAGATCCGACCACCCGTCACTCCAAAAATCATATCAAATCGCCACCACCTCCAAATCCCATTCCAAAAATTGTCCCCATTTCATGGTTTGATTCCCTACAACTTTGAAGAAGAGGTTGAAGCCTGATTCCAACGGCAAGCAGGCAGTCAATGGCCATTTATAGGAAACTCATATGCTGATCTGATATTTCAGGAGCTGTGCAACATAGGATTGAAAAATAGTTAAAGCCCAGGTCCGAAGAGGTTAAGAAGATTCCACTGACCCTAGGTTGGAGGATTTTGAATCCTCTTTCCAACGGCGCTGGTTTCATCGCATTCCGACGACGGGGCTGATCACAGAGGCCGTTTTCGCCGGAGCGCGCGCTGTTAAAACAGCAACCTCAGTTCGTGGACAGCAACTTCAAAGCTTGGAGATCGGGACCGATCGACCCCCGATCGGTGTTCCCGGCCGACCGTCGTCCTTGGAGACGCACCACCAGGGGTCCCCATCATAGTGGGTCCCACCCCCGTAGATCCGGAGGACAGCGCCATCCGTGGGCCCCGCGGGCCCGCAGAACCCGCCGTTCGGAAAGCACGAAAATGCGGAGTTCGGCACCGCCGGGCGACATCAAGATGCTGCCCGTCAACCCAATTCGCGTGATTCCCGGGCCCAGCATGTGACCTTTTACCTCCCTGCGTGGAGTGGGTCAAATTATTGTACTGCTGTAAAATTGTGTTAACCGGGGGTCCGTGATTGGCCGGGGTTGTCTTCGCCACGCCGGGTGTATGGAGGTAATGGTCCGAACCTCTTGGCGTTCATTTGCTTAGCTAGTATACGGTCTTTTGCCACTGCCGAGAGTGTAGGTACTAGCCCGTGTGTCCATGTCACCGCTGTGAGAGTGAGTGTGACCCGTCCCGTGACTCGATCCGAGTCTGGAAGTTGAGTCGGACTACCCTTGACCTCCGCCGGTTCCTTAACCGTGCACGGTCCGCGCTTTCCCTCGCTTGGGACGACGAGTGAGCTTCACTTCTATTAGCGACGTTTTGCCACTAGGAGCTCGTAGTGTCGGGCTTAGTGTCTCCCTGGTGTGTGCTGCTGGTCGCGTCTTCATCTAGAGTCCGAGGGTGGCACCTAATAGTGTCGTCTCCCGTGTCCGTCCCGCATCAGTTTGGTATCAGAGCAAGTCGAGTCTAGGGTAGTCATTGCATAAGTCTTGCATGCATCATGGTCTAAGTCGAGTCTAGGATCATCATTTGTTTTCAAAACAAAAAAAAAAGGTGTTTTAAAATTGCATTTCACCCAATAGCTCGGTATATTAAAAGGTGTTGTCCGAACGTTAGGCTACGCTTATCGGGAGGTCGCACACTTGCGGGAGTGATCTTCGGATCGATTAACTCCGCTCCGTACCGGATATTGGTTTAGGTCTAAGTGCATCATTTAGTGTGTGTTTGCATTAGTCGGTGTCTTCTAGGTCGTGTGTCAGGTGCATGCCCACCCGTTGAGGTACCCAGTACTCACCACCACCACCTATGGCGGAGTCCCGAGCCCGTAGTTCTGATGAGTCTTCCACGGCCGAGATGTTCCGGGCCATCATGGATCGTTTAGACACGCGTATGGATGGTCTTAGTACGCGTATGGATGGCATAGGGACGCGTCTAGAAGGGCGGATGAAGGTCCTCGAGGATCGGGCCAGGGTTTCGGAGCAGTCCATTCAAGGACTTGTTGGGAGGACTGCCATCCTAGAGAGGGGCCCAGTAGCGGCGCAACCCGCCCCGACGAACGGCCAACAAGAGCTGGTGCAGCAACCCGCTGTGCCAAGGGCTCAGGTGGAGGATGTCGGGAGGCAACAGGCGCCTATAGTGGATGATTATGCCTCCGACAATGATCACGGGGGTAACGGTCGTCGTCACCAACGACGGAATCGTGATGACGAGGATGACGACTGCATTCTTAGGGGTGTGCGTGTGGACCCTCCCACTTTTAGCGGGTCCTTGGACCCTAGGGTGTATCTAGATTGGGAGGCCGGTATGGACCGGTACTTCGAGTGGTTTGAGATGACGGACCACCGAAGAGTCCGATATGCGAAGATGAAGCTGCAAGGGCAGGCCCAAACTTATTGGATCAATGTGGAGAGCCTGCTCAACCAGCGACGTCAACCCCAAATCGGTACCTGGGATGATATGAAACTCAAATTGAGGGAGAAGTACCTTCCTGCCTCATATCGCCAACGTCTTATAGACAAGTGGCAAAGCATCTCCCAAGGGAACCGATCCGTGACCGAGTACACCGCCGAGTTCGATGAGTATTACTTGCGGTGCGGGGTCACGGAAGAGAGCACCATGACGATATCCCGCTTTCGGAGAGGTTTGCGACCTAATTATCAATATGAACTCTTTCGCCGCAATGCCACCACTTTGGAGCAGGCATATCAGATTGCTCTCGAATTGGAACAGTTCGAGGCCGAGTTCGAGTCACCCCATCGGTTGGGCTCTTTTCCCCTTCGTAGTGTCGAGCCCCGTGGCTCATCTGGCACGTATCCTAGGGCCCCCATGGCTCGACCTCAGGAGCCCGCTCGCCCCGAGCCCTTTGCTCCTAGGCCTCGTCCTCCACCCCCGAGGGACCTTCCTCGTCCCCAGCATCTCACGGCCCCACCCATAGCCCGTCCATCGGCACCCGCACCCCCTGCACGTCCTTTGTTGCCTACGCCTCCTATCCGTCGGGAGGATAAAGGTAAAGGACCTATGATTGGGGAGCCTAGTGGATCATGGCAGCAGTGTTATCGCTGCAATGGGTTTGGCCATTTCGCCAACCAGTGTCCCACCCGCCCATCTCTTCACATTGGGGACACACAGGCCGAGGATACCACCCCTACGGGCCTCGAGTTAGTCAGCTATGAGGCAGATGAAGAGTTAGCTGACGAGTACTATGAGATGGGAGGTGAGGCCCAGGATGCCCAACAGTCGGACGATACCCACGTGGGGGTCGTCAGATGTATCCTCACCCAGCCACAGGTCAGTGATGACTGGCGTCGGACCACTATCCTTCATGTATTCTGTAGGCTGGGAAAGCAAATTTGCAAGGTGGTCATTGATAGCGGGATTTGTATCAATGCAATCTCTACGAACGCTGTCGCTCGTCTTGGTCTCACACCCGTAGACCATCCTTGTCCCTATCAGGTATCATGGGTGGATACCACTTCTATTTCGGTCAGGCTGCGGTGCTTGGTCCCGCTGCAGCTCCACTCCTACCGTGACGAGATCTGGTGTGATGTTCTCCCCATGGAAGTGGGAAGTATCATTCTTGGTAGACCATGGTTATTAGACCGAGATGCCACACTCCATGGTCGGTCGAACACCTATACCTTCGACCACGATGGCCAGCGGGTCACTCTCCAACCCGTTCGGCCCAGGAGCCCATCAGTCAGGGGTCCTACTGGCCCTAGCACTCCGAAGCCTTCCGTTCCCGGGCCTAGCACCCCATCCCCAGCTCGGGCTATGACCGTTACCTCTGGCCCAGGAGAGCTCTCGACGAGGAGATTGATGATGATTAGCTCCCGGGAAATGGAGCAGGAGCTTAGTCAGGGCTGTCCGATGTTTGCCATTACGGTCCGAGAGGTGGAGTGGGACTCCGAGGGTGAGCTCCCACCCGAGGTTGTTCCCATTCTGCAGGAGTATGCTGATGTATTTCCCGATGAGCTTCCTGAGGGACTCCCACCTATGCGGGATATTCAGCATGCCATCGACCTTGTTCCGGGCTCTTCCTTGCCCAACCTTCCACATTATCGCATGAGTCCCACGGAGCATGCCGAGCTTAAACGGCAGGTCGATGAGTTAGTACAGAGAGGGTCTGTTCGGGACAGCATGAGTCCATGTGCTGTACCCGCATTACTCTCCCCGAAGAAGGATGGCACGTGGAGAATGTGTATTGATAGTCGTGCCATCAACAAAATCACCGTGAAGTACAGGTTCCCTATTCCCCGCCTTGATGACATGCTGGACATGATGGCAGGTGCCACTATCTTTTCGAAGATCGATCTTAAGAGTGGCTACCATCAGGTGAGGATTAGGTCAGGTGATGAGTGGAAGACCACATTTAAGACCAAGGACGGTCTATATGAGTGGTTGGTCATGCCTTTTGGGTTGACCAATGCCCCTAGCACTTTCATGCGGCTCATGACACAGGTCCTTCGACCTTTCATTGGAGTCTTTGTAATGGTGTATTTTGATGATATCCTTATCTATAGCCGCACCACAGGGGACCACTTAGACCACCTTCGGCAGGTCTGTCTACTTCTTCGGCGAGAGCAGTTGTTTGCGAACCCACAGAAGTGTGCCTTCATGACACCTCAGCTTACCTTCTTGGGTTTCATTGTGTCTAGTATTGGGGTCTCCGCCGATCTGGAGAAGGTCTGGGCCATTGTTGAGTGGCCGGAACCCCGTACCGTTCATGATGTCCGCAGCTTTCATGGTCTTGCGACGTTCTATCGTCGCTTTATCCACGGATTTAGCTCCGTCACCGCCCTGATCACGGATTGCATCCGTAAGGGCACATTTGTATGGACGAAGGCCGCATCTGCCGCCTTCAAGGACATCAAGGAGCGCATGACCCAGACACCTATCCTTCGACTACCTGATTTCTCGAAGGTGTTTGAGGTCTCTTGTGATGCGTCGGGTGTTGGGATTGGAGGAGTTTTGAGTCAGGAGTCCCACCCGATCGCATATTTCAGTGAGAAGCTGAATGACGCGAAACTGCGATATTCCACATATGATAAAGAATTCTACGCAGTTGTTCAGGCTCTTAGGCATTGGAGGCACTATCTTTTACATCAGGAGTTTGTCCTATACTCTGATCATGAGGCATTGAGGTACCTCCATTCCCAAAAGAAGCTTAACTCGCGTCACAGTCGTTGGGTCGAGTATCTTTAGCAGTTCACCTTTGTGCTTAAACATAAGGCTGGAGTGGAGAACAAGGTGGATTGTTGAACCCCTTCTATCTGGGTTACTAATGAATTTTGATGATGACTATTCCTCATGTATGTTTTCTAACTTGAATGCTATGATAAGAGTTGGAATTGTGTTACACTTAACTTGACAAGGAAAGCTTTGGAGTTCAGGGATCAAGTTCTGAAGCAAGAAGGTAATTCATGGATCATGAGACACAAGGATAATATGGTGAGATCTATCCAAACTCTTGCTCTATCCACTTTGGCAACTAAGGCATTTCACATGGGTCTTCATCATTCATGCTTCTTTTCTTGAATAGATGTGGTTTGCTCTCTTGGGTTGGCTCTTAATCATCTTGCTTGATTGGGACTTATCTTGGTGGTATCCACCATTTTTTTTGTTGTTCTGGAGCATGGGTCGACCCCTGTAACGTTTCTGCCAAACAGAACGTTTGCTTGCAAGGGTCGACCCCAAGGGTCGACCCCTTTTTAATTCTATTTTTTTTGGCCCGAGGGTCGACCCCAAGGGTCGACCCCTGTAAAAATTTGTCTTGGCAGAACCCTCGTGAACGAGGGTCGACCCCAAGGGTCGACCCATTGCCCTGCTTGGTCAAAACCCTCTTCGAGGGTCGACCCCAAGGGTCGACCCCTTCCGGTCGGAGCACCAGCCGACTTCTTTGACCATCGTTTTGTGGTCCCAAAAGTCCTCTAATCTATGTCTAATCACCTTTAGACATTCCGCAAACCTCTCCATGTTTTGTGGATCTGGTTCCCATGCCATCTTTGACTGATTTGTTTAATCTATTAAATCCCATGGCACTTATTAAATAGAAGACAAGTAAGATACGAATTAAAATGGATGATTGTTGTATTGTGTGTCTGCAGGTTCGGAGTTGCAGCCAAAAAGCCTCATTCATCCTTGCTCTGAAACAAAAATCAAAGGGAAGGAGCTGGAATCCAAGCCCAAGATTATATACATCGAAGAGCTGCCTCGATCATCGCGTTCTTGCAACCATTTGTGCTGCTCTGCATCATACCTCATCCAAACTCCTTCTGCAATCTGCTGGAGCAACAAGTTCATTTGAAAAACACAAAGGGGGAGTTTTATTTAGAGATCTTTTCTGCTTTGATCTTCTTTAGTGGTTTTGGTAAATCTGAAAGTTGTTGTATTCTAAACTATCGTGAGACATTTTGTGAGTGTGTTGTTGTGTGTGTTTAGGGTGCCTAGATTTGGTACCGTGTGTGTGTGTGTGTGTGTGTGTGTGTGTGTGTGTGTGGGTGTGTGTGTGTGTGTGTGCTGTTCATAACAGCGTGTGTGGTTGCTTGGCTCACATTATAGTGAAGTCGTTAATCCTCACGAGTGAGGGGTGGATGTAGGGGACATTGCGGTGTACCCGAACCACCTAAAAATCTTTGAGCCTCAAGTGGTTTGTTTTCGTGCATATTTTGTCGAGTGGGCTTCACGGTGAGTTGAGTGTTCATTACCTTCTTCTTCACACACTCACCTTATTTCACTTACATTCATGTGTGAGCATATACGGGTAAGACCGAGCGTTTGATTGTTTCTATTGTGTCTCACTAGCTTTTCAGAAAATAATTTTTATTTGTCAATCAATTCACCCCTCCCCTCTTGATTGCCACCGTTTGGGACCCAACAATTGGTATCAGAGCTTTGGTCTCTGTATAGTTCGATCTCACGATCGTAGAGTTGATCCCCTTCTATGGCAAACAGAGGGATGATGCCCGAAGGGCATTCTGTTCACAGGCCCCCGTTTTTTGATGGAACAAACTACACATATTGGAAGAATAGAATGTATGTATTCCTGCGTGCTCAAGATTATGAAGTGTGGAATGTCATCAACAGAGGTCCTTATAAGCTGCCTGATAATGAAGATGATTGGGATGATGATCACATCAATAAGTCTTTAGCTAATTTTAAGGCCATGAACATAATTCAATGTGCTATCCATCCGAATGAATACTCACACATATCTATGTGTTCCTCTGTACAGGAAATGTGGGACAAACTACGCTTGATCTATGAAGGAACTTCTGAAGTCAAGGAGACCAAAGCTAATTTATTGGTCCGAGATTATGAGTTGTTTATGATGAAGCCTGACGAAACCATTTCTGAAATGTTCGCGAGACTAATGGAAATCACAAATGGTTTGAAGGCTCTTGGCAAGGAATATTCAAACCGTGATCTTGTGAGGAAGGTTCTGAGATCCCTATCACCACAGTGGCACACAAAGGCTACAGTGATAGAAGACTCAAAAGATCTCAGCACCTTGACCTTGGATGAGTTAGTCGGCTCCCTGATGACTTATGAGATCAACATCAAGAGAAGCGAGGACGACAACAAGAAGAAGAAAGTTGCCATGACTTTGGCACTGAAAGTAAATCCTCAAGAGTCGGAAGAAAGTGAGGAAGGTTCCTCAGCCAATACTGAAGATGAGGAGCTCGTTGCTATGTTTACCAGAAGAGCAAGAAAACTTGTTAAGAATGCCAGGAAGTTTGGAGGTCAGTTCAGGAAAGGGCCAAGAAGGCAAGGTCCTAAGAAAAATGAAAGCAGCAAGAAGGAAGAAATCATTTGCTATGAATGCAAGAAACCTGGTCACATGCGGGGAGAATGCCCGGAATTGGCCAAAAGGTTCAAAAAGGGGAAATTCAAAAAGCCTAAGGCCATGGTGGCCACTTGGAGCGATGAAGATGAAGGAGACTCCGGGAATGAAGATGGACTAGATGAACTAGTCCAGCAACTATGCTTCATGGCAAATGACGACACCAATGAGGTACAATCTGAAACTGAAACACTTACTTGTGAACAATGGCAGATTGCTTATGAATCATTGTATGGAAAATGCAAGAAATTGAAATCTGAAAACAAACTTCTGAAAAAGAAGGTCGAACAAGTTATGACTGTTAAAAATCCCTGTGAAAATTGCAATTTCATGAAATCTGAAAATGAGAATCTTAAACATGAAAATGAAATTCTCATATCTAAAATTGAATTGCTTGAAGAAGAGAATTCATGCATGCGTAAAGATCAAACTGCCCTCATCAAGACACATGAAAATCTGACACAGGAATTGGAACATGAAAGGACTGAAAATGCCTCAAGTAATCAATCCAAGGAAATTGCTGAAAAGAAAATTGACAGCTTGTTGGTTGAGATAAATGATTTGAAGAGTGCTCTCACCACACTTGAAAGAGAAAAACAAGTGTTGAATACCTGTGTGGGTCCTGATGATGGAGGTTCTCCACCCTCCTCTGAGAAAAGAAATAACCTTAAGCCCAAAACTTACACAATTCCATGGATATCAAGAAATACATATGCCTCATCTTCTAACACACAGATGCATAAGTCATATATGAATATGAACATGAGAAGAAATTGTGATAAAAGAGTCACTACTTGCTTCTATTGTGGAAGATTGGGTCATGATATGTATGAATGTAGAACCATGAAATTTGACGATGAAAACTTTCTTAGAATGATGAATAAATCATGCAGGCATGTTGTGTCTAACCACCAAGGACACAAGCTTGCTTGGGTACCAAAAATCCCATAAGTACTCCTTGTGTATTTGCAGGTCTGTCTTGGAGCTCAAAAGAACAAATGGTACTTGGACAGTGGATGTTCAAGGCACATGACGGGGAACAAGGAAATGTTTGCAGACCTGCAAGAAAAGGAAGGTGGGGTGGTAGCTTTTGGAGGTAAAGACAAAGGAAAATTGTTGGAGAAGGTAAGATAGGTAAGAACCAAACTCCAGTCATTGAAAATGTTTTGCTTGTCAAAGGCTTGCATCACAATCTTCTAAGCATAAGTCAACTCTGTGATAAAGGTTGCAATGTGTCTTTTGAGTCTACTCACTGCACTGTGGTAGATAGAAACACTAATGAAATCAAGTTCATAGGGGTTAGGCACAACAATGTTTATATGATTGATCTTGATGACACTTCACACAAAAATCTTTGCTTAGTTGCTAAAAACTCTGATGATGCATGGTTATGGCATCGCCGTCTTGGGCATGCTAGTTTCAATGTGATGATGAAGTTGTTCAGGAAGAATTTGGTTGTTGGCTTACCCAAGTTGAAGCTGGTTAATGAAGGAATCTGCGGAGCATGCAACAAGGGCAAACAGACAAGAACATCCTTTAAATGTAAAAGTGATGTAACCACCTCTAAGCCCCTTGAATTGCTTCACATAGATCTTTTTGGACCAAGCCGAACACACAGCCTGGGAGGTAAGCTTTATGGATTTGTGATTGTGGATGATTTTTCCAGATATAGCTAGGTGTATTTTCTCTCAAACAAAAGTGATGCCTTGATGGAGTTTGAGACGTTTTGCAGGATGGTTCAGAATGAAAAAGGATGGTGCATCAAGACTGTGCGAAGTGATCATGGTAGGGAGTTTGATAACCATGACTTCAATAATTTTTGCAGGGATCAAGGCTACACACACAACTTCTCCGCACCAAGGACCCCGGAACAAAATGGGGTCGTGGAAAGGAAGAACATGACACTTGTTGAAATGGCAAGAACTATGCTAAATGAAAATAACCTTCCAAGGTATTTCTGGGCTGAAGCCGTCAATACAGCATGTTACATAATAAACCGAGCCATGGTAAGGCCATTGTTAAAGAAAACACCTTATGAGCTATATCGAGGTAAGAAACCAAACATTTCTTATTTCAAACCTTTTGGCTCCATTTGTTACATCCACAATAACGGTAAGGTGGATTTGGCTAAGTTTGACCCCAAGAGTGACAAGGGGATATTTCTCGGATACTCCCTTAACTCAAGAGCCTATCGAGTGTATAACTTGAGAACTCTTGTAGTTGAGGAAAGTCCACATGTCATTGTTGATGAATCATCATCCAAGGATTCTAATGAAAAGCATATCTTGCAGGAAGAAGAATCAGATGAAGATACCACCAAAGAGCTCTCGAATGAAGCAAGCAAATCAGAAGGTGAAGAACAACAAAAGGATGATGAAAAACATCAAACTCCAAGTGAACTACAGTTGTCTAGACAATGGACTTTTGCAAAAGATCACCCACAAGAAGTTGCCATTGGCAATGTGGAAGAAGGAATAAGAACTCGCTCCTCATTCAGGGAAGTTGAAAATCTCGATTATATTGCATTGCTCTCACAATCTGAACCTCACTCTATAGAAGATGCCTTAAAAAATGATTCCTGGATCTTGGCCATGCAAGAAGAACTACACCAATTCCAGAGGAACAAAGTGTGGTTCCTTGTGCCTCGTCCTAGAAACCACTCCGTGATTGGAACAAAATGGATCTTTCGTAACAAAATAAACGATCAAGGGGTGATAACTAGGAACAAGGCAAGGCTGGTAGCCAAAGGCTATAGCCAGGAGCTAGGAATCGATTTTGATGAGTCTTTTGCTCCTGTAGCAAGACTCGAGGCAGTGAGAATTCTTTTGGCATTTGCATGTTGCAATAACATTAAACTATTTCAGATGGATGTGAAAAGTGCATTCTTAAATGGTTTCATTCAGGAGGACGTATACGTGGAGCAGCCACCAGGGTTTGAGGACGGAAAGTATCCAGACCATGTGTTCAAGTTAGACAAGGCACTATACGGTCTTAAACAAGCACCCCGAGCATGGTATGAACGGCTAAATGATTTCCTTATACATAATGGATTCAAACGAGGTAATGTGGATCAAACCCTTTTTACAAGGTTGAATGGTAAGGAAATTTTAGTTGTTCAAGTTTATGTTGATGACATTATATTTGGCTCCACCAAAGACACTCTCAGCCAAGACTTTGCAAAATTGATGCAAAGTGAATTCGAAATGAGCCTTATGGGAGAGTTGACATTCTTTTTGGGATTGCAGGTCACACAAACGACCGATGGGATGTTCATACATCAAAGGAAATATGCAATGGAACTGCTGAAAAAGTTCGATTTGGTTTCTACAAAATCACAACCTACACCCATGTCCACATCAATAAAAATTGATACAGATGAAACAGGTAAATCTGTGGACCAAAAACTCTTCAGAAGCATGATAGGTTCCTTACTGTACTTAACTGCAAGTCGGCCTGACATTCAATTTGCAGTATGTTTGTGTGCTCGCTTTCAGTCCAATCCTAAGGAGTCACACTTGTCGGCTGTGAAAAGGATTTTTAGATATATTGCTGGCTCTGTGAATTTGGGTTTATGGTTTCCGCGTAATTCAAACCTTGAATTAATTGCCTATTCTGATGCCGATTATGCGGGATGCAAAGTGGAACGGAAAAGCACCAGCGGATATTGCCAGTTCCTTGGAGGATGCATGGTTTCATGGGCCTCCAAGAAACAAACTTCAGTGGCCTTATCAACCGCCGAAGCCGAGTACGTGGCTGTAGGTAGTTGTGTTGCCCAGGTGCTTTGGATCCAACAACAAATGATTGATTTTGGCATTTCCTTCAAAAATACTTCCATCTTGTGTGACAACACATCTGCCATAAACCTGTCAAAGAACCCTGTCCATCATTCTCGCACAAAGCATATTGAAATTAGACATCATTTCATCAGAGATCATGTTAGCAAGGGTGATGTAGAAATCCGGTTCATTGAGACAGATCTTCAAATTGCTGACATCTTTACAAAACCCCTCGGTGAAGAAAAATTCACATCCTTTAGAAGAGAACTAGGAGTTTGTAGAGTAGATGAGTCTGCATCGTAATCATCTGCATAATTCGGTTACTGCATTTCATGCATTTTCATTAGTCATGAGCTAGTTTTTAATTTCCTTGTCATGCATCATATTGTGTGAAGAAAACCAAAAATACAAAAACATTGTGCGTGTTAAACTTTATTTGTGTGATATTGCATTCCCTCTCTATATATATATATTCCTATTATTCACACATTCTTGACGTCCCTTCTATGGCCGATTATAACCTTGTCTTTAAACTCCCGCCAAGAATGACGCAAAACTGTCCACGTCTTGAAATCCGGAGTATTGGATCAACGCACGCCAAAACATAATCTTAAATTGATGTGGTTTTCCCCAATTGTTCAAAACCTTAAAATTTTTTTGATTCCTACAATTGATTATATTGGGGACTCGAGCCTCTCATTTCCCTTGGCCCTCCGGCTCTTTTTCTTTGTCATTTCATTTGAAGAACGGGCAAGGGGTCGACCCCTGGGGTCGACCCTCGCAAAACCCGGTTCTGCCTAGGGGTTGAGCTACAGGGGTTGACCCCTTGGGTCGACCCATTCCGGCAGCGCGGCTCGGCCGTGTCTGAACCATACGCAACCAGTGTCTAAACCCTAAGTTGGCCCTTCCCTAGTCTATAAAATGCTCTCAACCCCCTCCAAGGCCAGCCACCACCTCTTGAAAGCCCTCAAAACCGTTTTTGGTGCCCAAATCATCCAACCCTAGCAGCGGATCTCTTGGTGGCTAACCGCGCACATCTTCTCCTTCTGGGTCCAAGGCTTCTTCTTCAACCTCCAATCTCCTGAGGTAAGATCTTGTTGTGAGTGGAGGATCATGGATCCTACTTTCTCGTCTCCATCCCTTGTTGAATCATCAAGATCCATACCCCATCTTGTGCTCCTTTCGATTTGTGTTTAGATGGCCCCAAGGAGACGTCCATCTCGCCATGTTGAAGAGTCCAGCACGGCTCGTGAAGTCCGCTCTAAACATGCCGAACAAGCTGTAGCTCTTCGCGGACAACCTTCATCCAGCAAAGTGCTAGATTGAAAAGTCCTTCGTCCGCATGCAGTTGACTTCGGCAATCTGAGCATACACTTTCCCAGTTTTGTCGATGTGATTTGCAGCCAACCCAACTTGGATGTCTTTATGTCTGCACATCGGCGATGGTATCCCTCTTTGGTTCATCAATTCTACAGTAACTTATCTTTGGTTGGTGATACTCCGATTACTAAGGTGAATGGGGTACAGATCCTTCTCTCTCCAGAGTTGTTGAGTGATGCATTTCAACTCGGTCCCGAGGGGTATGCCTTTGGTGATATTTTAGTTCCTGAAGATACCATTTATCTCTATATGACATCCAAAGATCAAGGAGACCGTTCTATTGCGGGGTTGAATGCTAATCGGTTCCCTCCGGTTCAACATATTCTACACCGGATGATTACTACCATTTTGCTTCCACGAGGGGGAGGCCATGATAAAGTCACAGAAATTCATATGTTTCTGATGTATTGCTTCTTGGAAGGAATTCCCATCAATTTTCCTGCCCTCTTTTTGGAGCATATGAGCACGAGCGTTAAACACAGGAACCGCACTTTACCATATGCTGCTGCGTTAACAGCCATCTTCCAACATCAGGAGTTGGATCTTTCAACTGAATCTTCACGGACCATTAGGGACGCTGACATTTATACCATCCACACCATCTGTCACAACATGGGCTATGCTATGCAAGGAGGTGAACTTGTTCGGAAACTGAAAAATGTCGCTCCAGTTGATGCAGCTGATGCGGATGAGGACGAAGACTCCGATGAGGCACCCTTACGTGATCCTGCTCCTGACATACCCTCTGAGGCGGCCAGACTAATCATTGATCGGTTGGATCACATTGATGAGCGGCTGGACAAGTATGAGGAGACACTTGATGTGATACAGAATGAACTTCATGATTTGAAACTTACTCAGCAAGACTACACTCAATCCTTCACCGATGCCTTGGCCCATCAAAGCCAGATGTTCCATGAACTTTTGGATTATGTTCGGCGTTCTCCTGGTCACCCTCCTCCGGCTGATCATTAGGCTGTTGCGCTTCATTCCTATGGCACTCTTCCTATCCCGTTTTCCCCCCCTCTTTTTGATGATGCCAAAGGGGGAGAGGTTTTGGCTATACTTGTGCCCGGCTCTTCGGCTAGCTACTTATATTATGTGTGATGTGTGCTTACTTGCGTGTGCTGCATTTTCATTTTTGCATCTGTTCTCAGGGTTGCTTAGTGTTGCATTTTCATTGTACTCATGGCATAGCATCTTCATGCATTGTATTCCCTTCACCGTTTTAATGAAATCTGATTATGGCTTGTGATTGTGTCCAAGTGAGTAATAGCTGATTGATGGATTATGCCTACAATTCAATTGGATAAGTTTCTACGCTCAAGAGGGATGCGATTTTTATTTCTGCTCTTCATTGAGAATGTGTTGTCAAACTTGATGTACTGCTCAGGCTCCGCCCTTTGATCCCATTCATTTAGCATGGCACTTATATCCTGTTTGTGCAATTTCTGAATCTTGTCATCATCAAAAAGGGGGAGATTGTTGAACCCTTTCTATCTGGGTTACTAATGAATTTTGATGATGACTATTCCTCCTGTATGTTTTCTAACTTGAATGCTATGATAAGAGTTGGAATTGTGTTACACTTAACTTGACAAGGAAAGCTTTGGAGTTCAGGGATCAAGTTCTGAAGCAAGAAGGTAATTCATGGATCATGAGACACAAGGATAATATGGTGAGATCTATCCAAACTCTTGCTCTATCCACTTTGGCAACTAAGGCATTTTACATGGGTCTTCATCATTCATGCTTCTTTTCTTGAATAGATGTGGTTTGCTCTCTTGGGTTGGCTCTTAATCATCTTGCTTGATTGGGACTTATCTTGGTGGTATCCACCATTTTTGTTGTTGTTCTGGAGCATGGGTCGACCCCTGGGGTCGACCCCTGTAACGTTTCTGCCAAACAGAACGTTTGCTTGCAAGGGTCGACCCCAAGGGTCGACCCCTTTTTAATTCTATTTTTTTTGGCCCGAGGGTCGACCCCAAGGGTCGACCCCTGTAAAAATTTGTCTTGGCAGAACCCTCGTGAACGAGGGTCGACCCCAAGGGTCGACCCATTGCCCTGCTTGGTCAAAACCCTCTTCGAGGGTCGACCCCAAGGGTCGACCCCTTCCGGTCGGAGCACCAGCCGACTTCTTTGACAGTCGTTTTGTGGTCCCAAAAGTCCTCTAATCTATGTCTAATCACCTTTAGACATTCCGCAAACCTCTCCATGTTTTGTGGATCTGGTTCCCATGCCATCTTTGACTGATTTGTTTAATCTATTAAATCCCATGGCACTTATTAAATAGAAGACAAGTAAGATACGAATTAAAATGGATGATTGTTGTATTGTGTGTCTGCAGGTTCGGAGTTGCAGCCAAAAAGCCTCATTCATCCTTGCTCTGAAACAAAAATCAAAGGGAAGGAGCTGGAATCCAAGCCCAAGATTATATACATCGAAGAGCTGCCTCGATCATCGCGTTCTTGCAACCATTTGTGCTGCTCTGCATCATACCTCATCCAAACTCCTTCTGCAATCTGCTGGAGCAACAAGTTCATTTGAAAAACACAAAGGGGGAGTTTTATTTAGAGATCTTTTCTGCTTTGATCTTCTTTAGTGGTTTTGGTAAATCTGAAAGTTGTTGTATTCTAAACTATCGTGAGACATTTTGTGAGTGTGTTGTTGTGTGTGTTTAGGGTGCCTAGATTTGGTACCGTGTGTGTGTGTGTGTGTGTGTGTGTGTGTGTGTGTGTGTGTGTGTGTGTGTGTGTGTGCTGTTCATAACAGCGTGTGTGGTTGCTTGGCTCACATTATAGTGAAGTCGTTAATCCTCACGAGTGAGGGGTGGATGTAGGGGACATTACGGTGTACCCGAACCACCTAAAAATCTTTGAGCCTCAAGTGGTTTGTTTTCGTGCATATTTTGTCGAGTGGGCTTCACGGTGAGTTGAGTGTTCATTACCTTCTTCTTCACACACTCACCTTATTTCACTTACATTCATGTGTGAGCATATACGGGTAAGACCGAGCGTTTGATTGTTTCTATTGTGTCTCACTAGCTTTTCAAAAAATAATTTTTATTTGTCAATCAATTCACCCCTCCCCTCTTGATTGCCACCGTTTGGGACCCAACATGGCTGATGCCTTGAGTCGGCGAGCATGCTTGCTTACCACCATGAGTGCCGAGGTCATAGGGTTAGAGAAGATGAAGGAGGCCTATGTTGATTGTCCTGACTTCGGTCAGATTTTTACCACCCTCCAGGCCGGACCCTCGAGAGACCTTGATGAGTATATGCTTCAGGAGGGTTACCTCTTTCGAGGTAGCAGGCTATGTGTTCCCCGAACTTCGGTTCGAGATTTCTTAGTGTGGGAACTACATGCGGGAGGTCTAGCCGGCCACTTTGGTCGGAACAAGACTATTGAGGCAGTGGAGCATCGATTTTATTGGCCGAGCTTGAAGCGCGATGTTGCTAACATCGTGGCTCAGTGCCGTACATGTGCTACGGCCAAGATAAAGAAGCGAAGCTCGGGCCTTTATACGCCTCTTCCCGTGCCTGATGCCCCGTGGCAGGATGTTAGTATGGACTTTATTTTGGGATTGCCACGTACCTCCAGGAAGCATGATTCGGTCTATGTGATGGTTGACCATTTCTCGAAGATGGCCCTCTTTATTCCTTGCTCTAAGACGTCAGATGCTTCTAGGGTAGCCCGCCTTTTCCTTACGCATGTGATGTGCAAGTTCGGGTTGCCTCGCACTATAGTGTCTGACCGTGATGTTAGATTCACTTCCTACTTTTGGAAGACACTATGACATATGATGGGTACTCACCTCAAGTTTTCCACTACATATCATCCCCAGACAGATGGTCAGACCGAGGTGATCAATAGGAGTCTGGGAGATCTTTTGAGGTGTCTAGTCAGGGACCGCATTGGGGATTGGGATCTCATTTTACCCATGGCTGAGTTTGCATACAATGATTCGGTGAATAGGTCTACCGGCATGAGTCCATTTAAAATTGTCACAGGTCGTAGGCCTAGGAAACTCGTTGACCTTGTCCCCATGCCTATCCATGCTAGAGTGTCGGAGTCGGCCGAGTCGTTTGCTAGGCATGTTAGGAGTTTGCATGACGACATCCGTCGTCACATTGAGGCCAACAATGCACGGTACAAGGAGTTAGCCGATGCCCACCGACACCACCGAGAGTTCCACGAGGGCGAATACGTCATGATCAGGGTAAGACCTGAACGGTTTCCCTCTGGAACCGTTAAGAAGTTGCAAGCTCGCGGAGCCGGTCCATTCAGAGTGTTGAAACGCATTGGATCCAATGCGTACGTTGTGGACTTGGCCGAGGAATATGGTATAAGCTCTACTTTTAATGTTTCAGATCTAGCTGCATATAGGGACCCAGCGGTGATCCCTAGTGAGCCTTTCGAGCCATCTCCTTCCCTTGAGAGTGATCCCACACCTGAGTGTCCACCTCCAGCCCCGTTGTTACGGCAGCGTGAGCATATAGATCATATACTGGATGAGCAGGTGACAATTACCAGGAGTGGATCTTACCCGCGCTACCTAGTGCGATGGAGAGGACGGCCCGCTACTGAGGACACATGGATCACACATGGCGAGTTGTAGCGGATTGATCCAGACCCTTTGGAGCGATACAGGAGCGATACAGACCCTTACTCGACAGGGTCGAGTTTCTCCCACCCGGGGAGAATTGGTGCGGACACCCGAGCAGTTGATCGGCACGATACGCCGAGCCACATGTACCGCACACGGAGCATGACACGAGCCACCTCAGCGTCCATCTGGCTCGGAGACAGCCTGGAGACTCCGCCTTGAGCCTCCCCGCTTATTATATTTAGTTAGACTTTATGTGTGTTTAATTTGTGTTTATTTCGTTGCATTCGGTTTGACATTTTGATTGTAATAGGGGCTTATGTGCAATTCGGACCCCGTGGGCCCCACGGGCCCCCCAGGCCCCACCCCATTGGGCCACCTCAGCCTAGGGTCCCACGTGGGGTCAGTCAACATGCCACATGGGAGCATCTAGAAGTTTGAATGGGAATTGGACACATAGGGGACAATGGACTAGAAAAGTCCACATGGGAGGCCACCTACCCCCACCAACTAGTCCACCCTCTCTCCTTGGTCCAAGGGCCACCCACCCTTTGTTTTTTTATATTATTTTGTGTGTGTGTGTCACACTCCATCCCAACCCTCCATTCCCATCCCCTAGATCCAATGGTTGTGAATGGATGTGAGATGTAACCTATTTAAGCTTGTATTTTCTATTTTAGTGGAATTAATGAATTTGAATTGGAAGAAAATCCCTTGAGCAAGGCTTAGGCCGCCCCTCCCTCTCCCCTTGAAGCTGTGAAGGCTTCCTTCTGGTGGTGAGACTCCACCCTATCAGTTCCGGTCGCCGCCGCCGTCGCCACGAGCCGCCACCGCACCGCCATCGTCTTCATCGGAGTTCTGCCCGCGCAGTACCACAGCAACTTCCACGAAATTTGCGTCTCAGCCACGAGCTCAGATCGATCTGGGAATTTTACTGGAGTTTCCATAGGTGTCAACGATATCCCATCAATTTTGGTTTGTCATTCAGATCCCGTTTCATAATTTTTGATTTTCGTCCACCCTTCCATTTCAGTTCTGCCTAAGTTCTGTCCAGATTCATATCCGCCCTGTGTTTCATGTCTTAGGTCTGTCTTTTGATTTCTGTTAGTCCCATAAATTTTACTGGAGTTTCCTTCCATCCACCCCTTCATCCACAATTTTTCTAAATTTCTGGTTCGCCCATTTCATATTTTCTAAAAATCGTTCTCAGTCCCATCTATAGTTCTGTCCCCCTGTTCCCAGATCCGACCACCCGTCACTCCAAAAATCATATCAAATCGCCACCACTCCAAATCCCATTCCAAAAATTTTCCCAGTTTTTTGGTTTGATTCCCTACAACTTTGAAGAAGAGGTCAAAGCCTGATTCCAACGGAAAGTAGGCGGTCAATGGCCATTTACAGGAAACTCATATGCTGATCTGATATTTCGGGAGCTATGCAACAGAGGATTGAAAAATAGTTAAAGCCTAGGTCTGAAGAGGTTAAGAAGATTCCACTGGCCCTAGGTTGGAGGATTTTGAATCCTCTTTCCAACGGCGCTGGTTTCATCGCATTCCGACGACGGGGTTGATCACAGCGGCCGTTTTCGCCGGAGCGCGCGCTGTTAAAACAGTAACCTCAGTTCGTGGACAGCAACTTCAAAGCTTGGAGATCAGGACCGATCGACCCCCAATCGGTGTTCCCGGCCGACCGCCGTCCTTGGAGACACGCCACCAGGGGTCACCACCAGATCTGGAGGACAGCACCATCCGTGGGCCCCGCGGGCCCGCAGAACCCGCCGTTCGGAAAGCACGAAAACGCGGAGTTCGGCACCGCCGGGCGACATCAAGATGCTGCCCGTCAACCCAATTCGCGTGATTCCCGGGTCCCGCATATGACCTTTTACCTCCCTGCGTGGAGTGGGTCAAATTATTGTACTTCTGTAAAATTGTGTTAACCGGGGGTCCGTGATTGGCCGGGGTTGTCTTCGCCACGCCGGGTGCGTGGAGGTAATGGTCCGAACCTCTTGGCGTTCATTTGCTTAGCTAGTATACGGTCTTTTGCCACTGCCGAGAGTGTAGGTACTAGCCCGTGTGTCCATGTCACCGCTGTGAGAGTGAGTGTGACCCGTCCCGTGACTCGATCCGAGTCTGGAAGTTGAGTCGGACTACCCTTGACCTCCGCCGGTTCCTTAACCGCGCACGGTCCGCGCTTTCCCTCGCTTGGGATGACGAGTGAGCTTCACTTCTATTAGCGACGTTTTGCCACTAGGAGCTCGTAGTGTCGGGCTTAGTGTCTCCCTGGTGTGTGCTGCTGGTCGCGTCTTCATCTAGAGTCCGAGGGTGGCACCTAATAGTGTCGTCTCCCGTGTCCGTCCCGCATCACTTGATAGGAACCATGTCAGGACAACCATGTCATGTTTTAACTATGGCAAGCTAGGCCACAAAGCTGCCAATTGTTGGCTGGCTGATTATGGAAAAGAAAATTTTCATGTAAATAAAAGAAACAATCATGCTCATACACAAAATCTTCATACTCATGCGCATGCACATGGGCATCATGCTTCTGCTAATATGAATAATAAAAATAAAAAATCTGTGGTTTCAAGTTATTATTGTGGAAATTTTAGACATTCCATGTTTGATTATTTTCTGATGGAATTTGATGACCATGTGGCCAAGAAACTATTCAGAACACCTGTTAGGGCTAATACAGGACCCAAGGCGGCTTGGGTTCCTGTAGGATCCAAATGATTGTTTTGCTGTAGGTGTGCCTTGGAATGAATAAAAGGGGGTTAATAAGCCAAGGCACACAAGAATGAAACCCCCAAGATTGCACTGAATAGGTTAGTTCTGAAAACTCTACTTAATTTCTGTCTTCTGAATTTGTGTGCTCTAAATGCCTGCATATCATGTTAATTCTTTTGTGCATCATCTAACTGAATCTAATTGAAAATCTGAAATGCACATGGAAATAATTGTAGTTTATCTCTGAATGCATTGCATATCTATGTCATGATGCATGATATGTCAAACTCCCTGCATGTTGCATTGCACTGATTTGCATGACCACTACGGAATATCAAATGGTAGGTTACTAAAGGGTAGATGTAATCTATCTGGAGGTTCTTACTATGTGTGAGATGGTCCTTGAGACTAAGTTCTCCGCCAAGTACTAAGGGTCAAGTCTTCATATAGAGCAGTGTACTGCATATCATCAAATTTGAAAAATCTGAAAAGAAATGACTCATTGCATAGCATATTGTTGCATCATGGTGTCAGGGGGAGCTGAGAGTTCAGTTCAATACATTGAATCCTTTTCACTTCTCTGCGTCCCCACTCAATTCATTCCTATTCTTTGACATCAGATGCTCTTGGATCTTAATGCCTATTTCTATCATTTCCCTATTACCTTCACTGAACAAACAGTAATGCCTGGTTTAGTACATTGAGCTGTGATTATTGCAATTTTTCATTTATAAGAATCACACTTGTAAATTGAAAGGAACTAAAGGTTTAACCTTTATAAATTGAAGAGTTAAGTGTCTGCACTTCAAAACTTAAGATAAAAGAAAACTTTTATAGCTCTTAATCTCTGTCTCATGGTGAGAATAGAAAAAGTTTTTTTTAATGCCTGAACGTGTTAAACTGGAAATGTCTAGAAAAGGTGAACAAGAGTGTGTACTGTTTTTAAACAATCACTCTAAAAGAAATCAGGGCAGCAGTAAATAAGATCATCAAGGTAAAGAACTGAACACAATGACAGAGCAATGGCTGAATTGCATTGAGAAACTGTGATCTCCTTCAAAGAAGCAGGAGAATTCATAAGTCATGAAGTGCTTCAGGCTATCTCTGTTAATAGGGTCAAATCTATAGGGGGAGTCTTCACCAAGTAACTGGGGATACTTGCCTCTGATCAAGGTGTACCCTTAATGTCAAAGGTGAAAATTATTCCTTGTAGGTCTTGATCTGAAATAGATCTAGTAGTTTATACCTAGTAACTGGGGGTACCTGCCTCTAATCAAGGTGTACACCTAATGTCAATAGCATAAATGCCACTGGTCTATTCACTTAGCTCAGTTTCTGAAAATTAAAAGGTGAAAAATAAACTGCTGTAACCCTTTGAAATCAAAAGTCATTGAGTGTAAATTATTTTTCTCAATACATATTCAAGTTGCCTTTCTTGAACTTCCATGGTTAATCACAAAGGGTATTGTTTCTGACTTATCTATTAAAACCATGTGCCCTAGATTCATTGCTATAAATGGAGTCTATAACTCTTTTTCAGTGGTCAGCTGCTTTACTCTATATTTATCACTGTTAAACCTGAACTCTTTCAAGATTGTATATTGCTGACTCTTATGCTTTAACAGTTATCTATAATCATACTCACTTTCTGAACCAATGCTTCAGTTGTTGTGTAGTGACCCCTTACCTTATTCATGTTCTTTCCCTCCTATCTTCTCTACCTTTTGATTATGTCACAAGAGGAGATGTGCTTCATCCGCTCATATTTCTTTCTCACAGGGGGAGAAATAATTCAGGGAGAGTTATACATTCAGGGGGAGAATTGTGTGCTTGCATTCATATATTTAGGGGGAGATCTTGCATTTCTTGTTGCATCTGCATGTATACTGCATTAAGCATTCAATCATTGCATGACTTAGTCAAAGGGGGAGAATTTCATTCAATCATTGCATGCATATTTGTATTTCTCATCTCAAACTATTTTCTTTTTGATGAAGTCAAAGGGGGAGAATAGTTTGACATGAGTCAGTGTGACTCATAGTGTTGCCATCATCAAAAAGGGGGAGATTGTTGTGCCCCTGTGGTTTTGATGTCAGCAGCACTATGAGAATGAAAGATTGATTAATTGATGCATGATCACAATTATCTCACTGTGTCAGTCTCTGCATCGGTTCATTAAACATTGTTGCACGTTATATATAGTCGATGCATGATTTGTTGTATAGGCTGCACTGTTAGTTCTCCTGCATACACTGCATCGGTAAACTGCATACTCTAGCAAGTCTACACATTACCTGCTGTTGTGTTCGTACATCATTTGAGTAAGTCTGCACATTGCTGCATGCTGAGTCTACACATTCGTTTGGCATGTCAGGGCACTCATATTCAATGTACATACTTTGAAATATGTATACTGCATTACACACCACAGGTCTGTACATCGATGCCACATGCATGCATTCTAACTCTGCACATTGTTTATACATTGCACGCAGAGTCTACACATTCGTTTGGCATGCCTGAGCATTCATCGTCAATGTACATACTTCACCATATGCATACTGCAGCATGTGCTATCAAGTATATACACTCATAAGCTTAGTTAATGCATTCTGTGTTTCACGCATACACTAAGTATGTACAACCTCCATTGGTTCACTCGACGAAGTCAGTACAGCCTGTGTGTTGCACGACATCAAGTCTATACATTGTCTCGCGCACACACACAAAGTCTACACACCAGCAAGTCTGTACATCATTGTTGCATGCATCATTCAAAGTCTGTACAGCCTGTGTCATCGTTCATGCACCGTCTCACTTAGCGTCTCACCCAGCGTCTCATGCAAGTATGTACAGCCGTGTGAGCATCAAGTCAGTGCTTGTTAAGCTGCGTCTCACTTAGCGTCTCTGTGCAGTCAAGTCTATACATTGCATCATGTCTAAAGTCTGTACATTGATGCATGCTATCAAGTATGTACAGCCCGTGTTCTTCATTCATTTCATGTCTGTACATTCTTCAAGGGCATAGTCCATGATTCAATGTGTAGACTTCCCTATACATCGTCTTCTCGCATTCACGCTAAGTCCATACACTATGCATTGTGCATCGTTCAAAACAAAGTCTGTACATTACTTTATGAATTAACTCAGTGCATCCTCGTCTGTTCTAACAGGACTGTTGGTCGAGGAACTTAAGGAGGGCACGAGATCCAAGATGGAGATGGCTCAGGATCGTGACACGTGTAATCCAGCAGGCTGAGATGCTGCCACGTGGTCAAGGCGATTGGGCGGGAACTGTGGAGAGCACACGCCCTACCTGCTGCTGCTATATATACTAAGCTTCTTCCTCAGAAGAAGACTGATCGAAGCTGTGAGAGCTGAAGCAGAAGAGCAGAAGCAGTGAGTGCATGCACGATCCAGAAGAAGAGGAAGAGAAAGAAAAAGAGTGAAGAAGAGAAATAGAAAGAAAGAGAGACAGAATGATCGGAAGAAGAAGAAGAGCAGAGAGGAGAGTAGACAGTAAGAAGAAAAGAAAGGAGGGGCAGAGAGAAGCTTCATTCAAAGATCTGTCCTCACTGGACCGTGGATCAAATCCAGGCCAGTCAGCTCTGTTGAGAGCCATATTTTTTGTGCTTCATTTTCAGCTTTCAGTTGCTGTTTTGTTTCCCATTTCTTGTTTTTCTTTTAAACCTTTCTTCAAGCTGTGTGTCAGTAGAGCAAGCTGTGATGCTCAGCGGGCGAGGTGGATACCTCGGACGGCTAAGCTGTATTGCCCAGCGGAGCAAGCTGTGAGGCTCAGCGTTTGCAGAGGTGGATTCCACTGGTCGGGTTAAGCTGTAGTCCCCAACAGATGGCTAAGCTGTATTGCCCAATAGAAGCAAGCTGTGATGCTCAGCAGTTATAGGCAAGCTGTGAGGCCCAGCGGTTCAAGCTGTTAGTCAGCGGAATCCACACTCTGGTTTGAGTGTGGGGTGGATTTAGGTCTGGAGGACCGAACCACCTAAAAATCCTCTTGTCTACTGTGGTTTGATTTCTTATGTGAGTTCGCTAGATGAATGCATAGGGACGATATGGTTTGATTGCACACTGTGTGTTTGATTGTGGTATTGAGAGTCCTTTGACATTGTTCTTAAGTCACTAATCAGTTCATCTATAAGCATATCAGTTGACTTAGTGAATCTGTAAATTCTGAAATTGCTCTTTGGCCTTCTGTTAGTATTAGGAAGAATTTTTAATTGAGCAAAACCTTTTAAAAGATTCATTCACCCCCTCTGAATCCATAGCATCGAACCCAACACACCTTTTATACGGCAGAGGGCGAGACTTCATTGGACTTGTGGAGTCTCAATCAGCTCAGTGGCTTGCCCATTGACGGGGAGCCTTATGAAGAAGTCTGCCTCCCATATCTGATCAAGGACGAGACCAACGGGGACGGCTACTACTCCCTCGGATATTCGTATCGGTATCTTATGAAGGCGTACCGAGACCTGTATCAGTTGGCGCACGGCGGGAAGCAACCCCCTCGTGGATATCGAAAGCGAGTCCGCATGACCTTGTGGTTGCAGTACTTCTACGACGGCCTGAAACAATACAAAGACTTCCCGCACATAGGCACTGCCGCCGCCAGCAAGAAGCGTGCTAAGCCGAAGGCTGATGTGAAGATTTCTTCCCGAGGGTGCCGCAGCGGGCCCAATCCGGCAGGGGTCGACCCGCTGACGCATTGTGCGGCGTTCCTGACTTATTGGCTGTGCTCGTTCGCCATGCCATATGGAGACGAGACTGTCATTCGGCCGGATGCGATCTACCCGGCCTGCCAGATGGCCTGGGGTATTAAGTTGTCTCTGTGTCCAGCTACTATGTGTCTAATCTACAAGGCGCTCGGGGATGTCAGCGCTCACGAGTTCCCGCGACAGGCGCGGTATGTGTGCCCACTGCATTTTTTCAATGCGTGGGTTTGTTTCCTATTCCCTGAGTTCGCCCCACGCACCATTCAAGGCTGGGGGTTAGTTCCACGGATGCTGGAGTTCACGAGCGTGGAGTCAGCCTCGACGTCCATGCGACTATACGACATCCGGGGAAGGCTGACGACGGTGCCCCTTGATGCTACCGGCACTATTCACTTCTAGACCTTGGCTGCTCATTCAAGCCCATTGGTAAACAGTAACCGGGAATGCAGGGATGACCAGGTGGAAAAGTATGTGCATCCGATCAGTCAGGAGAACGTGGTTCGCCCGTTGTTGGAGCCGGAGCTCAGAGCCTGGGCGCTGTCCATTCGCCCAAGTGTGCTGGCTTTCCAAAAGGGGGACAGTCTGTTGCTGGAGCCGTACTATCCCTTTCGTTTCGGCAGGAATTTCGGATATGATCAACATATCCCGACGTACAGTGCTCGCTTTGATCTGCCAGTGCGAAGCCTCCGGGGGAGACCCACTGCTGAGACCGCCCGAACCTGGTGGGATTTCTTTCATCGGGCAGACACTGCTTCCTTTAGGGTGCCAGCCCCGGGTCGGATTCCATGGGTGACCCTGGAGTACGTGAAGTGGTGGAATGCCCGGACAACCTTCTACCGATTATCCCGGACCGACTGCTGGGATGGGGCGGAGAGGAGGTTCTTGAGCCGGCAACCAGTGCCGGTCCTTGATATCGACCCGGAGCACCTCCTCCGGTTGAGGCAGGGCAAGGAACAGGAAGTGGCTGCGTACATGATCGCACGCAAAAGGGCTCGAGAGGCCAAGCCAGCACCGTAGGCTAAGCTGCCTCCGGTGGCGAAGGATGATTTCAAGAAGACCCTGCGGGACCTTTGCCACGTCGGGAGTGACCACCTGGAGCTGACCAATTATCCATTTCCCATGGAGGAAGGAGGCACCCCCGCGAGGAGCTGGCGTCTGGAGAGGGACCCAATCTGTCCATACCGCACGTTCGTGAGGAGGGAGGAGCGGAACCTAGAGAATTATAAGGACACCACGTGGCTCTACGTCCTTCTCCGGGTGCATGCGTTGAAGATTGAAGATCCGGGGGCGGCCATCTTGGGCAAGCGCCTCCATATCACCTATTATTATGCTGAGGGATGGGGGATGGACCACTTCAACCTCTTCTGCCACTTAGCCGCCAAGAAGCACGTGGACCTGGCTGCCCTCGCCGATCGTTGCCAGAAAATCGAGGATGTATGCTGGCTGGTCCGGGAGGCGGCTCGCCGGGACACGGAACCGTCCCTCAGCTACTGGCCGATAGCGCTGCGGCTGTACACCGGCCCACATGGTATTTAGTGTTTTCTTCTTTTACTTGTGCTTTTCAATGTTGCCCTTTCCTTGGGTGCCGGAAGCTGATCGGGTCCCTCGTTCTTCTTCCTCTTTTCTTAAACAGACCACCCCGATAGCATCCAGATGGCGACGTGTCGCAATCTCCTTCGGCAGGCAGGCAAGCCTGCTTACTTCAAGGAGGCGCCAGTGGCTCCAACTACGACCCCTCTGCCTCCGCCTGTGAAGAGGCCCCGGGCGAAGTCGTCCGTGAAGAAGGCGGTGGATGCTACCAAGGCGGCCGGGCAGCGGGAGGCAAAGCAACGAAAGACGGAGGCAGACAGAGCTGCGTCGGTCATTCCCCCGGCGCCTTTGATCTCTTCATTCGAGGAGTTCGAAGCTACTGGAACCGAGCCGTGTCGGCCTGCAGGTTGGGTTTCTTCTTCTTCGAGGCTCTCCGAGATGTATTCAGACATTAAGAGGGGCATTTCTTGTAACACATACATTTTTTTTTCCAGCTGTCGCCGAGAGGCCCGGGCCCGTATCTATCCCAGGCGTGGGTGAAGTTGTGACCCACGGGGCCGCGGAATCTGTCGAAGAGACCTTCTTCGTCCCAACTCCCGCTGCCGAAGCTGAAGGAGGTATGCCACTTTCTTTGCTAGTCGCTTCGATTAAATTTTTTTGAAGCTTTACGGGCCTAACTGAACCCGGATCATGCTTTGCCTGGCAGGAGCTGACGTGGTAGCCCCTCAATCGGAGGCGGACCCTGAGACATCCCGGTTCGGGCAGACATACAAGACGAAGGGGTGGCGGTCAGGGAAGTCGCGGTTGCCCGTCCGGCGCGGCGACGGGTCGACCCCGGATGCTGAGGCGGGGGCCGCCTTGACAGGGAAAGAGGTGCCCACTAGGACTAAGTCTTCTTCAGGCGAGAAGGTAGATTACGGCTATTCTTCTGACAAAGTGCTTTCAACTGAGGGTATCCCCGGGGAGCCCAGCCTTCAAGTTCCTACCTGGAAAGCCCGGTACTACCTATCTCTCTTAGCATGGTGAAGCGGGCACCCGTAAGTGCAAATATGTTAATTCAGGTTTCTTTCTTGAGGCCGTCGACTAACCTCATTGATATCATTATTTTTTGCTTCCGATAGGAACATGCCCCGTCAAAAGGTGCCGCAATCCACGTCCCGGGTTTAGAAGCCACCAGACAAGTGACAAACACTGCCGCTTTGAATAAACTGGCGTCCCTGGTCGAGGTTTTGCGGCAGGACGAAGCCGGGGTAAGCTTGGATGCTGCCATCTTGACAGTTGAGATTTCACCCTGAGAAGAGGTGGTAGTGGCTGTGAGTGTATGCCTTCCTCTTTCTTCCTCCTTTCTCATCCTTAAGTCTTCCTTCAGGGTTGCTGATTTATTTGAGGCAATATAGGCTCACGCCTCCAAAGGAGCCGTAGAGGTTACTATCCTAGCCACCGAAGCTTTAGAGGGGGGGGGGGGAGATAGCGCCCGAGATCGAGGTGCGAGAGCCGATAGTGCCCGAAGCCGAGATTCGGGAAGAAGGGGAGGTGTCGCCGGCGACCGAGACTCGAGAGAAGACGGTGCCCGAAGCCGACACCCGGGAGGAGACGACGCCAGGGAGCAGCATCGTGCCGGCGGGTGAGGTGAGCACGAGGACCCATCCGGCTCCTTTGAGAATTCAGCGATTTACTTCACCCGGCGAGCAGCTAACCTTTCTTTACATGGTCAGGTAACAACAACGCCCCGCGGAGCGCGTGCACCTCAGGTTCTTAAAGCCGTCCCCAGGTGGAGCTCATCCTTTCGCGTGCACGCGGCCAAAAGATTGAAGATGCTTCTGGGGCCGGGCGCGGGGTTCTTGACGTCTCTTCTGCAGATGGGGGCCATCCCCCGGCTCGTGATCCCACTGCCACCAATCCCGACGTCGGTCGTACCCGAGGAAGCCCGACTCCTGGGGAGGATATTGACGATCCTCAGTGAACATTCGGGGGAATTCCAGGCAGGAAGAGATGAAGACTTCCTGATGGGAATCGACGCCGAGCACTAACTTTTCATTTTGCATTTGAGTCCTTTTATTTGCTTTTATACCCTTGGGAAAGTATATGTGCAATTGTAAGGCTTTGTAAGCCAATGTGTCATTCCCTAGGATTGTGTGGGTTTCTATGTAATTTACCAGTAGGTCCAGCAAGGGGGCCCCCAGCCCTTTCCCATTGGTCCACCTAAGCTATGTGGGGCTAGTCAACTATCCTAGGTGGCCATCTAGAAGGTTTGAATCTTAATTGGACACATGGGAGACAAGTGGTGTAAAATATCAAAGTTGGCCACCTACCTTACCTACCTAGTCAAAGGAGTGTCCCCTCCATGTATAATTTATTTATTTTTGATTTTTGACCACATGGGGAAGAAAATCCCTTCTCTCTCACGAAATTTCCATCCCCCCACCCCTTGCCATTCTCTATATAAACCTATGTATAGTGTCATTAGAGAAATTAATGAAGAATTAAGCATTTTTGCCAAGAGCAAGCCCAAGGGCACCCCTTGTGTCTCTCCTCTCCCCCTTGCAGCTGTGATTGTTGCCCATTCTAGGGTGTGAAGCCCTCATCTTGGTGTGACTCTAAGATCTCCACCTCTGCTGGATGCGACTTCCGGCCACCGTATTCCGTTCGTGCCGCCAACGCGCCGCCACCGCCGCTACGTCGGAGTTCTGGCCAAATCAGGAAAGAACCCCACCTCCATGGATCTACCTTTCTGTGTGTTTGTATTATCGAGCTGAAATTTTGAGAGCTTGTTCCTCTCTTTGTTAGCTTTCCATCCATATATCTTATGCCTCATTCTAAGTTTGTTTGATATTTTTGCCGCAATTTCTAGTCCACCCTTGTCAATCTGTCATTCTGCATATAGAGTCATTTTTTTCTATTTTTGTCACCCCATTATCTATTTTTAAAAAATCCCAAAAAATTACTGAGTGTTCCCCACATATATCCCCTTCCACCATAATTTTCTTAGAGTCTAAAACAATCGTTTACCCCTCAGTCAAGGGTGTGTTTCAGGTAGATTGTTTGCTGCCCTATGTGTCTGTCAGTCCGGGTCAGAAAGAAAAGTCAGCTTGCAGAGGTTTCAATTTTCAATCCGTGTGGTAGATGAATCTAAAAAAATATTATGTTGTAGATCTCTGAGTGCTCTTTCCATCGGTACCAGCGACGCCTCGATCGGCCTCCGGATCTGAGCGTAGTGATTTTCGCCGCCGTGGCCTGCAGATCTGTTCTGTGTGCAGGTCCGAAAATTCAGTTCGGGGGAAAATCAAAAGTAAATATCAAAATTTAACTTCGGGTGCCGCCCCTTCCGAGAGTCGATCCGGGACATCCCGCCATCATCCCAGCCAAGCGGCGCCTCTAGAAGACATCAGGAAGGTGACGTTCCTTTGGAACGGATTGCTTGCTGTCCACCGAGTCAGCCACCGAGTTGGCGCAGCACCGAGTTGCAATAGTGCTGAGTCTGACCAGTAGGCCGAGTTCGTGCTGAGTTCGCCTCCAGATTGCTGCCTGTCAACCCAGGATCGGTCCTCCCGGGCCCCACTGTAGCCCTTTACCTCCCTGCGTGGAGTGGGCAATAGAATTACTACTGTAATTAAGTTTTTAACTGTTGTTAACCGGGAGTTACCGTAACTGACCGGGAACGTCTTCCCCACGCCCAGAGCGTGGAGGTAAACTCGCTACCTCTCTCTTATCGCATTTTGCTCAATTCGTATACTTTTGAATGCCGCTGCGAGTGTAGGATTATTAGCCTGTTATCATTTCATCACCGCTGCGAGAGAGTGAGTTTGAGTGTTACCGTCCCGTGACTCGATCCGAGTCTACACGGAAAACCGATACCCATGACTCACGGCCGGTTTCTTAACCATGCCCGGTCCCACGTCTTCCCTCGCTAAGGGACAATTGCGAGCTCGTCTAGAGTCCAAGGATCGCATTCTGAATTCGAGTCGAGTCCGTGGTCCGTCCCGCATCACTTCCCGGGAACGACATCGGACCCACCCACCATCGATACCTTGTCTGCCGAGGAGGCGGAGACCGAAGCAACTTTGCCTACTGCGGCACCAGATCCGGCCTCTGCGACCGTTCACTCTCCCGACAGGGTCACGACTCTAGTTTTGACGGAGGAGGTGGCATTGTCGGGCTCGGAACCAGCCCGGTCAATGGAGCCAGAGCAGCCGCTCATCATGGCGGCGCCAGACGTCTCCTTCATGGTATCCCCCTCACCTATGGTGGTGGCTGGCCAGGGGTCGTCCTCGGAACCCGTGAGGCCCCTCCTTTCGGCCCTGACTCTTCCAGGTAGCACGGCCGTGGTTGACACCGAGCTGTGGGTGGTCGTGGACAGCGAAGTTAGCTTCGACCCACTAGTCGTCCCTTCTATCGGCGACGTTAGCTCGGATTTTCCAGTCCGCCAGACCCTATTGGTATTGCGCTCTATGGTCGTTGCCGACCCAACGCTCACATATCAAGGCGTAAGGGCTATCGTGGAGCAGCTGACCAAAGCACTACAAATGATGGGCTGCCCGCTGGAAGAGTGGTCACGACATGTTCTGTTTCTATTGAAATATGTAAACCGTCGTGCATTCCTCGAGACGCGGGCCCCAACTGAGCTTACAGCTATCGGCGCTCAGAGGGACGAATATCTGGAGGCTCTGGCGACGCAAAGGGACAGCAGGGGGCTGCACCGGGAAGCCTTGGATGGGTGCAATGCCGACATACACGCCCTGGAGAATCGGATATAGAGACTCCGGGGCTGGCTTGCCCATGCTGAGTCCGACCTGCTCGAGGCCGATACGAACAAGACCCGAGAAACTGAAGAGCTGGCCGTCGCTGAAGCAGCGCTGGCCTATGTGACGATCGAGTTGGAATGCCTCGATGCACAGGAAGATCGTCTGCATGAGATGATGAGCTTCCCTTGTGTCGGGATCCATCCTTTTGAGGACATCTTCCGGGGGCTAGACTAGCTGCCAGTCCCCCTTCCATCCCTTTTTTTACATGTAACACTGGGGTATGCCCCGAGGCCAGTGTAATTCTTTTTTTTTAACAGGAATACAATGCAGTTATCCCATGTGCCTCCTATATGTGTGTGGTGTTGGGAAATCCCTTCTTTCTCTTTTTTCTTCCTCTTCTGCAATGTGATGAAACACAAGTTCACACTAACAGCTTATTCGGGGAGAACCCGGTGAGTTTCGCATAGGAGCATGGGAGAGCGCTCGCCCTTCCAGAGGAGGGACGAGGGGACCACTCCACCATGTCCGCCAATCGACTCAGGCAAATGATGCTACGGGCATGTTTGACCCGACTAGGTTGATCTGACCTTAGAGGGACGGAGAGAAGAGTTTGTTCGTTCAACGACCTAAACATGAGGTGTTGGTTAAAAGGGGTCGTTCGTCGCCCGAAGGGACGGAGAGAAGAGTTTGTTCATTCAATGACCGTGACGGGAGGTCTTGGTCAAAAGAGGGTTGTTTGTCTATGCCGATCGGGTGCCGGGGAGAGATGTGGTTTATTTGTCTCTTGATGTGTTCGTTGGTATGGGTTGGTGCCAACGCAAGGAGAAGGGTTGATTCCCCGATCCCGGGCGAAAGGTCCGGCTGGGATATTCTTCGTCAGTGCCGGTAGAATGTCAAGGGCTGACAGGGTTGATTCGTTTATTGAAATATTCGTTGGTACAGGTTGGTGCCAACGCGAGGAGAAGGGTTGATTCTCCGATCCCGGGTGAAAGGTCCGGTTGGGGTATTCTTCGTCAGTGCCGACAGAATGTCAAGGGTTGACAGAGTTGATTCGTTTATTGAAATATTCGTTGGTACGGGTTGGTGCCAACGCGAGGAGAAGGGTTGATTCCCTGATCCCGGGTGAAAGGTCCGGTCGGGGTATTCTTCGTCAGTGCCGACAGAATGTCAAGGGCTGACAGGGTTGATTCGTTTATTGAAGTGTTCGTTGGTACGGGTGAGGGTTAGTAAAGGAGGGCTGGCTTCTCCTCGCTTCCTCCCCCTCTTTTCTTTTCTTTCTTTTTTCTCTTCCTTTCTTTTCTCCTTTTTTCTTTTCTTATTTTTTTTCTTTTTTTCCTTTCTTTTCTTTTCCTTTTTTCTTTTCTTTTTTTCTTTTCTTTTCTTTTTTCTCTTCCCTTTCTCTTCCCTTTTCTTCTTTTTCTCTCTTATCTTCTTTCTCTTCCCTTTTTTATTATATTTTTTTTGGTTTTGAAATGCACAGTGAATAATGACAAATCATCCGAGCAGTTGAAACGCAAGTTTGCCCGCTCCGGGGCGACAAAATGTATTATTCATTGAAGGGGGGAATCGGAGCGTGGTACAACCTTAGATGCCTACCATTAAGGGGTGGAAACTGGACCTCCCCCCGATGATCAACTATCACATACGCTCCGCCTTCATAAACCTTTTGGATTACATAGGGTCCAAGCCAATTCTCATTTAGCTTGCCCTTGGGGTTGGAATCCATAACTTCCCTCCTTTTGACCATAACGAGGTCACCCTTCTTGAATTCATGCTCCTTGACGAGCTTGTCGAAGGCGCGAGCTACGTGGGCCTGGTAAACCTGAATGTTCTGTTGGGCTTGGAGCCGCTTCCCCTCTAAGTTGGAGAGCTCTTCGAGCCTTCGCTCGACGTTTGTTTGCTCTTCCTGGACTAGCCCGTGTTGGATTGCGACTCGGAGAGAGGGTATTTCCAGCTCGATGGGGACAATTGCCTCTGAGCCATATACTAAGGAGAAGGGTGAGCAACATGTTGGAGTTTTGTATACAGTTCGATATGCCCACAGGGCCTCATACATTTTCTCTTCCCAGTCCCTCTTGTTAGAATTAACAATCTTGGACAGGAGTGTATAAAGCATTTTATTGAAAGCTTCGGCCAAGCCATTGGCCTGTGGGTTATAAGGAGTCGACGCCCTCCAGTCGATCTTGTACTTTTCTGCTAGCTGGTAGACCTTCTGGTTACGGAAGTGGCTTCCATTATCTGAGATAATCCGGTTCGGAGTGCCAAATCGGAATATGATGTTGCGATGGATAAATATGGCGACGATCTCCCCAGTCACTTCTTTCAAAGCAACGGCTTCTGCCCAACGGGAGAAGTAGTCAGTTGCCGTCAAAATGTACTTGCACCCGGCGGATGACGCGGGTAGTGGGCCCACGACGTCTGTTCCCACTGGGTGAAAGGCCAGCTGGGTAGTGTCGGATGCAGCGGCACGGGTGGCCTCCTGGGCACCGTGACATGCTCCTGGCATTTCTGACAAGATTTGGCGTACCTGCAGCAGTCATCAAACATTATCGGTTAGTAGTAGCCAAGCTTCTTTATTTCAATTTTCATCTTCGGTCCCGCCTGGTGTGCGCCTGCTGTCCCGGCGTGGACCTCTTTCATGACTCTCCAAGCTTCTTCAGTGGATAGGCATCGTAGGAGCACTTTCCGTTTGGCATCTGCCATAATTCGGAATAGGATCCCTGATGGGAATCGACACCGAGCACTGGCATTTTACTTTTGTATTTGTGCCCTTTAGTTTATTTTTATATCCTTGGGAAAGTATATGTACAATTATAAGACTTTATAAGCCAATGAGTCATTCCCTTGGATTGTGTGGGTTTATATGTAATTTGTCAGTAGGTCCAGTAAGGGGGCCCCCAGCCCTTCCCCATTAGGTCACCTAAGCTATGTGGGGCTGGTCAACCATCCTAGGTGGGCATCTAGACGTTTTGAATGTCAAATTGACACATGGGGGACAAATGGTGAAAAATGTCAATATTCTCCACCCACCTCCACCTACCCATGCCCATGGTCAAGGGGGCGCCCCCCATTAGATCTAATTAGGATTTTTTATTTTGTTTGAAACATTTAATATTCTCTAAACCCTAGATCTGAGTTCATTTTTTGTCATTTGTCATTTGTCATTTAGTATATATGCTTGTATTTTTCCATTTGTAACAATTAATGAAGAGAAAAAAATTGTTAAGCAAGAAGAGCCATTTGCGCCCCTCCCCTCTCTCCTCTGATTCCCTCCCCCTCCTCCAGCTTTCTAGAGTGTGTAACCTCTCTATCCCCTCCTCTCTACCTCTGGAATTCATCTCTGGTGCCGCCGCCGCCGTTCGTGCCGCCATCGAGCCGCCACGAGCCACCGTCGAAAGTTCTGTCTAGGTTCTATCTTGCTGGATAGAAGGCCACTCAGATAATTTTAGCTCCAAATTCTCCCATCTTATGGAGCTAATATTTTCAGGGTACGTTCTAGGGTTCACCATAACCCTCCAGAAAAATTAAAAAAAGTTATAGCCCCGTCTTATAATTTTCCATTTTTGTTCATCTCCACCCACCAGTTCTGCCTTTTGTTCAGATCCAGTCACAGCCACCCTGAGTTTTGCCTTCTTGGTCCATTTTTTTATTTTTTTTGGAGCCTCCAATTTTACTGGAGGTTATGTCCACCATTCCCTCCATCCCCAAATTTTCGTGAAAAATTTCAAAGCTTCCATCTATTTTTAGAAATTCCATCTTCTTCCTAAGATCTGTTCAGTCCCTTGCTATCCAGATCCGACCACCCGCCAGTCTAAAATACTTTTCCCCACCAAATTCTCAGCAAAACCTTTCACAAAAAATATTTCTGTTTTTCTCCCCATCCCCTCTATAACTTTCATGAAGAGATCGAAGCCTGAATCTGAGGTCTACCCCACAGTCAAAGGCAGTTCTCAGTAAACTGCTCTGCTGTTCTGAGATTTCGGGAACTATCCAACAGCAACTTCAAAAATCAACAAATGCCAGATCCGTGCAGATCCAGTTCATCTCTCTAGTCCTAGATTGAAGGACTTCGAAATCGCTTTCCAACGGTATCTTCTGTGCTTCGATCCGACATCAGGATTGATCGCAGCAGCCGATCTCACTGGAGCATGTGCCTGAAAACAGAAGTAGCAGATCCGTGGGCACTCTTTCCGACCAGTGCCGATCGGAGCCGCCCGGTCTCCGGCCAGCGAACCAGCCCACCGCCATCCTAGGAAGCTCTTCCCCAGGCGTCTCCACCACAGTGGTGCCACCCCGGTCCCACACGGCCACACCGACCAGCGCGTGAGCCCCACCACCAGCAGCATACGCCATCCGAACCTCGCCAACGGGGTGATCAAGTGCAACCCGTCAACCCGAGATCGGTCCTCCCAGGCCCACTTGTGTATCCCTTTACCTCCCTGCGTGGAGTGGGAAATATTTCATTGCGGTAATCTAACTCAATGTTGTTACCGGGAGTTACTGAATTCGGCCGTGATCGTCTTCCCCACGCCGAGAGCGTGGAGTTATCGTATTCGCTCCTTACTTGGCACTTTGCTTTATTTCATATATGCTTGTTTATGCCGCTGCTAGAGAGCATGTTAGGTTAATCTAGCTCGCTATATATTGATATTCACCGCTGCTGCGAGAGAGAGCGAGACCATCTCGTGACCCGATCTGGGCACAAGAGAGAATTGACCACTCTAGCTCTTGCCGGTTTCTCAACCGCGCACGTCCGATGCTTCCCTTGAAAAGGGACGATCGCGAGCTTGTTTAGAGTCCGAGGGTTGCATTCCTAATTGGAGTCGAGTCCGTGGTCTGTCCCGCATCAATCCCGTTCCGAACCTCATAAGCGTCCTTTGTTCTGATCAGCTTGATCTTCTCTTCTCTCGGCTTGGGCAGTTGCTGGTGTTTAAACCATCGCATAAGAGGGTCCCTCCAGTCAGGTAGGCCGACGGCTTCTGCTGCAACGACCTCTTGTTCTTCTTCTTCTGGTTCTTCTATCATGCAAGGCACCTGGCGCTGATTCACCACCCGGATGCTAAGGGATCCATCAGGCGGGACTGCTAGTGAGCTTGCCAATTTTGCCAGTGCATCGGCTTGTGCATTTTCTCCCCTGGCAACATGGCCTATCTCCATGAGGTAGAATTGCTTCATGAGCCGCCTTACTTTAGCATGGTAAGGGAGCAGCTCAGGTTTTCGGACATCAAACTGCCCCTGGACTTGCTTGACGACTAGTAACGAATCGCCAAATACTTGCAGCATTTTAATCTCCATCTGCAAAGTGACTTGGAGACCGATGATCAGGGCCTCATACTCTACCTCATTATTTGTGCAGGGTTTATTGATAGAGCAGGATGTATGCAATACTTCTCCCTCCGGAGATTTAAGGATGATGCCGGCCCCTGCTCGTACTTTGGTATATCCAGACGGGGTTGTTTCCATCCTCGAAGCTCCATCAAAGTGCAGCTGCCAGGCGATCTGTTGGACTTGGTCCACCTCTAGTGTTTCATCTTCAGGCAACTCTGTAGCCAATGGGGAACCTTCAGGCACAAGATGTGCTGCAAAGAATTTGGCCACGGCTTGACCCTTAACGGCCTTCTGCGGCACGTAGGTGATGTCAAATTCCATCAGCAGTATAGCCCACTTACCAAGGCATCCCTTCAGGACTGGTTGGGAGAGAATGTGTTTAACTGGGTCGACTTTGGAGATCAGGCTCACTTCATGGGAGAGCATGTAATGCCTCAGGTTCTTGACTACGAAGACCAAGGCGAGACACACCTTCTCAATCGGGGTGTATTTTGCTTCTGCCCCCACTAGCCTTCGGCTAAGATAGTAGAGAGCCTGCTCCTTCCCCTCATCATTGTTCTGGGTGAGCATTGCCCCCAGTGAGCATTCGGTGGCGGCTATGTATAGAATAAGCGGCCTTCCCTTGACAGGTGCCCCCAGCACGGGCGGGGTCTTCAAGTAATCCTTCAGCTGATCGAAGGCCTTCTGGCATTCCCGGTCCTAATCAAAAGGTGCATTTTTCATCATTAAGCTGTGGAATGGCTGACAGCGCCCTGATAAATTGGAGATAAATCTTCGGATGTAAGCCAACCGGCCTTGCAGGGATCTCAACTCTCCCAGATCCTTCGGAGGAGGTAACTCCTGAATGGCTCTTATTTTAAAATGGTCGACCTCGATCCCTCTATATCGGACGATGAAGCAGAGGAACTTCCCATTGGAGATGCCGAAGGCACACTTCATCGGGTTCATTTTTAGCTCATACTGCCGTAGTCTTTCAAAGATGACTCTGAGGTCTTTCAGATGATCTTCTCTTTTCTTCGACTTGACGAACAAATCATCAATGTAGCATTCGACTTTGTTATATAGCAGCTCATCGAATATTTTGGTCATCGCTCGCTGGTAAGTAGCGCCGGCGTTCTTGAGGCCGAAGGGCATTCTTTTGTAGTGGAATATCCCTTTGGGTGACCGAAAGGCCGTATGAATTCGGTCGTGCTCAGCTATTAAGATTTGGTTATAGCCGGACGATCCGTCCATGAAGGACAAGGCCTTGTGGCCAGTAGTTGCATCAATCATGACTTCAGTGATGGGCACCGGGAAATCATCTTTCGGGCATGCTTTATTCAGGTTGCGGAAGTCCACACAAATTCTGATCTGTCCATTCTTCTTCTTCACCGGCACAATGTTGGCCAGCCAAGTGGTATACTGGTTTTCAGCTACAAAATCGACGTCTATGAGCTTGTCGACTTCTTTGCAAATTTGGTTTATCAACTCCGGCCTCATGCACCGGGGAGATTGCTTCACCGGTTCCACCTTGGGATCGATGGCCAGAATATGTTGGGTCACAATGAGACTTAGGCCGGGCATCTCCTTGTAGTTCCAGGCAAAACAGTCCTGGAATTCTTGCAGCAACTTAATATATTGTTCCCTCTCCTGTGGAGGAAGAAGGGCACTTAGAAAGGTCGGCCTGGGGTCGCCCTTCGTGCCCAAGTTAATCTCAATAAGTTCATCTACCGTGGCCTGGCCGCCATCTTCAATTTCCGATGGTGTTGGTAACAGGTCGACGAAGTCCTGATCTTCGCCATCTTCTACTTCAAGGACACCATAGGTGTCACCCTGCTCAGCCTCCTCGGGCAATGAGGCTTCGCTGGTATCCCCAGCCCCCGGGCTCGCGGGCCGAGGCTTCGAGTGATCCTCTTGTGCGGGGAAATAAAGGATTTCTCCGGGATCTTCTTGGTAAGTATAATAGATGGCTCCTGCAGGAGCCGAGGTGATTGATTGCCACACTGGGGACTGTTCTACTGCCGGCGGCCGGGGTAGTTCGTTCTCAACTATATCTTCAAAAATCTGGTGCCGAACTGACACCATGTAAACACTTCTTTCGTGGCTGCCTGCCACATGGGGGCGTGGCGGAGCCACCACATAATCTCCCATTCTGAGCTCATCTCTCTCAATCAGGTCTTGAGCAATATCCTTGTAGACGTAGCAGTCTTCGACAGAGTGGCCTAGTATTTGGTGATAAGGGCAGAACAAGGGGTCACCGCTTTTGCGAGCATCTTGCGGCCTCTTGGATCTGGGGAGGGAGACCTTGCCATAGTAGCAAGCCCACTCAAAAATTCCTCGGGTTTTATTCCTCGGGAAGGAGTAGGGTCTCTGCATCCTCTCCCGCAGTGTAGGGTTTCGCTCGGCCGACCGTCTGGCCGGGGAAGCGGCCACATCCTCAGCCTCCCTCTTTAGGTGCACAGGGGCATTCGGGACGGTGCTCAGGGACTAGTGCGTGCCGATGCTCTGTTGGCGGAGGATGCCCCTGATGAGGTCAGACACGAGTGCAGTCACTTCGGCCAAGCGAGCCTTCATCATTTCAATTTCTTGCTGCTGTTGATAGCATAGGGCGAATAGGGCAGAGTCGCACCGAGGGAGGCCCGGGGTCCAGCTTGCTTCCCCATCCTTCGCATCAGTATCAGACGAGGGCAATGGCGCACCGATGCTGCAGCCATTCGGGGTTGGTCCTTCAGAGGAGGACGGGGCCTTCCCCTTGCTCCTGCAGGGAGGCGGATTCCATAGGAATACCTCTTCATCCTGCTCTTCATCAGCCGAGGGCTTGAGGCGCGGGCGACCTTCAACTTCTTGTGGAGCTGCGGCGCCTGTGAGGCTATCGCCATCCGAAGCCGAGACCGATATGACGTCGGCTTCGTAGGAATCTTCTAATGAAAAACCTAATCCCGGGTGCCGGGTGATTTACAGCAATCTCCGGTCCAGATTTGGTGGGTTCCACATCCTTTTGAACATGTCTTTCCGACTGGAGAGCTGGCAAGAGGGGATCCCTTATTTTCTGGTCATTCTGGCTACCCGGCCGGTTATGTCAGGCAGTCCCGTGATCAGGACGGGTGGGTCATGCAGTTCATCGGGGAGTTTACAATCATCGTCCCCCCTGACCGGGTGCTCATCAACCACATAGAAAATAGTAGACCATCCTCCGGGGTTAGGCACCTCAAAGGTCTTCAATGGTTTGACCACTTGGCAGTCAACTTCTGCGAGAGGCTTGATAATCCCGAACGGGACCCTAATGTCCTCCAGCAAGTCTTCGAGGTGTGGCAACCCCGGTGCAGGGTAGATGGAAAGGGGAGTGGCTTTGAATACTCCCTCTGCCCCAGAAACAAATGACACCTGACGGGGAGCCACATATCCCGGCGGTGGTGGAGGGAACCAGCTGTCGGGCTCCGCCTTCTTCTTTCCTTTTTCCAGGGTGACTTGGGGAGCTTGCTTCGGATTCTCTGAATGCAAATTGGCGTCTGAGAGATGGCATTCGAACACCTCAAAAGGGTGGAGGTCAGCAAAGATCCTCTCCTCCTTCCCGTTGATGGGATACTTGATGCGTTGATGTAGTGTAGATGGCACTACCCTGTTCTGGTGTAGCAAAGGCCGGCCGAGCAATGCTTTGTAGGAGGTGCTAGAGTTAATGACATGAAACTGGACCTTAGTTGTGAAATCGTCAAGAGAGAGGTTAAACTCTGCAATCCCCATGAGGACCTCACACTTCTGGTTGAAGCCAACAATCTTTACATTCTTGACCTCTATCAAATGTACATCAAAGTAATGTTTCTGGTATATCTGGTAGGGGAGTATGTTCACTGCCGCCCCAGGGTCAATCAATACTCTGTTGATGGGATGCCCATTCAGCTGCCCCCTCATATAGAGTGGCCTGTTGTGACTGTAGGTGGGTAGGAGCATATCTTCTTCTGTAAAAGCCACAGCTACCTCTGGTGACATTTTTGCAAGGCAGGCTTCCACATATGCTAGTGTCTGGAGCGCTGCGATGACGGCCCGTCGTGTCTCTTCATCCAGGGATAGGATCTCCCAGACGGTGAACCTGGCTGGGATCTTCTTCAGGTGCTTGACTATTCTATTGCTAGCTCGGACCTCGAGCAACTTCATCTCTTCGGCTCTACTGCGCCTACCCCCAATCTGGGCCTGGGGAACCGGCTCAGCGGGTGCTTCCTCCACTGGGTCAGGTATTACTTGAGCTTGCGGGGCCTGTTGGGTCACTTCTTTCTCTTGCATGAACTCAGCAAGGTTCGGGATGTTGTTTGGTTCTTCCCTTGACCGAGAAGGGATTACTACCAGCGGGGCCGAGAGGCTACTTGCTTCTTTGGTCCGCTGAGACTCGCGAGGGCATGACTGCCTTTCCCCTTGAGTCGTGAGAAACTCAATAAATGAAGGTATATTCTGGCCGACCGGCTCTCCGGGGTAGAGACCCGAGGAAGGGGGAATCTCCATGCCTTGGACCCTAGGTTCAGGGATATGATATGGATGTTCTCCCCTAAGCAGGATGTTATGGTTGGCCTGAGGAGGGCGTCCCTACTTCCTTCCCGACCTGGTGGCGTGCTGGGAGGTGGATGCTTCGGCCTGATTCACTTCTGACAGCTCAACGGGGGACTCTTGCTCTTCTTCCCCCAGGGAGAGGGCAGTGTCAAACAATGTTGAGAGGGTGTTGCAAGAAAGAACAACGCCGCTCTTCTTCTTGTTCCTGGGCCTTCTCTGCTTCTTTTTCTTCTTTTCTTCAGTGACTGGCAACTGGCCTTGGGGAGGTTCACCCCATAAGAGAGGCTCTTCCTTCGCCTCGGCTTCTGCCTCCGGAGCTAGTTCAAGTGACTCGAATTCCCTCCAGGGGACATACTCCTTCAGCTCCACAGGCTGAATTTCGGGCTATTCGTAATCTTCGAGCCCATCAATAATGGCCTGGAGTCTTTCCACCGCAGGACTGGTTTCTTTGAGTATCCGCATCGGGATGTGGTTTTTCTTATTGTGAGTGGGGCGCCTCATGACTAGCCGGGGGGCTATGTCATGCCAAATAGGCGTCACTGGTGGCGGTGGCGGTCGGGGCGTGACACCCCTTATGTGAACCTCTGGCTTGGGCCGGGGAGCTTGCCTTCTCCTTCTATTCCTTGTCGGTGCTGTCTGCCAACCTCCTTGGTCTTGAGCTGGCGCCATGACGAAGGCATCATAAGTGGACTTTGTGATGGCCTCCGCCCACTCTTCAGGTAGCTGCTGGTACAAAGACACCATGTTGACGTCGGTGCCGAGGCTCGACATCTCGTGCGGCTACGGAGGGTCTATCTTGTGCTCCCCCATATCCAGTTCTCCCTTCCTGATCAAGGATTCAATGACATCCTTGAAGATGTAACATTCTTCGATAGTGCGCCCCAGCGTCTGGTGGTACCGGCAGAAACAAGGATCATCCTTCTTCTTTATGTCACCATGCCTCTTCGGTTCTGGCAGCGTGATTTTGTTGTATCTGGTGGCCCATTCAAACAAGATCCGGGACTTATCTCGAGGAAAAGAATACAACTTATTCCTCATCTTCTCCCGCAGGGAAGGACCTTCCCGCCGCTCAGTAGACCTGGCTGGAGGAGGATTGGCCGTCTCCTTGGCTTTCTCTGTCTGCTTCTCAAAAGCTTCGAAGTCCACACATTGGACTTCTGGCGGTATCGGTCTCTTTTCGGCCTGCCTGGCCCTCTGGCTTGAGGTAGCTGGAGCAGAGGAGTATCGAGCAAGGAACGCCTCGATCTCTGCTACTATGTTGTTTAGATGGTCAAATGATCGCACCTCAGCGCCGATCATTCTATCAAGGATTTCATTTTTCATGTTCTATTTACAAATTTGCACTGCATCCTCCTGATGCGGGGGACGTCTACGTCTCATGCTGAGATTTCTCCACCTCTTTATGTAGTCGAGAGCCGACTCATCATTTCTTTGTCTCGTGGCGTAGAGTTCTGCCACGGTTACTTCCCGCTCAGCTATATAGAACCTTTCTTTGAATTTCTTCTGCATGTCGGGCCAGTCTGCAATGGACCCGGTGGGTAAGCTCGAATACCACTCAAAAGCAAGCCCGGTAAGTGTCGAGCCGACGAATTTGAGGAGGTAGGCCTCATCCGCAGCTAGATCCCCCATAACATTCACATAGTAGGCAATGTGCTCCCTAGGAGACCCTTTCCCATTAAACTTCGCAAATTTTGGTGGCTTGGTGATGCCGGCCGGGAGCCTCCTGGTAGCATAGTGTGCCGGATAGGGTACCCGATACACATCAAAGGGCGTGTGATCACTATCGCTCCTTTCTGCCAGCTTCATGTCTATCATTTGCTCCACCATCAGTCTTTTCACCGTCGCCGGGTCCACCGGGTTCGGGTAGAAATGAGCTGGTTGCGCCAGTGGCGTTGTTAACACTGTCGCCTGAGGTGCAATGGTGGATCCCTGGAACTACAGGTTCTGTGGCGGGGCCGGAGTTGTATGCTATGGCTGGTGTAGGGGTATGCCCCCGGCGTAGCTGGGGACCGGTGGAGACACCGTCGCCTGTGGAGAAGCTTCTGAGGCCTGACCGTTGCCTCCAGGGGTCTCTGGTAATGCTTCGGTTTGCCCGGATGTTGAGGGCTGAGCAGTTCTGTCGGTTAACTACTTCCTTAGCAACTCGATCTCTCTTTGATATTGCTGCATCATAAGTAATATAGCTGGGTCACTCATGGAGAGGCTGGGGGTGCCCCCTCTTTCTTCAGCTGGCGTCTCCTCGGACGACGTGGACGGTCCTCCCGTGATGGCTTCAGTAATGACATTGGCAGCCAGGGCCATTGACGATTCCCCATAGTCATTTCCTTCAGTGTGAGCTTGTGTCTTCTCGGTTGCTGCTTTCCCTCTTCTGGTGAGAGGCCCTGGCCTTGCCGCAAGCCTGGCCACTTCTTCGGGTTCGGTCGGTAAGGCGCCATACCGGCCAAATACTCCTGCCATGTTGCAGGTATAGACCCTTAGGTCCCTGCCTCTTCCTGTCGCTCTTCTCGACGGCCTGCTTGGGAAGACCAATCTGCCAAAGACCGACCCCCGCGGCCTCACCTCTTCCCTCAGCGGGGACTGATAGCGCTACTCAGAGCAGTTCCTTGACTCGGCACTAGGCACGGGTTGGATTTCTTCTTCTTCAAATGTGGAGGCCACTACCCCCAGCAGTCTTTGAAGACCCAGGGGAGTGCTCCTCGGGCCCCGCAAGTAGCTTCTTATGGCCTGCTCCACCCCTTCCCAGTCTTGATCGGGGTGAGCCGGTGATGTTGCCCTGTTGACAGCGACAGGCATGTGGATTGTAGGCTCCGCACGGGCAGCCTGATAGTGACATCGGTGGTGTCGACGGCGGGTGTTCTCCGGCAGGGCCAGTGTGACCAATGCCGGTTGGCAAACGGGGGCCGATGTCTTGACCCTGTCTGCCTGTTGAGCCCTTGCTGGGCGAAAGGTGCTGGGCCCTTCTTGGGTTGGTGAAGTGACCCGGGCTGCTTTGGGAACCCATGCCCGTTTGCCCTTGGTCAGCCTAGGGGCCGGTTGGTGCTGTGGAACTGTGGCTGGAGATGCGAGCGTCATACTGCCCTTCATCTTCCCCAGTGGCTGGAAAGAGTTGCGCACTGGTACAGTGGGTATGATGCGATCCGGGATCACCTCGGAGCGTTGCCCGGAAAGATGCACCCGAAAAGTTCCGACGACAGCAGACTTGCCGGTGCTGGAGACCCGGCCTCAGGGTGATGCAGTGGCATGGCTCCTCCGGAGCCTTCTCTGGTGGGAAGCCGAGCCTCGGCGTGACGGGCCGGCATTCTGGTGCACATGGTGCACATTGCAGCCCAGCGTCTTCACGGGGACAGTCTTGGGAAATCCGGCCACTGACTGGCCGGCGGCAGCTTTGGTGGCCCCCTGGATGGAGGCGTTGCTTTCGATCCCGTCAGACGCCTCGACGTCCAGCAGGTTCGCGAAGGCAACTCCCAAAAAGTTGGGGAAGCCAACTGAAGGAGGGAAGCTCCCGAAGGCGAGAGGGACGGCCAAGTAGTCGTTCCGCACATGGCTTTCGACGGGCTGCTGGCCAAAGGCGAGGGCCATCTTGACGTTCGGAATTCAACCTACATTTGTAAATTGAGGAATTAGTATTACAAGAAGGGGGCCGTGGAGCCCTTAATTCCGGCAAAGAGATGAAGGGTGATCCCAGTCCCACCGGGTGTGCCAGACTTGTGGACGCACCAAAATTCGCTTATTACGTTGATCGTTTATTTAGGTGCGTGGGCGTGCCAGTCACAAAGTGACGATTTATTTAGGCTCCGAATAGCCCAAGGGTGCGCTCGATCTGACTCAGTCAGGTGATTGTGTGGTTCGGGTCAGGACTGAGACCCGTTGTGCCATAAAGGTCAAACGCCATTTACATCCCCTCAGAGAGGGGAATACCCTTGATTAATTGTCAGAAATAAGGGCTCCACGACCGAAAGAAATACTAATTAATGCAGGAAGGAAAAGGTAGCTGTGCTATGCAGTGAGCCCGTGGTGAGGGCATGAACACTCAGATTATGTCGGTCACCGATGAACCATTCCATGTTTGAATAGAATTCCGTGCGGAAAACAAGACGGTGACGGGGGATGAATCGGTGCAAATGTCTGCCAAGGGACGGCAAATTTAATGCAAAGTGGGGGCTCAGGTCCCGGCGAGGAAGGGGGGACCTTGGTGAGATATTGGCTCGGGACGAGGCCGGGTAGTGACCATGACGGGAGGAACGGCTCCCGAGGGTGAAGCCCAGCCTGCGAGGGCATCATTAATATTCCGGGTTCAGAATCCAAGAAGGAGAGACGAGGGCCATATCGTTATGTTCGTGAGTTGCCTTGAGTGACATGTATCATGATCGTTCATTTATTAGCATTACCCCTTTTGCCGGCTGTCTTTTACCATTCCCAGAGAATGAATTCTTTTCTTATCCATTGCTGCCACCTCCCTTTCTTATCACGATTATTGCTATTTATTGTCCATTTTAATATATATATATATATTTCCTTTTTTTATACATATCTATATATATTTGTTGGGGAATGGTGAAGTGTACCGCTGGGGGGGGGTGGAATTACGAGTGTGCCGCTGGAGGGCTGAGAGTGTGCCGCTGGAGGGTTAAGAGAGTGTGTCACTGGAGGGTTAAGAGGGTGTGTCGCTGAAGGGTTAAGAGAGTGGGCAGTGTGCCGCTGGGGAGGAGAAGAGCGTACCGCTGGAGGTTAAAGGGGAGCGTACCGCTGAAGGATAAAGTAGGTGTACTGCTCAGAAGGCAAAAGAGAGTGTACCGCTAGGGATCTAGGAGCATGCCGCTGAAGGTAAAAAGGGGAAGAACTGAGGCGTACCGCTGGAGGCAGGTGGGGGTGTACCGCTGGGGAGAGTGGAGAATGAAACCAAGCAAAGTGTGCCGCTCAAAGGGGTGGGCCAGAGTTCAAGAGAGGGTCCCTTGCCCAGTCCATGTTTGATAGAGAGTCTCAGATGGTTAAGCTTTCAGTTTCCCTGCCGTGTGATCGAATTCCAGGTCATGTTCGATGGTGCAGTTCTTCGAGTCTTATTCAGCCAATTCCTGGAGCTTCGCATAATTCCTTTAGTTGATTAGAATGTTTTAATGTTGTTTAGCCTCATTTGTTTGTTGCTTCCTTTTGTCTTTTAACATATTGTTACTTCTAACAAAAATTCGGCAGCATCTCCCCTTGACCCGGACGGTAAGGGAATACAAGGGACATGTCCACAGGGAGTGACATGAACCAACAACTGAGGTGTGTGCCTAAGCAGCCACCTTTGGGGAAACTTCGAAAAACTCAGAGAAAATGCCGAACGAGAAACTAGTAGACAGAGGTAAGCTATGAGTACACCCGAGAAATGATGGCCAAGGTGTGCCAGGGTGATAGTCCAAGGGTGTGCCGCTGGGCAGGCCGGTAGAGGAGGTGTGCCGCTGAGGTAGCCAAAGGAGGTGTACCGCTGAGCGGGAGAATGGGAAGGGTGTACTGCTGGGCAAGCCCAGGGGAAGAGTGTGCCTCTGGGCAGACTCCGGGAGGTGTACCGCTGGGCGAACGAAAACAAGGTTAAGAATGTGCCACTGAGGAATTAGGAAGCGTGCTGTTGAAGGGCCTGAGCAGCGTAATGACTGAGGGTTTGAAAGGGTGTGTGTGCACATCGTGGACCTTGGAGGAAAGTCTGAGGAGCCTCCCGACCAGTAGATGAATCCCAAGAGCTGGGCAGGGGTAGTGGGTGCTAACGAACCCATAGGTGGAGGAAGTGGGGTAACACTCGCCATGGAGGGCCATCAAAAAGGGGAGGAGGCAGCCTTGTGCTGACAAACCAAGAACACTGCTCGTTGAGCTAAGCTAACCGATGGCACGAGGGGCAATCAGAACGAAGCTAGTAGACCGGGAGGGAGACGCAAACCACAGATTAACGAAGAGCAAAAGACAACGGACGCAACAAAAGATAGAGCCCAAGGGCATTTCCATTCATGATAAGAACTCCAAAATGGCAAAGGCCAGAATCCGAAGGCCAACTACAATATACTGCAGAACAGAAGAAATTGTGAAAGGAGAAGAGGAAAACTGAGGAGCGAAAAAGAGGAGCAAAAAGAAAACAGTGCCGGGGGAGAGTTGGAACGAGGGAGGGTGCCTCCCTTCACCCCATTCCTCCTCTCCCCTATACAGGTGGCTTACTCCCTCTCAATCTCTCCACCCTTCTCTACCTTCTTCTTCTTCTCTTCTTCTTCTTCTTCTTCTTCGTGTGGGTGGTATCGCTTCCTCCTCCAACAGGTCTCTTCCCATGTGTCTCTCTTTCTCTTTCTCTGTGAAGGCCTTTTATACGTGGGCCGTTGACGAGGGACCTCATGATGGCACTGTCGTCCGAGGTTGACCCAGATCTTATCTCCATCAGGTGGGGATCTCTCTCATCCAACCAGAAGGTGACACCAAGGCGGGTGCTAGCTGGCATCGAGGTGCCTGCGCTGCGCACCAAGGGGCCTCTCTAGTGACCATTATGTCTTCTGCCGGTCCGTGCCGTTCAGGGGGATTCAACGCTGTGCCGCTGGGGGCTTAGGGGTTGTGCCGTTGAGGGGGCAGAACTCCCGTGCCACTGGAGGACATGACGATTGTGCCGCTGACAGGGCACAACTATCATGCTGTTGGAGGGGGACTTCAAGGGGTGTGCCGCTGGAAGGCACCAAAAAGGGTGTGCTGCTGGGGCAACTGGCAGTGTGCCGCTGGGGCACTTCAAGGGGTGTGCCGCTGGAAGGCACCAAAAAGGGTGTGCTACTGGGGCAACTGGCAGTGTACCGCAGGGCACTTCAAGGGGTGTGCTGCTGGGGCATTCGAAGAGTGTGCCGTTGAACGGCCGTTTGGGTGTGCTGTTGGGGCACCTGAAAAGCGTGCCGCTGGGGGCCCGTTCAGGTGTGCCGCTGGGACACCTGAAGAGTGTGCCGTTGGAGGCTCTTCAGGGGTGTGCCATTGAAGGCACCAGAGGAGTGTGCCGCTGAAGGCCGTTTGGAGCGTGCCGTTGGAAGGGGCACCAGCTCCTGATTCAGGGACTTAAGTTGTGCATTTTTTGGGGTATTTATTCACCGTTAGGGACCCGAAGGTGGGTCCATAGCAGCGCATAAATTCAGGAGGGATATCCTATGTTTTCTCTGTCATTTAATGTGCCCGTGCAAATGCGGGGATTTGTCGGACAGTAGTATTCTCTGGGAACCTAGATGGCCAGTCTCCTCGGGTCTTCTCTCTTTGACTCTGACATCAATGCGGGTGCGGGGGCTTGGCGGGACATATGGATGTACGATTTTATACGTCCACATTTCCCCTTCACCCGGGGGTGAATGGGGCATGGAATGGCGAATTTGGGGTTTTCTCACCGTTCTTGATTTTCTGGAAGTGTAGCGGTCCTTCCAGTGACCGCCACATCCTTCTGGCGGTCCCCGTTCGACCGTTTCAATCTTTCCGTGCGTGGGTTGGGCATGGCGGCCTCACGATGAGCCACGAGAGCCCAAGTGGCAGCTGAAGGTCGACCGCTAAGCCCAGTTGGCGACGTGGCCTTCGAGGCGTTTTGACCGTTGGTTTTTGACCCTTGGAGACTTTGTCCGGTTCGTGTACTTTGTTCTCGGCTCGTGTCACCATGAGTCAGTGTCCGTATGAGGAGCGGCCCTTGTACTTTGTCAGGTTCTGACATTGCTTTCTGTTGACTAGAGAGTCTACTCCTTCAGTGACCCTCCACTAGTCGTAGCCTTTCGACACGCGAGTGGTCCCACCAGGGAGTGGTGGCAAGGCTACCCTAAGAGACGGTTTTAGACTGGTTTCCGTTGGGCCCCACGTCTACCAGCCAGAGTCCGACTGAGGGGAAAACCAGTCAGAGGGCCAGACCAGGGACGCACGGTCTGTGTGTGCACACGTGGTTGGGGATAGTTGGACTCGCACTGACGAGCGCGACCCCAGCTAGTCACTTGTTCTGTGGTTACTAGTATGGTGTCCCCATTCCACCAAGGGTCGAGAGGGAAACCCGAGGCGCGGTTTAAGTCATCAGTGGACGCATCCGGCCTTGCTTCTAGTGGGTTGGTACTCCTGTCTTTATGAGGTAGCAACTCTTGAGTTTTCGACGAGTTGTCTCAGTTTTCGTGCCATACGTTTGGTACTAGCCGTTGTAGTAGCTTGTAGTTAATTTCCGCGCAGTTTCTCGATTTGCGAGGTGGGGACCGGATGATCCCTACTGAGCCTTTTGTTTTAAGGCTCATTCCCTTCGTGTTTTCACCGTGTTTCAGGTGAGACGAGGCTTCCGGGGAGCGCTTCAGAGGCTCCACGTGGTTCAGGTGCCCAGGGTTAGTTGCCAGTTGCCGGTTCCGGGGTATGTCCCGTGTAGTTCTACCTTTTCTCTTTAGACTGTACTAGTTGTGGACTACTGTTATATTTTAGACTGCTGTTATTATTGTGGACCATGTAATTTAATTAATATCATTATTGCTTCCTGCTTAATTCATTTAATCTGCATAGCTCTGCAATTATTTTAGATTCTTGTGTATCTCCACACCATCCTTTTAAACCTTTCGAGTCTTCAGGCTCGTGGGTGGCATTTCGAGATTCGGGTTATCAGGCTTTTCCGGTGTTCGGATCTCGGGTCGTTACAGCTGGTATCATAGCACGGTTGTGGATATATATAAGAATAGTAAATAGTTGCAGTGGTCCACTAGTCCACAATGATGATGTACAGTTGGCACTAGCTTAGGGCATCGTGTGTTTTATTGATTCCGTTGTTTTCCGTGTCTTCTATCTGTTTGCAGTAGGCGAGTATGGCGCCGAGGTGGAGGACTCACTCTCAGCAGGGACAATCGACAGAGGAGCGGGAGGAGCAGAGCAGAGTGCCACCAGATGCCACTGATGCAGCGAGAGTTCCAGGGGCATAGGATTTCTTCCGGAGTATGTTTCAGTTCATGTCTCAGCAGTTTGGCGGCGATGCTGATGAGGGCTCATCGTCTAGGGGTGGTCCCAGTCGTGCTGTGCGGGAGTTTTTGTAGTTTCACCCGCCCTATTACGATGGCCAGCCAGATCCCGATGTGGCCAGGAGATGGCTTGATGAGATGGAGAGAATGTTCAATTCCATGCATTGTGCTGAGGAGGACATGGTGATGTTGGCATGTAACCAGTTGCAGGGTACGACTTGAGATTGGTGGTCTTCAGGGTGGAAGACGTCCTTTCAATCTCGTCCACTTCAGGAGATCGTGTGGATGGACTTTGTTACGGTCTTCGAGCGTACTTACTGCCCATCCTATGTTGGTACGCAGAAGATGCGTCAATTTTTGGAGCTAGTTCAGGGTGACATATCAGTGTTGCAGTACATGGCTCGGTTCATGGAGTTAGTCCATTATGCTCCCCATATCATGGAGCATGAGGGAGTGAAGACGGAGCAGTTCGTCTAGGGTTTGAGGCAGGAGCTGAGGCACCTCTTGATGGCGAACGCTGCTACTGATTTGGAGACATCATCTCGTATGGCGGCATCTTTGGAGCTGGATATGCAGAAGGTCCGAGGACATGGAGGCCAGGGGCAGTCCCAGTCAGGCCGTAGTCAGCACACGGCTACCCAGTAGTAGAGTACTTTCCAGCACACTATGGGTAGTTCGGGAGCATCGACACCGGCGACGTCAGTGGCAGGATCTGCGTCTTTTGGCTCCAAGGTCAAGAGGTTTCTCAAGAAGAGTTTTCGTAAGAAGCACAAGGATCAGAGATAGGCGTCTTCAGGCAGTGTACAGCAACCGATTCTTTTTCAGCGTCAGGGATCAGTGGGTGGATCGCGGGGATTGTGTCCCCGATGTGGCGAGTCGCATCCAGGCAGGCAGTGCACGGCACCGTTGATTTGTTTCAGGTGTGACCAGCAGGGCACATGACTGATGCGCTCGGCATCCGTCGTTTAAAAATACTGTGCCACACAAATTTCAAAATTGATAAAACTGCACTCACTCACTTAAATGATTTTGGAAATACGAGTACAGTGGTAAATACGGGTCGATCCCACGAGGAGAAAAAATCTGTATAGATCAAGTTGAAAAAATATCCTTATGTTTTGAAAACTAATTTTTTTATCTTTTGAGTGCGATTAACACTAAAGGAAATTAAATTGTAACTTTGAATAAGAAGAGAAAAGTGAAGGAAATTTTAGCCAATGGATGAAGAACGCCGCCGTTTCCTCGCCGAGCCTTGGATTAAGATCACTCCGCCTTGGAAGTCGACGCCGTGAGATGACTGGAAGATGACTAACCGCCTTCGGTGTGTGCAGAAATTGTGAATGGAGGGAGATGGATAGAAATAAGAACAAAAATAAGTTGAAAACACAACAGAATTATATTGAAAATAGGGGATTGGAAGAAAGAGAATAACTTAAAATCTAGAGGGAATTAGAAGAAGTGGAAGAAATAAAAGTTGTAGAGAATGAAAAGAGGAAGAAGTTTGATGAAGACCACAGAGATAGAAAACGAGAGGCAGATAGTGAAAAACGTGAAAAATCAAGATCTATCGGTGCGGATGAACAGTAAAAATGTTAAAGACAGAACAGTGAAAAATTAATTATAACTCACAAACGAAGAAAAATTAGAAGAAGTGGTAGAAGATGAAAATCTAGATCTACAAAAGAAGAACAACGTTAATGAAGAACTCAGAGTAAAAAGAGGATTGGAAAGGCTTCAAAATGGAAGAATACTAGAAGGTATCACCTCGGATGAACAGTAATCACATAGAATAGAACTTAGAAAAATGGGAAATAACTTTCAAACTAGAAGGAATTAAGGGAAATGATAGCAAGAGAAATTGGAGAACACTTAAAGATAAACAACTTTTGTGAAGACAGAAAAATGAAATAGAGATCAGAACAACAAGTAATGTGACTAAGAAATGACTAAATGCTTAAAAAGAACATTCATTAAAACAACATCAACTTACAAAGTTTACATCAAAAGCTCTCAAAATCACACCCTCTAACTCTCCTATGTAGCTCTACTAAGGCCAACAAGAATAAACTTCAAAAACTCAAAGCAACCCCTTGCAACTCTTTTCAACTCCCCCTGTTTCATCACAATAGAAGCCCCCTTTATAGGGTTAACACCACCCCATTCCCTATGTGAACATCTTGACATTTCTTGCTCCTTTTGTTGAAAAACACAACCCATTGCTGTCATTTTTAACTCAGAATTATGTGCCAACATGTGTTGCACACTTTTACATTTTTTCTGATTTTTTTCTTCCTTTCTTTCTCTTTCTTCCTCTCTCTTTCTCTCTCCTCCTGGCTGTTGTGTCCCTGAGGTCATTTGAGTCATTCTGTGGTCTCTTGGGTCATTCGACATCATGCTATAGTCATATGAGTTCTGTGGTATTCTTGGTTTTGATAATGGCTTAACACTATGAGTCATTGTTGTTTATCACTCTCCATGTATTTGGTTTCATGATGCCCATTCACAACTTGCATTATATGTTCTCACATTGCATTAATACCAAGGAACATGTGGTTCTTGAATGCTCACATCAATCTTGAAACTTTGGGTTACTTGATGATCATCCATTCGTTTAAATTCATTGTCATATGAACTTGCTCTTTTGATATGGATGGTTAATTTGAGAATGAGCTTTTCTATCCTTCTTGTTATTAAAATTTCATGAGTGTGTTTCATAGATATTTTACTTGGGGTGGTTGAGCTCTTATTTCTTGATCTTTAGCTCAGAACACTTGTGATTCAAAGTGTTCACATATAACTAATTCATGAGATTTCATATGTGTATTTCATACATTTATTATATGGATTATTGAGCTAAAGTTCTAATCCTTTTTATATGATTTTGCAGGCCAAAACACTCAATATATATTCCCCAAGATCAAAGGAGTTTAATGCCACAGAGTTCGGAAGGGTTACAATGACATTTGGGGCTAAATTGTGTTAATCTGAAATTTACTGTAGCTTTAGGTCGACCTGCGGCACTGTAGCTAGGTCGACCGAATTTCCAGAACCAAAAGGTTCGGGGTCTGTGACATTCCGGTCGACCGCCCCATGAATTCCGGTCGACCGGTTTTGCCAGAGCCAAAAAGTTCTGGCTGCAGCAGGTTCCGGTCGACCGCCAGCCCCGATGCAGCCATGTTTGACTTCGAAATCCACCTCGTGGCCAGCCCCTTTCCATGGATTTGTTTAATCAAACCTTACCTAACTTCCCATGATTTGTGGATCTGGTCTGGAGGGTGTCCAAGGACCATTCCAAGGGTTATAAAACCAACATGAGAGGGTTAGAAACCCTAGTTGATGGAGTTGATGAAGTGAATCAAGGGAGGCCATTTCGAGAGCACTGTAGCACCTCCGTGAACAGTGTTTCGGGCAGGAGTTCTTCATCCTTCCAAGGTGATTCAAGGTGAGATCTGAAGCCAAGCAACCTCCAATCAAGCAAGAAGCATTCAAGGCTTGCAAAGGTGATCAAAGCTACATCCATACACCTCTTCATCAACTCAAGGAGATTCAAAGAAGATCAAAGCTACATCCAACAATCTCTCCATCAACTCAAGGTGAGTCAAGCTCATATCTCAATCCAGCAACCTCCAAGGAAGAGTAGAAGAAAGCAAGGCTAACAAGGGAAATCAAAGGAGACTGCAAGGGTGTGTTCAAGGAAGAGGAGTTCGAGTTACTGTAGCTGTGAACAATACTCCGGGAAGAAGTTCTTCATCAAATCCTCAAGAGATTCAAGCTCCAACAAACCTCAGACAAGATCTTTTCTCTTAAGCATATTCTATATCTTGTTTGAGTGATTTCATATTTGTTTGTTTTCCATTTCATTCAAACATTTGGAATTGAGAATCGTCCCTACCGGTGGTTAGTAGGAAGGCAATCGGGAGTTCTCCGATTTGCGGTGTAGCCGTCCCTACCGGCTTTGTGTGTAGGAAGACAGAAAGAGGGGTTTCTCTGTTCTGTGGTTTGGGGCGTGTCCCAGGGTCAAGCTGTGTGTCAGCAAGGAAGCCTCACCGGGTTTTGGTGAGGGGTGGACGTAGGTTGTGGGGTTGCAACCGAACCACCTTAAAAATCCCTGTGTTGTGGGTTGTTTATCGTGTGTGATTGATCTATATCTTCTAACCCCATTCACAGGTTCGTGTGCTTTACATACTTGGTTAGATTGTTCACACACATATGCACTTTGAGTGATCATCATAGCACACACACACACAAGCACGGTTATTGTAAGCTATTGCATGTTTTAGTGTTATGCTTTATGATCCCTGCACTACAAGGCTTATTTCTTTCAAGATCACAAATGTGCTTAAAGAAGTGTGGACGTTTCATAGCTTATAATTCAAGTCTTTTCATTTGAGTCACTCTACTTAATTCCGCTGTGCATTGTGTCTAAGTGATTCATTCACTTTATAAGAGTGGTTTAAGCTTCTGCCAACTAAGAGTTTTTAAATAGGCCAAAGCTTGTGAAAGGATCTATTCAACCCCCCCTTCTAGATCCGTTTACACCTCACGGGACCCAACAAGTGGTATCAGAGCGAGGCTCTGTCATTCCCAGATCCAACGATCTGCAGGGAAAGATCTCGGTGTTTGTTATTTAGATGGATTCACATGCTACACTTACTTCGATGGCTTATCCACCCATTTATGATGGTTCAAATTTTTCTACATGGGTTGGAAGAATGTTCATCTATGTTAGCTCCATAGATCCACAATTGTGGACTCTCATATACAATGGTCCTCATGAGCTGTCATCAAATTTAATTGATTGGCTAGCCGAACATGAGACCAAACATAATGATAATCGTCTTGCATATAACTTAATTACAGCTGCAGTTGATCTAAGACTAACTCATCTTGTGTCCTCTTGTAGCACAGCCAAGCAAGTATTGGACAAGTTGGTTAAAATCCATGAAGGGAAGGAACAAGAACAAGAATGCTTCATGGCCGACCGTATAGAACAGTCTAGCAATGCATCTTCATCACAGGTAAAATCTGACTCTGAGGAATTCACTTTTGAAGAGCTTATGGAAGCCTATGGTGAGTTGATTACTCAATACAAAAAGGTCAAATCAGAAAATAAAAATTTGAAAAAGGATCTCAAGAAAATCAACCAAAATGAAAGCTTGTTTTGTAAAAAGTGTTCTATTGTTAAAGAGCTTAACAATACTCTCTCAGTTGATCTAGATACGCATAAACAAAGCATTGCATGTCTAAGGGAAGAAAATGAAAATCTTCATGATGAAATCACTAGGTTGGAAGAAATTGTAATAAAACTTCAAAACCAACCTAAGTTAATCTCTAATGATCAAACTATGGCCGATGGGCTAATCCATGATGAGAGGCTGATTGAAGAAAATAAAAATTCTGTTTCATGCTCTGCTAATTTTGTATGTGAAAAATGTTCATTCTTGAGAAACATAAATGTTGGTCTTCATGATGATCTTGAATGGCAACAAAATCTGATTGATTCTCTGAAAGAAGAGAATAGAGAGTTGTTGGAAAAGAAAATTGAACTTGAACAAGCTGAAGAAGAGTTGCATGAAAAACTAGCTGCACATGAAAAAGGCAAATCTGTCATTGATGATCACTCTGAAACTTTGCATGCTTTAGAACAACAAAATCAAAATCTTAAAGCAGTAAATGCCATGCTCAATGAGCAATTGGCAGCATGCGAAGAGGGCCTTGTTGAATCTAAACATCACATTTTCTCACTTGAAAATGAAATTCAAGGTTTGAATGATTTCCTGTCAATGTTTGCCCAAATCCAAGATTCTGGATCACCAGAAGCCACCACTTCCTGTGGTCACCAAAAGGGGCATACTGCTCGAAAGAAAAGTAAAATTCAGCATGCTCATCCAAACATGCACCATAACATGCCCAATGCCAAATACCATGCCTTCCACAAAATGAATGTCAATTGTTATTATTGTGGTAAACATGGTCACACTATGCATGATTGTTTGATCTTGAGAAATGATGAGCTTAGAGCAGGACAACAAGTGAAAGGGCAAGGAAAGAAACAGGTCAACATTGGCAGAGGGCTTGCTCAACAAAATTCTGTACGGAACCACATGGAGAATCAGAAGTGTCGACATTCCTATCCAGACAGGTCGACACTCCCCATAGTCTTTAATAGAAATGCTTCTCTTTGCTGCTCTCATTGTGGTAAGTCTGGCCATACTATCCAAGAGTGCTGGCATTTGAAGGGAAAGCATCACCTTCATGCCATGAAAGGTAAATCCCATGCTCACCCACAAAAGCATAATCCACATGCACACGCACATGAACATAAAAAGAAAAATCAATCTTTTGTGTGTTGTTTCTATTGTGGGAAAAATGGGCATGAGATATATGATTTCCTTACAATGAAGGAGGATGATGTGATTGCCCTGAAAAAGATGGGCCAAGATGCTAAACATGTTGCTAACCCACAAGGACCCAAGTAATCTTGGGTACCTAAAAATTCTAAATGAGAATTTTGGGTGCAGGATGTCTTGGAGCTGAACAAAAGATCATAAGGTAAATAAAAGCTCAAGGCACAGGTATGTACATAAATCTTTTAAGTTTAGTCATCTTGCATGTTTACTCTTGACATGTAGATAGTGCATCATACGTCTGCCCAATGTCATTAGATTCTGCAAACTGAATTGCTCTTTGAAATGTAAAACCCCCCTAGTGTGAGATGAACTTTTGAGCTAGATAACTTGCTCACACCATGCTTGATTTAAGCTGTTTAATTCATGAAAAACTTGTTGTGCTCATGAAGTTGATGTGATGATGAGTTGCTTAAGCCTTGCTTCAGCTACATGAAATTCATGGATTTTGGTTTTGATGATGCATACCATGGCTGCATTTTCAACTCGTTATTCATGTTAGCATTGTTCAAAAGGGGTATCTATTGGCATCATCATCAAGTTGCATTCATGTGTGTTTGCATCATCTTGTGATCACACATACCTTAATGCACATCATGTTTAGAAGACACAAAAATGCACAATCATTTTGCAACATCTTCATTGCATTGTGTATTCACATAAGTCTTGGGCTGCATAATTCATTGCCAACCCATGCATGTATTCAGGGGGAGTCAACATCAATCTAGCTTGAATCATTGTACATCATATCATTCTTGTATGGCCATGGTATATCAAATGTTGATGTATGGAAAGGCAGGCAATGTTTATCTGGAAGCACTCAATATGCGTGAGGTTTCACCTCCGCCAAGTACCATGCGTCACTGTCGCATATAGGCCATATAGCTAGGGGGATTTGTCTTCATGAAGCATTTGTGCATATGTTTTATATTCATTATGTTGCATTTCATAAGTGTAAAATCATGCATTATGTTGGTTCATGCATTTCATGTTTGATTAGGTCAACCCCTGCATGATTCAAATAAACTTCTCATTGACATTCGTCATTCTATTTAACTGCAAACATCACTCCTTGCGTACTTTTATTGCATATTCTTAGGGGGAGTCATATTGTTCTTCTTGGTTCATTCGTCCTTTTTGCATCTGAACCTCAATGGACTCCAGTGTGATAATAAGTTCAAGAGACAGACATCACTACAGTGTAAGAGCTTTCTATTATATGAACTGATGATTATCCATTCAATGAAAATGGTTCAGATTTAATGATTTCCTTAAAATTCTGATGAATCTTTTGAAATCATCTATGTTCTGTAGTTTTAATAGACCTTAACTAGAGATTGCATGTTGTGCCTTGAATAACTATTTTGAAATCTGAAAATCTAAATGTCTTGACAACTTTGGTGATACTCTAGAGCTTAGTATTATTTCTAAACATCTTGATGAGCTGGAATTCTTGAAAATCAATTTGCAGAGCAATGATAGTGTTGCACGGAGAAATATGTCCCGCCATCAAATCAAGTGACGAATGATATGTCATGATGTGCCTCTGTTATCTCTGTCTTAATTCATTTGGACTCTAGGTAGAGCAATGGCATAATTGCTGAGAAATATATCTTCTCATCAAAGAAATGAGTTTGGATATGTCATGACGAGATGTTGCTATCTCTGTTCATTCTGAAGCATAACAATCAGTCTTGCCAAATACCTAGGGATACTAGCGTCTAAACAACGTGTATTCTTACGGCTAGGAGGTATGTACTAGACTTGATTGCTCGTAACATATGAGTCATGTGCCTTCAAATTCAAACGATATTGAAAATCAAATTTGTTAAACTCATAAAATTCCATACTTTAGTCATGCTTGTTTAACCTCAATACTAGTTTTTGTGTTATTCCCTTTGTGGTTATTGAATATGGATGTATAAGACAAGGGAAGGCTAAACACTGTCAAGATATGTGCTTCTGGTTCATTTCTATTAAACCATGGATGTCGATGCTTTTTAAAATCTATTGATGATCTTGGTTTTCATTAGCTTTGAACCATATATATTGCTCCCGACATGTTTCTAATTTCCATATAATGGCTTGCTCTTCCACTACCATTCCACTCTGATCTCTAGGACCTTTGTCAACCACTGTGCCATATCCCTCCTTTTTTCTATTGGCAAAGGGGGAGAATGTCTTGTTGTGAGTCCTTGCTATGGACTTGGGAGAAAGGGGGAGATGTTGCCTTTTGTTGCCTTTGTGCGTTGTCAAAGGGGGAGAGTGCATTGTGGATATGGGAGAATCCAAGGGGGAGAGAACCTTCATTTATCATGAGGGTTAATGCATAGCATTCATACACTTTACTTCTCCATGCATTTGTATATCCATGCATACATATCTGCATTCACATACTTCACTATCATGGATCTTGAGCTGCACATGTTACATAAACTTTGTTGTTTGCCTTCATCTGCCATATCTACATAAATCATTCAGGCTGCCATGATTACATCATCATACTAAACAAGTGGTATCATCTAACAAGTGGTATCATCTTGATGCACCTTTCAAGTCGCATCCAAAATCATTGGTGTCCTCTGTCAAGTGATATCACATTGCTTTCTCATTCATTGGCATGTGGCATAAGACCTAGCATCATTGGCATCATGTTTTCATGCAATAGGGTGGCATGCATGTATTGACTTCATACAATTGTAGCTTGCATCTATCATTTCCATGCATTGCTTAGCAAATCCAAAAAATCTGAAAACTAGAAAACCACTAAAAATCTGCAAAATTTGAAATCAAAATTTGCTCCTTGGCTGCTCTATCCATCTCCTATTTGAGGAATTGAATCATGCTGCTGTGGCTCCACCTCTCACACTTACTTTGTCTTTGCCAAGTCACGGGACACCACCATGTTCGATACCTCCATATCATTCTTTGGTCTCAGTCCTATAACTGGCTTTCCATAATTGGTTGTTCTCTCTAGTTATTTTGTCAATCTTAATAAGTGTACAACCATTGGCATGTATTTCCACATCATCTTCTGGAATGTTGCCTGCAATGACATGTTTCTCCACATTATGGTTTCTTGTAATGATGTCACAGGAGATCCCGAGCATTATGTAAGTCATTTTGTGTGCGTCATTAATGTGAGTATCTCTTTCTCTTTCATGCCTCTTTTTGATGTTGTCAAAGGGGGAGAAGTATTCATGTGAGTCATTAATCAAAGTATGTGGTAAGATTGTGTGAGTCATTAATCAGAATGCCATCTGTGTGTCAAAGGGGGTGAGAACCATGTGAGTGACTCATAGTTGCCATATGAATTTATAATGACTCATAGTTCAGAATGCCTCATAGTTGCCATCATCAAAAAGGGGGAGAATGTTGTGTCCCTGAGGTCATTTGAGTCATTCTGTGGTCTCTTGGGTCATTCGACATCATGCTATAGTCATATGAGTTCTGTGGTATTCTTGGTTTTGATAATGGCTTAACACTATGAGTCATTGTTGTTTATCACTCTCCATGTATTTGGTTTCATGATGCCCATTCACAACTTGCATTATGTGTTCTCACATTGCATTAATACCAAGGAACATGTGGTTCTTGAATGCTCACATCAATCTTGAAACTTTGGGTTACTTGATGATCATCCATTCGTTTAAATTCATTGTCATATGAACTTGCTCTTTTGATATGGATGGTTAATTTGAGAATGAGCTTTTCTATCCTTCTTGTTATTAAAATTCCATGAGTGTGTTTCATAGATATTTTACTTGGGGTGGTTGAGCTCTTATTTCTTGATCTTTAGCTCAGAACACTTGTGATTCAAAGTGTTCACATATAACTAATTCATGAGATTTCATATGTGTATTTCATACATTTATTATATGGATTATTGAGCTAAAGTTCTAATCCTTTTTATATAATTTTGCAGGCCAAAACACTCAATATATATTCCCTAAGATCAAAGGAGTTTGATGCCACAGAGTTCGGAAGGGTTACAATGACATTTGGGGCTGAATTGTGTTAATCTGGAATTTACTATAGCTTTAGGTCGACCGACGGCACTGTAGCTAGGTCGACCGAATTTCCCAGAACCAAAAGGTTCGGGGTCTGTGACATTCCGGTCGACCGCCCCATGAATTCCGGTCGACCGGTTTTGCCAGAGCCGAAAAGTTCTGGCTGCAGCAGGTTCCGGTCGACCGGCCCATGAATTCTGGTCGACCGCCAGCCCCGATGCAGCCATGTTTGACTTCGAAATCCATCTCGTGGCCAGCCCCTTTCCATGGATTTGTTTAATCAAACCTTACCTAACTTCCCATGATTTGTGGATCTGGTCTGGAGGGTGTCCAAGGACCATTCCAAGGGTTATAAAACCAACATGAGAGGGTTAGAAACCCTAGTTGATGGAGTTGATGAAGTGAATCAAGGGAGGCCATTTCGAGAGCACTGTAGCACCTCCGTGAACAGTGTTCCGGGCAGGAGTTCTTCATCCTTCCAAGGTGATTCAAGGTGAGATCTGAAGCCAAGCAACCTCCAATCAAGCAAGAAGCATTCAAGACTTGCAAAGGTGATCAAAGCTACATCCATACACCTCTTCATCAACTCAAGGAGATTCAAAGAAGATCAAAGCTACATCCAACAATCTCTCCATCAACTCAAGGTGAGTCAAGCTCATATCTCAATCCAGCAACATCCAAGGAAGAGTAGAAGAAAGCAAGGCTAACAAGGGAAATCAAAGGAGGCTGCAAGGGTGTGTTCAAGGAAGAGGAGTTCGAGTTACTGTAGCTGTGAACAGTACTCCGGGAAGAAGTTCTTCATCAAATCCTCAAGAGATTCAAGCTCCAACAAACCTCAGACAAGATCTTTTCTCTTAAGCATATTCTATATCTTGTTTGAGTGATTTCATATTTGTTCGTTTTCCATTTCATTCAAACATTTGGAATTGAGAATCGTCCCTACCGGTGGTTAGTAGGAAGGCAATCGGGAGTTCTCCGATTTGCGGTGTAGCCGTCCCTACCGGCTTTGTGTGTAGGAAGACAGAAAGAGGGGTTTCTCTGTTCTGTGGTTTGGGGCGTGTCCCCGGGTCAAGCTGTGTGTCAGCAAGGAAGCCTCACCGGGTTTTGGTGAGGGGTGGACGTAGGTTGCGAGGTTGCAACCGAACCACCTTAAAAATCCCTGTGTTGTGGGTTGTTTATCGTGTGTGATTGATCTATATCTTCTAACCCCATTCACAGGTTCGTGTGCTTTACATACTTGGTTAGATTGTTCACACACATATGCACTTTGAGTGATCATCATAGCACACACACACACAAGCACGGTTGTTGCAAGCTATTGCATGTTTTAGTGTTATGCTTTATGATCCCTGGACTACAAGGCTTATTTCTTTCAAGATCATAAATGTGCTTAAAGAAGTGTGGACGTTTCATAGCTTGTAATTCAAGTCTTTTCATTTGAGTCACTCTACTTAATTCCGCTGTGCATTGTGTCTAAGTGATTCATTCACTTTATAAGAGTGGTTTAAGCTTCCGCCAGCTAAGAGTTTTTAAATAGGCCAAAGCTTGTGAAAGGATCTATTCAACCCCCCCTTCTAGATCCGTTTACACCTGACGGGACCCAACACTGGCCGCGTGCGCCACCGTGGGCCCCGTGCTTTCCGCCGCGGGTGCGCCGCGGTGCGCCCACCCTCCTTTTGACGCGCGTGAGGCGCGTTGACCGCGCCTCCTCCTCGTCGCCCGTGCCCGCGCGAAAGCGCGGGCGCGCCTACTACTGCCGACACACACAAACACACACACACTCACATAATATATATTATCTATATATAATATATATGTATATTATCTTATTAAAAGCCCTTAAAAATATCAAATGAATTTATTATATTTTTTTCTTTTTTTTCTTTTCTTTTTGAACAACTCCATGGGCTTTTGGCCCATTTCAACATATATTTGTATTTTCTTTTTTTTTATTTTTTTTATATATTTGTTTCTTGTCGCTTCCCTCTTGCCGAGTGCCTGCATAAATAAGTAAATATCGTTATGAAAATTATTTAATTCCATAAAATTAAATATTTGACTCAACTTAAAAGTAAGTGTGATACGTGCATATTTATTATTATTAAAGCTCATAACAAATGTGTATAACATGAATTAATATGTAAAAATACACACTTATCACACCCCCCAACTTACGCATTGCTAGTCCCTTAGCAATGCAAATAATTAAAAATTTTAGGACCAACAAGAGTTTAAAATATTCATGCTACATTTCTAGATCATCTTTCATAGAGTTAACTAAAGATTAGGAATCTGGAATAGTTACCACAGACTAGCCTTATGTAGGAAATATATACATGATCAAGAAGTCAATTTAAAGGTCAATAGCACTTGTGCATGTGTAATGCTAAGTCCACAGTGAAGACAATTGCATCCCCATTTACTATTCCGAACAAGTGTCTTTCAATCCTGCACTTCCTAAATAGAGCATTCAGCATAATAGCTTTGTTTGTCTGCCTTATTGCTATGTCCCTTTTAGGATCTCTTTTCTTTCTTTTTTTTTTACTTTTTTTTATACACACATGATGCTGCACTACCATTCACTGTTTTACGTGAACCTCAACACGTCTTAGGTGAAGCAGGCCCGGTTACACAGATCAAAGTTCCCTTTTTCTTTTGACGCGAACCTCAACACGTCTCTGGTGAAGTAGGCCCGGTTACTCAGAATCGGAGCATTTTTCATGGTGTTTTTTCTCAAAAAAAAAAAATTTCCACAGATAACATGGCAGAAAGTTTATAAAAGATCTCTTCTTCAAGAAGTGCAGAATATCAGACAGTATGTCTAAAATAGCAAAAGGCTTGTCCTACTTGTTTCATTAGCGTGCAAAGTGATTTTCATTTTTCTAAAGTGCACATGAACTTTTAAAGATATTCTTAAATTAGTTTTCTATGGCTAGATTAAATAAATTATCCATCATCCTTTTCCCTAATTTTTTCTATTCTAGAATCACTTTCAATAGATAACATGAGTCAGGAAACTCCAAATGGGGAAAACTTTTGTTTAGCGTGACAATACAGGATATCAAGAAAAAATTTGAAGATGCCCTTCCCCCCCCAACTTAAATGATATTGTCCTCAATGGCATAAGCATTAGACAGATCAGAGAACAAGTAAATAGATAATATGGTTGGGATGGAAGGATACAACCTGATGGTCGGGACAAAATGACGAGGCCTTCGTTTCGTCTTGGCTTGACAACTGAAAAAGAAACACACTAAAACTAGATATCAAATCATAAAAATCGTGGGTTGCCTCCCAAAAACGCTAAGTTTACCGTCTTCAGTAAGGCGCATGAAAGCTCAAAAGGAATTCATTCCTGATCACATAATGCTATGGATTCTTTTAATGATAACAGCTCATTTTCTAAGTAAGGTTTCAATCTTTGACCGTTAACAGTAAAGATATGAACATTTTGGGGATTCAAAATTTTGATGGCTCCATGGTCAACTGCCTTAACAACTATGAACGGTCCATCTCATCTTGATTTCAATTTACCGAGGAACAAGCGTAGCCGTGAGTTAAAAAGCCAAACCTTTTGATTTTCCTGAAAAGTTTTCCTGTGAATATGCTGATCATGGAAAGCCTTGGTTTTAGCTTTATAAATCCTGGAATTTTCATATGCTTCGTTTCTTAGCTCCTCCAGTTCATTGAGTTGTAGGACTCGTTGGGTTCCTGCTTGAGTTAAGTCAAAGTTGACTTGCTTAATGGCCCAATAGGCTCTATGTTCAAGCTCGACATGTAAGTGGCAGGCTTTACCAAAGATAAGGCAATAGGGTGACATTCCAATAGGAGTTTTGAACGCAGTTCTATAGGCCCATAGTGCATCATCCAATCTCTCAGACCAGTCTTTTCTATCCGGCCTAACTGTTTTATGTAGAATGTTCTTAATCTCCCTATTGGATACCTCCACCTGACCACTGGTTTGGGGATGATATGGGGTGGCAATTTTGTGAGTGATTCCATATTTCTTGAGTAAAGCTCAAAATTGGGAGTGAGTGAAATGCGAACCCCCCATCACTAATCATAGCCCTGGGACATCCAAATCTAGAAAAAATGTTCTTGCGAACAAATTTCATCACTATCTTGTGATCATTGGTCTTTGTGGCTACAGCTTCAATCCATTTTGAAACATAATCGACCGCCACCAAAATGTATTCATTCCCAAAGGATGGTGGAAACGGTCCCATGAAGTCTATTCCCCAAACATCAAAAATTTCCACTACAAGAATGGGGTTTAGCGGCATCATATCTCTCTTAGAAATATTGCCCACAGCTTGACACCTCAAACATGTTTTAGAAAATTCATAAGCATCCTTAAATAAAGTGGGCCAATAAAATCCACTTTGTAACACCTTAGCCGCAGTCTTCTTTCCTAAGAAGTGTCCTCCGCAAGCGAGAGTGTGACAAAAATTCAGTACAGATTGTTGCTCTTCCTCGGGGACACATCTTCTGATGATCTTATCAGGACCCATATGAAACAGTTCTGGGTCCTCCCAAAAATAGTGCTTGACCTTAGCAAAGAAGTGATCCTTCTCCTGCTTAGTCCACCCACCCGGGAGTTATCCTACTGCCAAAAAGTTGACAATGTGAGCGTACCAGGGGGTTGAGATGTAAGAGATAGATAACAGTTGTTCATCTGGAAAAGAATCAGACATGGGAGCACTCTCGGGTATCACTATTCAGGACAAATGATCAGCCACCACATTCTCTATCCCCTTCTTGTCTTTGATTTCTAGATCAAATTCTTTCAGTAATAGAATCCATCGAATCAGACGGATTTTAGCATCCTTCTTGGTGAGCAGGTATTTCAAAGCAGCGTGATCAGAATACACAATAACTTTGGCCCCTAAAAGATATGATCGGAATTTCTCTATGACAAAAACAACGGCCAGAAGTTCTTTCTCCGTGGTGGTATAATTCAATTGAGCATCTGCGAGAGTACGACTCGCATAATAGATCACCACATGTTTCTTATCAATTCGCTGCCCCAAGATAGCTCCTATGGCATAGTCTGAGGCATCACACATGATTTCGAATGGCAGTGACCAATCTGGTGATTGAAGAATCAGAGCTTGGGTCAGAGATGCCTTCAGAGAATGAAAAGCCTCAAGACAAGACTCATCTAGGTGGAATGGAGTGTCCTTGGCTAGCAGCTTAGTGAGCGGGCGAGTAATGGAAGAGAAGTTCTGAATGAATCTTCTGTAAAAACCCGCATGGCCAAGAAAAGATCGGATTTGCCTGACAGACGAAGGGGGAGGAAGATTGGAAATCAGATCAACCTTAGCCTTGTCTACCTCTATTCCCCTCTCGGAAATAACATGGCCTAACACAATGCCTTCTTGTACCATAAAATGACTTTTCTCCCAGCTAAGCACCAGATTAGATTCAATACACCGTGCCAACACTTTTTGTAAATTCTTCAAACAACCAGCAAATGAGTCTCCAAAAACTGAGAAATCATCCATAAAATTTTTTAAAAATTCTCCTACCATTTCAGAAAAGATTGACATCATGCACCGCTGAAAGGTGGTAGGGGCATTGTAAAGTCCAAACAGTATTCTCCTGAAAGCAAACGTGCCATAAGGACACGTGAATGCATTTTTCTCTTGATCTTCTGGGTAGACTGCAACTTGATTGTACCCGGAATATCCATCCAAAAAGTAAAAATATTTTTGCCCAGCCAATTTTTCCAAAATTTGATCCAAAAACGGGAGAGGGAAATGATCATTCTTTGTCATGGAGTTCAATTTTCTGTAATCAATACAGATTCTCCATCCCGTTTGTAGTCTCATTGCCACCTCTTCACCTTTCTCATTTTTAGTCACGGTCAGCCCAAATTTCTTTGGAACAACTTGTGTGGGGCTGACCCACTTACTATCAGAGATGGGATATATAATCCCAGCATCCAACTACTTCACAACCTCTTGCTTGACTACCTCTTTCATGTTTGGGTTCAGCCGGTGCTGCATCTCCCTGCTCGGCTTGGCATTATCCTCTAAGTAGATATGGTGCATACAGACATCCGGACTGATGCCTTTGAGATCTGTCACCGACCATCCTATTGCCCCCCTATGCTCCTTAAGTACATTTAAGAGTTGAGATTCCTAAGCAGAAGTGAGGTTGGAGGCTATGATGATAGGTAAAGTTTTGTTAGGACCCAGATAAGTGTACTTAAGAGAATCCGGCAGAGGTTTCAGTTCAAGAGTAGGCGGATGATCCAGAGATGGAAGCGCATGTTTGGATTGCAATGGAGGGAGTGACTCTACCCTAGACCAGGGCGTGATAGAGAGAGGAGAATCCTGAAGCATGCTACCCTCTTCTAGGGTGTCCTTGATTGCATCCGAACTTTCATCAATCATCTCTTCAAAGATATCAATGATGTTGCATTCTTCTTCATGGTCCGGGTATTGAGAAGCCTTAAAAACATTCAATGCAACCTTCTCTCCTCCAAATGATATATCCATCATTCCCGTGGCACAATTTATATTGGCCTTAGCCGTAGCTAAAAATGGACGTCCCAAAATAATAGGTGTGTGCTTTAGATCAGGGGACGCGACCATATCCAAAATGAGGAAATCCACCAGGAAATAACAATCATGCACTTTTACAATCACATCCTCCAACAGACCTCTTGGTGTTTTCACTGATCTATCTGCCAATTGAAGGATGATAGAAGTGGGTTTTAACTCACCCAGATCAAATTGCTCATAGATAAAGGTGGGCAAAAGATTTACGCTAGCACCTAAATCCAGCAAGGCTCGATCAAAAGTGACTCCACCTATGTCACATGAGATTAATGGGGCTCCGGGGTCCTTCAATTTTCTGGGCAAATGATTCATTACGACAACACTCACATCCTCAGACAAGCGGACCTTTTGAGTTGCTGCCCTTGGCTCCCTCCTTGGAGTGCAAAGCTCTTTCAAAAAATTTGCATATGTCGGCACATGCTTGATTGCATCTAAAAGTGGAATATTGATATTCACTTGTTTGAACAATTCCATTAACTCTTCTTGTTGTACCGGCGGTTGCTTGTGAGCTTTTGGCTTTAGGGCATCGTGAAAAGGGACCTTAGGCACATACTCTTGGGGTCCTTCATCAAGTTTCACATTTCCTTTATCTAGCCTCTTCTCTCCATCCGTCGGCTTCTCTATTTCATTAACAATCATGGGCTCCTCTTCCTCATCATTCTCCTCTTGGGTCTCTTGGCCCGAACTATTGCCAACTCCCCTAGCCTAATAAGGGTCATCTAAAATTTTCCCACTCCTAAGGGTAGATATAGCCTTGGCATTCTCAAATTGAGGGAACATAGGAGGAGGAGGCTGAGGTTGGTTTGGTTGAGGGAGAATAGGAGTTCTTTGGGGGAAGCCTGGAGGTTGGTTCCTAGGATTAGCCACTGGTTGGCTAGGAAGCTGACCTACCTCTCTCCTAACATTTCCTGCTGCTAATTGCCCTATCTGACCTTCCAACTTAGCAATGGATTGTTGCTGAGAAAGAATGAGTTGTTAGAGTTGGTCGAATTTTTCATCAAAATTGGGCTGCGGAGGTTGAGGAGAGGGTTGGAAGGGAACTTGATTAAGTCGGTTAGAAGGATATTGATGGTATTGGCCCTGAGAAAATTGAGCTTGTTGATACGGGGCCTGAGAATAATGTGATGGGTGTTGAGATTGTTGCGGAAAATGTGCATTGGATTGAGAAAAATTATGATGAGCTTGGTGAGTTGGGTGTTGGGTTTGGTGAAAATGAGATTGATAATGTTGGTGAGATTGAATTGGAGCATGAAAGGGTTGCTTTTGAAAAGAGGGATTGGATTGGGTAGATGGACCTTGCTGAGATTTCTAAAAAAAATTCGGGTGGTTTCTCCAGCCTGGATTGTAGGTGTTGGAATAAGGATCATAAGGAGGCTTAGAGACATCCTGAGCAGCGAAGATTTGTTCTTAGATGAATGGGGGAAGCTGGGCTGCAGTGGGGCAATCAGTTACCACATGATCGGGGCTAGAGCAAAGAGCACAGATCTCTTCATGACTGGGAGCTGAGAATGGTTGAGGTCGAGGACCTGAAGAAGAAGGTTCCTGCCTAGATAGAAATTGATCTAGCTTTTGAGCTACGAGATCAACATTCTCTATCTTCTGCGCCAACAATTCCATTTTGTTCAATTTCTGAGTCAAGGCATTGATATCCATCCTATTCTCACACTCAACTTGGCTCTTCACTTCATAAAGTCCACCCTTCTTAGCCAGCCCAATCGTTCTCTCATAGGATGAGAGCGAGGCATGACTAATTGAATTTTCACTGAGCATTTCAAATAAATCATATGCCTCATCTTCCCTCTTACTCATAAAAGCCCCCCCACATGAAGCATCCACCATTTGCCTGTAACTATCAGTCAATCCCTCATAGAATGCTTGAACTATTTACCATCTTGACAAACCATGATGTGGACATTTTCTTAACAAATCTTTCAGCTTATCCCATGCCTCATGGATTTGTTCTCCAGGATTTTGTGAAAATCCAGTTATTGCTCTTCTCATTGTATTGGTTCGCCCTATGGGATAGAATTTTTTCAAAAATTCCTTTTGCATTTCTGCCCATGTGTCTATGGATTTACCCAAGGTTCCTAACCAATATTTGGCTTTATCTTTGAGAGAGAATGAAAAAAGAATCAGCCTGAGAGCATCATCAGAAAAGTTTAGGATTTTCACAGTTGAGCAAATCTGGAGGAACTCATCCAGATGTCTGTAGGGATCCTCATTGGTATTGCCGTAGAAGGATGGCAACATTTGAATGGTGCTTGATTTAATTTCATATTGGGCTGCTTGATTTTGAGGTGCTTGGGTATAAAATGAAGGTTGGTATTGATCGGGTAAGAAATATTCCTTCATTTGCTTGGGAGCGATTTGTTGAGTTTGCTGTTGATTTTGGTTGTGGTCTGCCATGAGGTTAGGTTGATGGTGAGTTTTTGAATGCACTAACCTCTCAATCTCTCCTATGGGTCCTAACAAAGGTGGGTGTAGGGATCTCCTACCTTGCATAAACTAGGATAAAAAGAGAGAGAGATTTTTTTTTATGATGATTTTCTTTCTTTGTTTGTTTTTTTATTTGGACACAACTAAGACGAAGAGAGATAAGGGAATGCTATTTTTTTTATTTTTTATGCAAACACAAACAAGTTATCACACAAATTATCCTAATGACCTAGATATGTCCTAGATCTACAAATGGGGTTTCACAAAATGATTAAAGTGAAACTTAAGTTCACCCTCAGTATTTCCACCAGCCAGGTAAGGGGTGGGGTAGTGGGAGGCTCCCCCTACTTTTGTAGGGACCTAATTATGTCAAACCACTAGCCCGCTTAAGACGTTTGCCGTCCGACCGTCTTACCTTAGGCACTGGTTTTCATAAGAGGGTAAACCTAAATAACACAAGAACCACAGTGTGATCCGAGGGCCAACGTCTACTGACTTTTATTTATGGCGTAGGTCATGCAGATATGCAAGGGAAATGTGGTTTGTGGGCTAAGGAAGGGTGATGAATTCCCCACCTTATGTTATTTAAAGGTAGTGCCCTTAGAATATTTTGAAATGAAATGCACACCATAATTTCAAACAAGGGGTTCTTATGCAATATGCATGCCAGAATAGGATAAGTAGAACGTACCTTGCCCCTCGCAATCTTCAAAATGTAATGATAGGAATTAAACAAAGAAAAAAATTATATGCTAAATGATGCATGACCTAGATCATGATGGGTGTGGTTTCTATTCTTGGACGAAGTCTTTTATTTTGGTACAAGTGGTTTTTTTTTTAGTTAATGAACCCATCTAGCCAGCACAAAAATTTCTTTTGTTTTGATTTTTTTTTCAATAAGAGGTAAATGCAAGAAACTATAAATAATAGAATAACAAAGATATGCAAATTTAGTACAACATGAAACTTAAAATGGTGTTTTTTTGTTTTCTAATTTGTTTGATTTTTATAGATTTTTTAAAAAAATTTCAGATTTTTTTTAAAGATTTTTCAGAAATTAGAAAAACAGAACATGTTCTTACGTTTCTGCCCTTTAGCGACGCTTGACTGCTATAGTACCAGGTTTTCAGCGACGCTTCATTTTCTTAGAATTTCAGGTATGATTTTCCTCTTTCTTTGATTTTTTGATTTATTTTCTTTTTCCTGCAAAATAAAAATAGAACAATTATTATATAAATGTACACATCAAACACAAGAATATCCCAACATTCAAAAATTCCTCTCCCCGGCAACGGCGCCAAAAATCGATGCGCTTGGCATCCGTCGTTTAAAAATGCCATGCCACACAAATTTTAAAATTGATAAAACCGCACTCACTCACTTAAATGATTTTGGAAATACGAGTACAGTGGTCAATACGAGTCGATCCCACGAGGAGAAAAAATCTTTATAGATCAAGTTGGAAAAATATCCTTATGTTTGAAAACTAATTTTTTTATCTTTTGAGTGCGATTAACACTAAAGGAAATTAAATTGTAACTTTGAATAAGAAGAGAAAAGTGAAGGAAATTTTAGCCAATGGATGAAGAACGCCGCCGTTTCCTCGCCGAGCTTTGGATGAAGATCACTCCGCCTTGGAAGTCGACGCCGGGAGATGACTGGAAGATGACTAACTGCCTTCGGTGTGTACAGAAATCGTGAAGGGAGGGAGATGGAAAGAAATAGGAACAAAAATAAGTTGAAAATACAACAGAATTATATTGAAAATAGGGGATTGGAAGAAAGAGAATAACTTAAAATCTAGAGGGAATTAGAAGAAGTGGAAGAAATAAAAGTTGTAGAGAATGAAAAGAGGAAGAAGTTTGATGAATACCACAGAGATAGAAAACGAGAGGACGAAAGTGAAAAACGTGAAAAATCAAGATCTATCGGTGCGGATGAACAGTAAAAACGTTAAAGACAGAACAGTGAAAAATTAATTATAACTCACAAACAAAGAAGCATTAGAAGAAGTGGTAGAAGACGAAAATCTAGATCTACAAAAGAAGAACAACTTTCATGAAGAACTCAGAGTAAAAAGAGGATTTGAAAGGCTTCAAAATGGAAGAATACTAGAAGGTATCACCTCGGATGAACAGTAATCACATAGAACAGAACTTAGAAAAACGGGAAATAACTTTCAAACTAGAAGGAATTAAGGGAAATGATAGAAATAGAAATTGGAGAACACTTAACGATGAACATCTTTTGTGAAGACAGGAAAATGAAATAGAGATCAGAACAACAAGTAATGGGATTAAGACAGGACTAAATACTTAAAAAGAACATTCATTAAAACAACATCAACTTACAAAGTTTACATCAAAAGCTCTCAAAACAACACCCTCTAACTCTCCTATGTAGCTCTACTAAGGCCAGCAAGAATAAACTTCAAAAACTCAAAGCAACCCCTTGCAACTCTTTTCAACTCCCCCTGCCTCATCACAATAGAAGCCCCATTTATAGGGTTAACAGCACCTCATTCCCTATGTGAACATCTTGACATTTTTTGCCCCTTTTGTTGAAAAACACAACCCATTGCTGCCATTTTTAACTCAGAATTGTGTGCCAACATGTGTTGCACACTTTTACATTTTTTTCTGATTTTTTTTCTATTTTTTTCTTCCCTTCTTTCTCTTCCTTTCTCTCTCTTTCTCTCTCCTCTTGGCCGCGTGCGCCGCCGTGCGTCGCATGCCTTCCGCCGCGGGTGCGCCGCCCGCGTGAGGCGCGTGCAGCTTCCGCCACGGGAGCACCGCGGTGCACCCGCCCTCCTTTTGACGCGCGTGTGGCGCGTTGACCGTGCCTCCTCCTCGTCGCCCATGCCCGCGCGAAAGCGCGGGCGCGCCTACTGCTGCCGACACACACAAACACACACACACTCACATATAATATATATATATATATATATATATATTATATATATATTATCTATATATAGTATATATGTATATTATCTTATTAAAAGCCCTTAAAAATATCAAATGAATTTATTATATTTTTTCTATTTTTTTTCTTTTTGAACAACTCCATGGGCTTTTGGCCCATTTCAACATATATTTGTATTTTATTTTTTTTATTTTCTTTTATATATATATTTGTTTCTTGTCGCTTCCCTCGTGCCGAGTCCCTTCATAAATAAGTAAATATCGTTATGAAAATTATTTAATTCCATAAAATTAAATATTTGACTCTAACTTAAAAGTAAGTGTGATACGTGCATAATTATTATTATTAAAGCTCATAAAAAATATGTATAACATGAATTAATATGTAAAAATACACACTTATCAATGACACGTGACTATCCCCAGAGGCCGCAACAGCATCAGTACCCTCAGCAGCAGCACCCCCAGCAGTAGAGGCCACAGCAGCAGCAGCAGCAGGGCCACTATCCGCCGCTACCAAGATCAGCGAGTGTGGGGGGCAGGCAGAGGTCCTGAGGCCAGATCACACACATGACCAGGGCAGAGGTAGTGGCGTCACAGCTCATGGAATGTACCGTTAGGATTTTGGGTTGTGCGGCTGGAGTTTTGTTTGATTCTGGAGCGTCTCATTCGTTTATTTCGGAGGATTTCACGCTGAGTATTGAGGAGTCGGTGACACAATTGTCCTGTGATTTGGCAGTGGAGTTGCCTTCTGGTGATTTCATGATCACTCCGTATTGTTTCGATGAGGTTCCTGTGTGGGTTGAAGGGCAGAGTTTGCCGGCCAGGCTTTATGCGTTGCCACTTCAAGATTTTGATGTGATTTTGGGCATGGATTGGCTCGAGACACATCTTGCTTTGGTGGATTATGGCTCGAAGAGGGTATATTTCAGGCGACTTCGTGGATCCACCTTCTATTTTCAAGGTATTAGGTCTTCCTCTTCCTACTTTCTTATTTCGGATATTAGGGCTCGTCGTTTGCTTGATGCGGGTTGTCAGGGTTTCCTCGCCTCTGTGGTCATGGTAGACCAGTCGGAGCTGGATGTGGAGGACATTCTGGTGGTGTGCGAGTTTTCTGATATTTTTCCCGTGGACCTACCTGGATTACCTCCCCAGCGGGACATTGATTTTGTGATCGAGATTGTGCCTGGTACGGGACCTTTGTCGAAGGCTCCTTACCATATGGCTCCCGCTGAGCTGAGAGAATTGAGGGCGCAGTTGCAGGAGTTACTCGCCAAGTGGTATATTCGTCCTAATTTTTCTTCTTGGGGTGCGCCAGTGTTGTTCGTGAAGAAGAAGGATGGTAGTCTGAGGTTGTGCATCGACTACCGACAGCTGAATGAGGTGATCGTGAAGAACAAGTATCAGTTGTCGTGGATTGATGACTTGTTCGACCAGCTTCAGTCTGCTCGAGTGTTCTCGCGGATTGATTTGCGATCCGGTTATTATCAGTTGCGGATTCGAGAGTCTGACGTGGAGAAGACTGCATTCAGCTCGAGATATGGGCATTATGAGTTTCTGGTGATGCCGTTTGGGCTCACCAATGTCCCCGCAGCATTTATGGATTTGATGCAGAGGGTGTTCCGTCCCTACCTGGACCAGTTCGTGGTCGTGTTTGTAGACGACATCCTTGTTTATTCGTTGTCTGCAGATGAGCATGCGTATCATTTGAGGGTTGTGTTGCAGACTTTGCGAGATCACCAGTTGTAAGCTAAACTCAGAAAGTGTGAGTTTTGGCTTCATGAGGTGCACTTTTTGGGGCACGTGATTTCTGGTGATGGTATTTCCGTGGATCCAGCCAAGGTCGAGGCAGTGATGTAGTGGCCGAGGCCAGGTCCGTGACGGAGATTCGGAGTTTCTTGGGGCTTGCAGGTTATTATAGGAGGTTCATTCAGGATTTTTCCCATGTTGCAGCCCCGATGACCAGACTTACGCGGAAGGATGTGTTGTTTGTCTGGACTGGTGAGTGTGAGCAGAGCTTTATGGAGCTTAGGAGGTTGCTCACCTCGGCACAAGTGTTGGTGTTGCCTTCTGGATCGGGAGATTTTGTGGTGTGTACAGATGCTTCCGGGGTCGGGTTGGGTGATGTGCTGATGCAGCACGGTAGAGTGGTGGCTTATGCGTCTCGATAGTTGAAGCCACATGAGGAGAACTACCCTACCCATGACCTTGAGTTGGCAGCTGTTATCTTTGCGTTGAAGATCTGGAGGCATTATCTGTATAGCGAGAAGTTTGAGGTGTTCACAGACCATCAGAGTTTGAGGTATGTGTTCACTCAGAAGGACCTCAACCTCAGGCAGAGGTAATGGATGGAGTATATGAAGGATTATGACTTCACCCTGTCTTATCAGCCGAGCAGGGTGAATATCGTTTCCGATGCCTTGAGTAGGAAGGTCATGGTCAGCGCCATGATGATGAGGAAGTGGAGGCTCTGGGGACAGGTGCCAGCCGTGACATTTAGAATTAAGGTTCCCCAAGAGCGGGGGTCAGCTGTTCTTGCGAGCTTGACTGTCACGCTAGCTATTCATCATCAGGTGACAGATGCTCAGCATGCAGACCCTGAGTTGCCCCGAATTTTATCTTTGGCTGATGTGGAGTTCGGCGAGGACAGAGCTGAGAGATTCCATGGTAGGCTATACGTCCCGGTCGAGGAGCAGGTGAGGCGTGCGGTGTTACTAGAGGCTCATGGGAGTCGGTACACTGTACACCCGAGTGCGACGAAGATGTATCGAAACTTGAAGAGGCAGTTCTGGCGGCCTGGCATGAAGAGAGATATTGCTGAGTATGTGGCCAGATGTCTGACCTGTCAGCAGGTGAAGGCGGAGCATCAACAACCAAGAGGTACTCTTCAGCTCTTGGAGGTTACCGCGTGGAAATGGGACCACGTGACCACGGATTTTGTGGTGGGATTGCCGAGGACTCCAAGTGGGCAGGATAGTATTTGGTTGCTGGTGGATAGGCTGACGAAAGTGACTCGGTTGTTACTGATCAAAGTCAGCTGGAGTATGCCGAAGTTGGCTCGTCTCTATGTGGAGCGGATCGTACCTTTGCATGGGATTCCCATTTCCATTGTGTCAGATCGAGATCTGCATTTCACTTCTAGATTCTGGAGGAGTTTCCAGCGATCTCTTGGCGCGGAGTTAGTGTTTAGCTCAGCATATCATCCTCAGTCAGATGGTCAGTCGGAGAGGACCATTCAGACGTTAGAGGATATGTTGAGATCATGTTGCCTGGATTGGCAAGGGAGTTGGATTCACCATCTACCATTGGTGGAGTTTACCTACAACATAGCTATCATTCGAGCATTTGGATGGCTCCTTATGAGGCGTTGTACGGGCGACCGTGTCGGACTCCACTCGATTGGTCTGAGGTTGGTGAGCGTGTTGTGACATGATCGGAGCTGGTGCAGTAGTGCATTGATGTGGTGCATCTGGTCCGTCAGAACCTGTTAGCGACGCAGAGTCGGCTGAAGAGTTATGCTAATCAGAGAAGGCAGCCACTCTGTTTCGCGGTCGGTGACCGAGTATTTTTGAGGGTTTCTCCCATGAAGGGAGTGATGCGATTTCGACAGCGTGGGAAGCTGAGTCCCCGCTATGTTGGTCCTTTTCTCATCGTGGAGCGCATAGGCGAGGTTGCTTATCGGTTGTAGCTACCTCCTGAGTTTGCAGCAGTGCATGATGTGTTCTATGTCTCGATGTTGAGGAAGTATATGCCCGATGACTCTCATGTTTTAGAGGATTCCATTTGGCCCGAGGTGACTCCCTATCTGTCTCTACCAGAGTTCCCTATCTGTATTGAGGATCGACGAGAGAAGCACCTGCGGAACAAGGTTATCCCTCTGGTAAAGGTGGTGTGGCAGCAGCACTCTAGTGGTGAGGCTTTTTGGGAGTGTGAGGATGAGATGCGTTAGCAGTTCCCTTACCTGTTCGAGTGAGTTTCCATTTTCTTTTCTTCCCCTGTACTTTCTTTTAAATTTCATGGATGAAATTTATTTAAGGGGGGATGGCTGTAATATCCCGGACCCTTCGGATCCTTCTTCTTGGGTCCTGGATCTATTTTCTAGGAGAATTTGTTCTCATTTTGCCCAGAATTATCTTTCGGACATTTTTCGGGTTCGGATCTGTACATTTAGGATCAGTTTCAGAGGTCCCGGGACGTGTTCTGCGGTTTCACGTGTTTTTCCCTGACAGGACTTACGGAACTCCGTAGCGGGTGAACCGGGTCGTTCACCTACTCAGGAATGGTACCACGGCAATCAGCGTGTTCCAATGATCATGGCGGTATATTTTTCTATTTTTCTATATTTTTTGAAAAATCAAGATTTTCTATATAACCCCATTTCTTTTTCTTTTTCTTTTCCCTTTCTCTTTCTTCTTCCTCCTCCTTCTCACCCGTGAGCGACCGCGCCCCCTTCCTCTCTCTCTTCCTCCGACGTGACCACGGCGGTGCTCCCCTTCGGCTGCAGACGGCGGAGAGGCAACGGCGACGGCGAGGCGATCGTGGCGGCGTATGGGCCGTGAGGTTTCGTGAAGGTTCGAGGGTTCTAAAAGCTTTCTTCGTGGATCGGCGGTGATCCGGCGCGTTTCGGTCGAATCTGAGGTCGGGTGACGGTCCTTAGCTCGGTATTTTCCTTCCCCATGATTTCTAGGCCGAGGCGAGGTCGAGAGTGGGCTATTTTGAGCTGGGAATGGAAAACCATGTTTTGGGGTGTGAGCGACCGATCTAGCGTTTCAATCCATGTTTTTGTGGTTTGTGGGCATTAAAAGATGCATTGGGGGCTTGGGAACAAGTTTCCCTTTTGTTTCCCCTCTACCCGGGGGTGAATGGGGCGTGGAATGGCGAATTTGGGGTTTTCCCTCCGTTCTCGATTTTCCGGAAGTGTAGCGGTCCTTCCAGTGACCGCCACATCCTTCTGGCGGTCCCCGTTCGACCGTTTCAATCTTTCTGTGCGTGGGTTGGGCATGGCGGCCTCACGATGAGTCGCTAGAGCCCAAGTGGCGGTCGAAAGGTCGACAGCTAAGCCCAGTTGGCGGCGGGGCCTTCGAGGCGTTTTGACCGTTGGAGACTTTTGGGTCTGGTGGCCGAAGGTATGCTCGCTACATGCCCTGTGGCGGCCCTATATAGGACCGCTTGTTCGTTCGCGACCCAGGATGTAGCGGCTCATTGTTGAACCGCTACAGTACCTGTGGCGGCCTAATGTTAGACCGCTAGCCACTGTGGCGGCCCAAAGGTGGACTGTCAGAGGTCTGTGTCCAACCGGAGTTATGTTTTGCCGATTCGAGTCCCGAGTGAGTGGACCTCGATCCACGTGCTGACCCGTGGTCTGACTGATGCTGGGCATCATGTGGGGGCCACACGTTAGGGTGCCGTGGGATCCCGGGAGTTGGTGTTCTCGGCTCGTGTCACCGTGAGTCAGTGTCCGTACGAGGAGCGGCCCTTGTACTGTGTCCGATTCTGACGTTGCTTTCCATTGACTAGAGAGTCTACTTCTTCAGTGACCCTCCACTAGTCGTAGCCTTCCGACACGCGAGTGGTCCCACCAGGGAGTGGTGGCGAGGCTACCCTGAGAGATACTTTTAGACTGATTTCCGTTGGGCCCCATGTTTACCAGCCAGAGTTCGGCTGAGGGGAAAACCAGTCAGAGGGCCAGACCAGGGATGCACGGTCTGTGTGTGCACACGTGGTTGGGGGCGGTTGGACCCGCGCTGACGAGGCGACCCCAGCTAGTCATTTGTTCAGTGGTTACTAGTACGGTGTCCCCATGCCACCAAGGGTCGAGGGGGACACCCGAGGCGCGGTTTAATCAGTGGACGCATCCGGCCTTGCTTCTAGTGGGTAGGTACTCCTGTCTTTGTGAGGTAGTGACTCTTGAGTTTTCGACGAGTTGTCTTAGTTTTCATGCCATACGTTTGGTACTAGCCATTGTAGTAGCTTGTAGTTACTTTCTGCGTAGTTTCTCGATTTACGAGGTGGGGACCGGATGATCCCTACTGAGCCTTTTGTTTTAAGGCTCATTCCCTTCGTGTTTTCACCGTGTTTCAGGTGAGATGAGGCTTCCGGGGAGCACTTCAGAGGCTCCACGTGGTTCAGGTGCCCAGGGTTAGTTGCCAGTTACCGGTTCCGGGGTATGCCCCATGTAGTTGTACCTTTTCTCTTTGGACTGTACTAGTTGTGGACTACTGTTATATTTTAGACTGCTGTTATTATTGTGGACTATGTAATTTAATTAATGTCATTATTGCTTCCTGCTTAATTCATTTAATCTGCATAGCTCTGCAATTATTTTAGATTCTTGTGTATCTCCACACCATCCTGTTAACCCTTCCGAGTCTTCGGGCTCGTGGATGGCGGTTCGAGATTCGTGTTATCGGGCTTTTTCGGTGTTCGGATCTCGGGTCGTTACAGCTGGTATCATAGCACAGTTGTGGATATATATAAGAATCGTAAATAGTTACAGTGGTCCACTAGTCCACAACGATGATGTACAGTTGGCACTGGCTTAGGGCATCGTGTGTTTTATTGATTCCGTTGTTTTCCGTGTCTTCTGTCTGTTTGCAGTAGGTGAGTATGGCGCCAAGGTAGAGGACTCGCTCTCAGCAGGGACAATCGACAGAGGAGCAGGAAGAGCAGAGCAGAGTGCCACCAGATGCCACTGATGCAGCGAGAGTTCCAGGGGCAGAGGATTTCTTCCGGAGTATGTTTCAGTTCATGTCTCAGCAGTTTGGCGGCGATGCTGATAAGGGCTCATCGTCTAGGGGTGGTCCCAGTCGTGCTGTGTGGGACTTTTTACAGTTTCACCCACCCTATTACGATGGCCAGCCAGATCCCGATGTGGCCAGGAGATGGCTTGATGAGATGGAGAGAGTGTTAAATTCCATGCGTTGTGCTGAGGAGGACATGGTGATGTTGGCCTGTAACCAGTTGCAGGGTATGGCTCGAGATTGGTGGTCTTCAGGGTGGAAGACGTCCTTTCAATCTCGTCCACTTCAGGAGATCGTGTGGAAGGACTTTGTTACGGTCTTCGAGTGTACTTACTGCCCATCCTATGTTGGTACGCAGAAGATGCGTCAGTTTTTGGAGCTGGTTCAGGGTGACATATCAGTGTTGCAGTACAGGGCTCGGTTCATGGAGTTAGGCCATTATGCTCCCCATATCATGGAGCATGAGGGAGTGAAGACGGAGCAGTTCGTCCAGGGTTTGAGGCAGGAGCTGAGGCACCTCTTGATGGCGAACGCTGCTACTGATTTGGAGACAGCATCTCGTGTGGCGGCATCTTTGGAGCTGGATATGCAGAAGGTCCGAGGACATGGAGGCTAGGGGTAGTCCCAGTCAGACCGTAGTCAGCACACGGCTACCCAGTAGCAGAGTACTTTCCAGCACACTATGGGTAGTTCGGGAGCATCGACACCGGCGGCGTCTTTGGCAGGATCTGCATCTTTTGGTTCCAAGGTCAAGAGGTTTCTCAAGAAGAGTTTTCGTAAGAAGCACAAGGATCAGAGACAGGCGTCTTCAGGCAGTGTACATCAACAGATTCTTTTTCAATATGAGGGATCAGTGGGTGGATCATGGGGATTGTGTCCCCGATGTGGCGAGTCGCATCCAGGAAGGCAGTGCACGGCGCCGATGATTTGTTTCAGGTGTGACCAGCCAGGGCACATGGCGCGTGACTGTCTCCAGAGGCCGCAGCAGCAGCAGTACCCTCAGCAGTAGCACCCCCAGCAGCAGAGGCCACAGCATCAGCAGCAACCGGGCCAATATCCGCCGCTACCAAGGTCAGTGAGTGTGGGGGGCAGGCAGAGGTCCCGAGGCCAGATCACACACATGACCAGGGCAGAGGCAGTGGCGTCACAGCTTGTGGAAGGTACCGTTAGGATTTTGGGTTGTGCGGCTCGAGTTTTGTTTTATTCTGGCGTGTCTCATTCGTTTATTTCGGAGGATTTCGCGCTGAGTATTGAGGAGTCGGTGACCCAGTTGTCCTGTGATTTGACAGTGGAGTTGCCTTCTGGTGATTTCATGATAACTCCGTATTGTTTCGATGAGGTTCCTGTGTGGGTTGAAGGGCGGAGTTTATCGGCCAGGCTTTATGCGTTGCCACTTCAGGATTTTGATGTGATTTTGGGCATGGATTGGCTCGAGACACATCATGCTTTGGTGGATTGTGGCTCGAAGAGGGTATATTTCTGACGACTTCGTGGATCCACATTCTATTCCCAAGGTATTAGGTCTTCCTCTTCCCGCTTTCTTATTTCAACTATTAGGGCTCGTCGTTTGCTTGATGCGGGTTGTCAGGGTTTCCTCGCCTCTGTGGTCATGGTAGACCAGTCGGAGCCGGATGTGGAGGACATTCTGGTGGTGTGCGACTTTTCCAATATTTTTCCCGAGGACCTACCTGGATTACCTCCCCAGCGGGATATTGATTTTGTGATCGAGATTGTGCCTTGTACGGGACCTTTATCGAAGGCTCCTTACCGTATGGCTCCCGCTGAGCTGAGAGAATTGAGGGCGCTATTGCAGGAGTTGCTCGCCAAGGGGTATATTCATCCTAGTTTTTCCCATTGGGGTGCGCCAGTGTTGTTCGTGAAGAAGAAGGATGGTAGTATGAGGTTGTGCATTGACTACCGACAGCTGAATGAGGTGACCGTTAAGAACAAGTATCTGTTGCAGCGGATTGATGACTTGTTCGACCAGCTTTAGTCTGCTCGAGTGTTCTCGTGGATTGATTTGCGATCCGGTTATTATCAGTTGCGGATTCGAGAGTCTGACGTGGAGAAGACTACGTTCAGCCCGAGATGTGGGCATTATGAGTTTCTGGTGATGCCGTTTGGGCTCATCAATGCCCCCGCAGCATTTATGGATTTGATGCAGAGGGTGTTCCGTCCCTACCTGGACCAGTTCGTGGTCATGTTTATGGATGACTGGTGCGGACACCCGAGCAGTTGAGCGGCGCGACACGCCGAGCCACCGGTACCGCACACGGAGCATGACTCGAGCCACCTCAGCGTCCATCTGGCTCGGAGACAGTCTGGAGACTCCGCCTTGAGCCTCCCCATTTATTATATTTAGTTAGACTTTATTTGTGTTTAATGTGTGTTTATTTCATTTGTATTCGGTTTGTAATATTGATTGTACGAGGGGTTTATGTGTAAAATTGGGACCCCGGGTCCCATGGGCCCCCCCAGACCCCATCCCATTGAGCCACCTCAGCCTAGGGTCCCATGTGGGGTCAGTCAACCTTCCACATGGAGGCTTCTAGAAGGGTGGGCCAAGTGGGGGACAAGGGACTTGGAAAGTCCACATTTGGCCACCCACCCTCACCTACCAATTCAACCTTCTACTCCTTGGTCCAAGGGCCGCCCCCCCCCCCCTTTGTTTTTTTTATATAATTTTTGTGTGATGTTCACATCTCATCCCAGCCCTCCATCCCCTTCCCCTAGATCCAATGGTGGATAATAGATGTGAGATGTAACACATAAATACTTGTATTTTCCCATTTTGATGAATTAATGTCATTTGAATTGGAAGAAAATCTTGGAGCTCCAGCTTGGTGCGCCCCCTTCTCCTCTCCCTCTCCCCCTTGGATGCTACGAAGGCTTCCATTCTGAGGTGTGAGCCTCGTTTATCGGTTCCGACGATCGCCGCCGCCGCCACGAGCCGCCACCGCACCGCCATCGCCATCAATAGAGTTCTGCCTACGCAGTACCACAGCAGCTTGTTCGAAATTCAAAGGTCTTCCCCGAGCTCCTTTGGCAACAAAATTTGGAGGAGTTGTTCCTGGGATGTTCCTCTCCACCCACAAAAATCAGGCCAGCATTCAGATCACGTTTCCTATATTTTTATTTTCGTCTACTCTTCCATTTTGGTTCTGCCCGAGTTCTGTCCAGGTTCACCTCCACGCTGAGTTTCATGTCTTAGATCCACTTTTTGATTTTTGTTAGTTCGTCCAATTTTACTGGTGGTTCCATATATCTTCCCCTTCATCCAAAATTTTTCTCAACTTTTGGTTCAACCATTTCATATTTTCTAAAAATCGTTCTCAAACCCATCTACAGTTCTGTCCATCTGTTCCAAGATCCGACCACCAGTCACCCCACAAATCATAACAAATCGCAGCCACCTCCAAATCCAATTCTAAAAATAGTCCCCATTCCGTGGTTTGATTACCTACAACGTTTAAGATGAGCTCGAAGTCTGAATCCAACTTTACGTAGGCGGTCAACGGCCATTTACAGGAAACTGATATGCTGATCTAAGATTTCGGAAGCTGTGGAGCAGAGAATTGAAAAATAGTTAAAGCCCAGGTCCGCATAGGTTCAGAAGAGTCCACTGACCCTAGATTGAAGGATTTCGAATTCTCTTTCCAATGGCACTAGTTTCGTCGCATTCTGGCGACGGGGCTGATCGTAGCGGCCGTTTTCGCCGGAGCGCGCGCTGCTGAAACAGCAACATCAGCTCGTGGACAGCATCCTCTCCACTTGGGAACCGGGGCACCCGGCCTCCGGTGAGTGTCGCCGGCTGACCGCCGTCCAGGGAAGCATGCTGCCAGGGGTCCCCATTACAGTGGGACCCACCCCACCAGACCTGGAGGACAAGATAGCTTGTGGGCCCCACGGCCCATTGATTTCGCCGTCCGGAAAGCACGAGAAAGCGGAGTTCGGCGTGTCGAGATGACATCAAGATGCTGCCCGTCAACCTGATTTGTGTGATCCCCGGGGCCCACATGTGACCTTTTACCTCCCTGCGTGGAGTGGGTCAAATCTCTTTTGTACCGCTGTGAATTATGATAACCGGGGGCCCGTAAGTCAGCCGGGGTGTCTTCGCCACGCCGGGTGCGTGGAGGTAAAGGTCTTAACTCCTTGGCGTTACATTGCTTAGCTAGTATATGGTCTTAGGACGCTGCCGAGCGTGTAGGTACTAGCCCGTGTGTCCATGTCACCACTGTGAGAGTGAGAGTGACCCATCCCGCGACTCGATCCGAGTCCGGAAGTTGAGTCGGACTACCCTTGACCTCCGCCGGTTCCTTAACCGCGCACGGTCCGCGCTTTCCCTCGCTTGGGATGACGAGTGAGCTTCCACTTCTGTTAGCGACGTTTCGCCACTAGGAGCTCGTAGTGTCGGGCTTAGTGTCTCCCTGGTGTGTGTTGTTGGTCGCGTCCACATCTAGAGTCTGAGGTCCACCCCACGTAGAGTCGCCTCCCGTGTCCGTCCCGCATCAGTTTGGTATCAGAGCGAGTCGAGTCTAGGGTAGTCTTTGCATAGGTCTTACATGCATCATGGTCTAAGTCGAGTCTAGGATCATCATTATTTTCAAAACAAAAAAAAAGAGTGTTTCAAATTGCATTTCACCCAATAGCTCGGTATATTAAAAGGCGTTGCCCGAACATTAGGTTATGCCTATCGGGAAGGTAGCGTACTTGCGCGAGTGATCTTCGGGTCGCTTATCTCCGCCACGTACCGAATATTGGTTTAGGTCTAAGTGCATCATTTAGTGTGTGTTTACATTAGTCGGTGTCTTCTAGGTCGTGTGTCAGCTGCATGCCCACCCGTCGAGGTACCTAATACTCGCCACAACCACCTATGGCGGATTCCCGGGCCCGTAGCTCCGATGAGTCCTCGACGGCTGAGATGTTCCGAGCCATTATGGAACGTCTTGACACGCGTATGGATGGTCTTAGTACGCATATGGATGGCATAGGAACGCGTCTAGAAGGGCGGATGAAAGCCCTTGAGGATCGGGCCGAGCATTCGGATCAGTCCATTCAGGGCCTAGTTGGGAGAATCGCCGTCCTAGAGAGGGGCCCAGTAGCGGCGCAACCCGCGCCGACGAACGGCCAACAAGAGCCGGTGCAGCAACCTGCTGTGCCAAGGGCTCAGGTGGAGGATGTCGGGAGGCAACAGGCACCTATGGTGGATGATTATGCCTCCGACAATGATCAAGGGAGTTACGGTCGTCGGAATCATCAACGGAATCGTGATGACGATGATGACGACCACATTCTGAGGGGCGTGCGTGCGGACCCTCCCACTTTTAGTGGGTCCTTGGACCCAAGGGTGTATCTAGATTGGGAGGCCGGCATGGACCGGTACTTCGAGTGGTTTGAGATGACGGACCACCGAAGAGTCTGATACGCAAACATGAAGCTGCAAGGGCAGGCCCAAACTTATTTGACCAATGTGGAGAGCCTGCTCAACCAGCGACGTCAACCCCAAATCGGTACTTGGGATGACATGAAGTCCAAATTGAGGGAGAAATACCTTCCTACCTCATATCGCCAACGTCTCATAGACAAGTGGCAAAACATTTCCCAAGGGAACCGATCCGTGACCGAGTACACCGCCGAGTTCGATGAGTATTACTTGCGGTGCGGGGTCATAGAAGAGAGCACCATGACGATATCCCGCTTTCGGAGAGGTTTGCGGCCAAATTATCAATATGAACTCTTTCGCCGCAATGCCACCACTTTGGAGCAGGCATATCAAATAGCTCTCGAATTGGAGCAATTTGAGGCCGAGTTCGAGTCTCCCCATCGGTTGGGCTCTTTACCCCTTCGTAGTGTCGAGCCCCGTGGCTCATCTGGCACGTATCCAAGGACCCCCATGGCTTGACCTCAGGAGCCCGCTCGCCCCGAGCCCTTTGCTCCTAGGCCTCGTCCTCCGCCCCCGAGGGACCTTCCTCGTCCCCAGCATCTTACGGCCCCACCCACAGCCCGTCCACCGGCACCCGCACCTCCTGCACGTCCTTTGCTACCTACACCTCCTATCCGTCTGGAGGATAAGGGGAAAGGACCCATGATTGGGGAGCCCAGTGGATCATGGCAGCAGTGCTATCGCTGCAATGGGTTTGGCCATTTTACTAACCAGTGTCCCACCCGTCCATCTCTCATCATTGGGGACACACAGGCCAAGGATACCACCCCCGCGGGCCTCGAGTTAGTCACCTATGTGGCCGATCAGGAGCTAGCTGATGAATACTATGAGATCGAAGGTGACGATCAGGAGGCCCCGCATCCCGATGACACCCATGTGGGGGTCGTCAGGTGTATTCTCACCCAGCCACAGGCCAGTGATGACTAGCGTTGGACCACTATTTTTCATACCTTCTGTGGGCTGGGTAAACATGTGTGCAAGGTAATCATCGATAGCGGGAGTTGCATCAATGCAATCTCCACGGGTGCTGTCTCCCGACTTGGTCTTACACCCATGGATCACCCTAGCCCCTATCGTGTATCATAGGTGGATTCCACTTCCATTCCGATCAGGCTGCGGTGCTTGGTCCCACTGCAGTTCTATGCCTACCGTGATGAGGTTTGGTGTGATGTTCTACCTATGGAGGTGGGCAACATTATTCTGGGTAGACCATGGTTATTTGATCGGGATGCCACACTTCATGGCCGGTCGAACGCCTGTACCTTTGACCATGAGGGCCAACGGATTACTCTCGAACCCCATCGGCCCAAGAGCTCATCAGTCAGGGGTCCTACTGGCTCTAGTACTCCGAAGCCTTCTGTTCCCGGGCCTAGTACCCCATCCCCAGCTCGAGCTATGGCCGTTACCTCTGGCCCAGGAGAGCCCTCGACGAGGAGATTGATGATGATTAGCTCCCGGGAGATGGAGCAGGAGCTTAGTCAGGGCTGTCCGGTGTTTGCCATTACGGTCCGAGAGGTGGAGCGGGACTCCAAGGGTGAGCTCCCACCCGAGGTTGTTCCCATTCTGCAGGAGTATGCTGATGTCTTTCCCGATGAGCTTCCCGAGGGACTCCCACCTATGCGGGATATTCAGCATGCCATCGACCTTGTTCCGGGCTCTTCCTTGCCCAACCTTCCACATTATCGCATGAGTCCCACGGAGCATGCCGAGCTTAAACGGCAGGTCGATGGTTAGTGCAGAGAGGGTCTATTCGGGACAGCATGAGTCCATGTGCTGTACCCGTATTACTCGCCCCGAAGAAGGATGGCACGTGGAGAATGTGTATTGATAGTCGTGCCATCAACAAGATCACCGTGAAGTACATGTTTCCTATTCCCCGCCTTGATGATATGCTAGACATGATGGCATGTGCCACTATCTTTTCGAAGATCGATCTGAAGAGTGGCTACCATCAGGTGAGGATTAGGCCAGGTGATGAGTGGAAGACCGCATTTAAGACCAAGGACGGTCTATATGAGTGGTTGGTCATGCCTTTTGGGTTGACCAATGCTCCTAGCACTTTCATGCGGCTCATGACTCAAGTCCTTCGACCTTTCATTAGAGTCTTTGTAGTGGTGTATTTTGATGATATCCTTATCTATAACTGCACCACAGGGGACCACTTAGACCACCTTCAGCAGGTCTGTCTACTTCTTCGGCGAGAGCAGCTGTTTGCAAACCTACAGAAGTGTGCCTTCATGACACCTCAGCTTACCTTCTTGGGTTTCATTGTGTCTAGTACGGGGGTCTCCGCCGATCCGGAGAAGGTCCGGGCCATTGTTGAGTGGCCGGAACCCCGTACGGTTCATGATGTCCGCAACTTTCATGGCCTTGCGACGTTCTACCGTCGCTTCATCCGCGGATTTAGCTCCGTCACCGCCTCGATCACGGATTGCATCCGCAAGGGCACATTTGTATGGACGAAGGCCGCATCTGCCGCCTTCAAGGACATCAAGGAGCGCATGACCCAGACACCTATCCTTCGATTTCCTGATTTCTCGAAGGTGTTTGAGGTCTATTATGATGCGTCGGGTGTTGGGATTGGAGGAGTTTTGAGTCAGGAGTCCCACCCGATCGCATATTTCAGCGAGAAGCTGAATGATGCGAAACTGCGATATTCCACGTATGATAAAGAATTCTACGTAGTTGTTCAGACTCTTAGGCATTGGAGGCACTATCTTTTACATCAGGAGTTTATCCTATACTCCGACCACGAGGCATTGAGGTACCTCCATTCGCAAAAGAAGCTTAACTCGCGTCATAGTCGTTGGGTCGAGTATCTCCAGCAGTTCACCTTTGTGCTGAAACATAAGGCTGGAGTGGAGAACAAGGTGGCTGATGCCTTGAGTCGGCTGTAGATCTAATTAAAAATCCACTTAGAACAAAGAAGAAAAAGCATGAGAAGAAAAAGCATGCACGAGGTGCAAAATAGGAGATGTGATCGCCAGAGACGCGAGGGCCTCAAAGAATATAATCAATAATAATATGGATGAGGGATCGCGAAAAATACCTTGAAAGCGCGGGTGATGTGAATGCTCCTTTCTCTTCCAATCGGCCGGCCGATGAAGAGAGTTCTTCGATTTGATTACCCTTGCAAAATCAACAAACACCAAAAGATTGATTGGATTAGAAATATGGCGAGTGTAGCATCAATTCTTAATAAGATGAGCATGAATAACATGTGTAAGAACACACCTTAAGGGTGGTTGCCCTTAAACCCCTATGCAAAAGGGTGGGGAATATATGATGAATGAATGATGTAAATAATGAGATAAGTGCAAGCGTTGCACTGTGGAGACTTTCTCATACTCAACGTGGTTGAGTGATATAGGATTAACAGTAATGATGCATGCATGTATATGTGAACCGATGATATTAAAACAAAAGAAGAATAAAAAACAAAGGGAGCCTGTGCTTTGGCTTGAATGCTCGATGGGGAGAAGCTTTGATGGATGAAGAGGTGAATGTATAAGCTCCTCCTTAGCCAAGCAAACGCAGCCCCTGCCTGTAAAAGAAAAGAAGAGAAAACCATAGAGAAAACAGGAGAAGAAGCCTCGGAAGAAAAGAGGGGGGAAGTGTAAGAGCCTTCTCCTTCAGCCACAGCAACAGCACCCTGCGTGAAGAAGAAAAAAACACAGAGAAAACAAAAGGGGAAAGAAGAAGCAATCGGAGGAGAAGAATAATAGGGAAGGAACCCGATTAACAGAGCCGCATGGCTCTATTAATAGGGCAGACCATTGGATTTAGGGAAGGATAAGAATGGGCAAGAGTCCATGGGAAGGATTAAGTTCCCAATCGAGCAATGTGACCAAAGAAAGCAGGGACTCTCTGGGGAAAGGGCTGCGTTCGATTAGAACACGAAACTGAAACACGACCTGGAAAGGGGCGTCAATTCATAAATTAACGACCTGAAGAAGGCGTTAATTAAAAACACGCCTTGGATCAAGACGTCAATTCACGAATCATTTTTAGAAATAAAACATCTTTTATTTGTCAATTGTGAAAGACGCCTGAATGTGAGGCGTGATAAATAGCCAAAAAAGAAAGGACGACCGTTGATTCGGGCGTCAATTTAATTGACGTCCGATTCAAGGTCGTTAAATCAAAATATTCAAAATAGGGCTATTTTTTATTTCTCAATATTATTTTCCCATTTTTTAGGTGGAGGTGAATCACAAGGTGCTGATTCCAATGACTATTTTTACGTATTTTTCTGACACCCGGAAGGCCACCAAATCTCCTCTGGAAGAGGGTTAAAAATAATAATAAAATAATCAAATGAAAGTGACGCCCTCACATGTGTCGTGAATTCAATTTTTTAAATTATTATTTTATTAAAACTCAAAATAACGTCCCATTCTTGGTCGTTAATTCCCAAAAAAATCCGAAAAAGCTTCAGAAAAATCTAGAAAAATGGAATTTTGAAAGAATGGACGCCCTTCACTATAGTCGTCAATTTTCTTTTATTTTCTTTGATTTTCTTAAAATAAAATGACGCCCCTCTTCAAGTCGTTAGTTCTGAAAAATTCATAAAAATAGTGAAAAATGCCGAGAAAATCCATAAAAATCCAGGAAAATAGGAAAAAATAAGAAAAGAGAGAAAAAAGAGAGAAATCCAAGAAAAGTGAGAAAAACCACTCAAACAAAGGTAATTTGAGGGTCAAATTGGGGTATTACAAGGTAATATGAGATGTGCTCACAGTAACGTCAATTTTGGCGTGTCTACAGCTGCCCCGCCTTGGCGTCTGCTTTGCAAGGGAGCAGAGCAAACTGAAAAGTAGATGCCAAGGTGTGATGAGACACGCAATCAACATCACTTGATGAGAATGAAATCAAAAGCTCGAGATGAAGCAATCCCGGGAAATTCAATGAAATCAACGATGTTTGGATAAAAGAGGGAGTGTGCACGCGGGCACGAAGGAGAATGATCAACTTCCAGCGCGGTGGAAGTACCCCAGGTCACAAACCCGTAGGTTTCACCATTAGGGAGCGGTTACTAGCCAATGTGGACGTGCTGCAGCCAAGGTGGATCAAAGGAAAAAGATTGAATAAGATGATAGAAATTCAAATAAGGAGCTTTCGAGAAAATGACCCAAAACAGTGACAAAACCAACTAAGGATTCCATCAGCAATGAATATCTCATATCTGGAAAGATTAAGATCAATTTGACTCTCCAAATCAGCTTATCAGAATGATTTTCCAAAAAATTATTTCATTCAAAGTCCTATATGAATGCATGCTAGGTTTAAAAGGAAAAATTAAAACAAATGAAAATATAAGATAATCAAGGATAATATTGTTAAACTGCCAAGATTGGGTCAAGAAACCCATTCTGCGAGCCGATACTAAGCCGAAGCCCGTTTATCCACGCATCAACTCGCAAAAGGGAACCATCGTCCCCAGTTTTGGACGGCTCAATGGCCTATCAGTGTGACTAAGATTCCTCTGGAATCATCATTGTTTTTGATGAAGGGGAACTCAAATCCCAGATTTACCAAAGTCACAAGGTCCTTGATATAATCTAGTACGTATGTAACATATAGTAGAATGCATACAGGGGGATGGTGAAGTAATAAGCATGGGGGAATTGAGAAATGAGGTGCAAGCACCGTGGGGCTTGGATGATGATGCCCAGTCGATGGGACTAAGAGCTTCTTCCTGCGCTCAAAGATTCATCAGCCAAGATATAAAAGATAACAAGCAATGAATAAGGTATTTAAGCATAGCAAGCATAGCATGAATCAAAGCATCAATAGCATGTATGTATCATATCATGAATAGCATTTAAGTGTGCACAGCGTGAAAGGCATGAATAACATAGATAGCATCATTAAAGCATAGATAGCATAGCATCATTGTTTATCGTTTGTCATGAGGATGACAACTTGGCTAATCAAGATTTGGAGTTGAATGATCAAGATCTGATAATGCCCATCGGCGGAGTGATCAGTAAGATTTGATAAAAAAGATTTGGAGATGAATAATCGGAGTAATGCGTAGTAAATTATGAAGATGTGATCAATTGTGAACATGGGAAGAATCAAAAGGTAGATGACAATGAATGGAGAGGACTCATCCCGTGCTCTTGATCCTTGTAAAGTTGTTGTTCCTGCAAAAGCACCATCAGAAAAATACAATGTAATTTTTTTTGGATTTTGAAATATGTAAATTTTTGTGGGTTTTGAAAATATTTGAATTTTTATGTGAATTTTGAAAAATATTTGAATTTTTATTATGAGTTTTTGAAAATATTCAATTTTTGTTTGGATTTTGGTCAAGAAATATTCAACTTTTTTGGATTTTGGCTTAGGAAATATTCAAGTTTTTTTTTATTATTTTGGTTTAGACATTGTTAATGCAGCATCAAAGGGTATTTTTGAACCACTGGCTAGGGGTCCTCGTTCCTTCCCCTTTCGCTAAAATTACCCAAAGCCGAGCGTGCATTGAAGGGTGGCACCCTATAACCGACTGCCCTTGATTAACGGTGTCCCTACCAAGGCCATACCCGAGAAACATTCGGTCTTAGAGGGAGAAGAGAAGAATGATTGAGGATAAGCTTTATGCAGGATGGGAGATGTCGGGACTTGAATTCCTTCCAAGGTGTTTCCCCTCAAAGAGAGAGTCTGTTGTGCCGGGACTTTGTGCCTTTGATTTTTAGACCCTTGACATGCATACGACCAGGGTTTTCCCTGCGGGGACTTTGCCACTCTTGACATGCCATAATTCACAATTTTACTTTTTTTAACATTTTGACTTGATTTTCATAATAGCCCTTTTGGCGAGATGTATATCATGAAAACTCATATGAAAACTCATATTGATTTTGGGTCAAGACTGCCCCTATTTGAGACTCCTCTCGTATTGGGGATTACCCTGGGTGGGTCATCTCACCCGTCGACCTCTTGCCCCTACACGCGGCTGAGTAAAGAAGAGAAAAGACTTTCAGATATACTCATGGCATGGCCAAAGTAGCAACGGTGTTTAACCAAAGGAGCCGACTAAGGACGCCGTGAAGTGTGTGGAATGCCCAGCTGAAGGTTACTCTTAACAAGCAGGGAGAGAACATTGAATTCCCAGCGTGGGGTTTTTATTACCAAAGGTGCTGCAAAAGCAAGCCTAAAGACTCTTTTCAGAATAATTGAATTAAACAAAAGCCTAAGATGAAGGTCTAAAACACCACTTTTAATCTTGTTAAGAAGCACTTTATTTTGAAAATCATCGTGAAGCAATGAGATAATGATATCATGAAATGAGTACTTACGCCAATATGTTACCTTGCAACCTTTGTAGAAGCAGTTGTCAGAGGCGAGGTTGATCATCGTGGGATAGTCCTCTTTGGCAATCAAAAGGATTGGAAGCAAAGGGTTTGAAAGTGGCATAACAAGAAGGAGTGGTGCCAAGACCAGACTCAGACGAATAAGGAAAAAAAGGAAGAGAGGTGAGGGCTAGAACTCCCTCACTAAGGTGTGGAGACCCTGATCACATGAAAGGTCTACAGAAGAAGCGGAGAATTAGAAGGAGGAGTGAGGAATAAAGCCTCGAAAGCAGTGGGAGAAAGGGCAGATGCCCAAAGTAGTGAATGTGGAAGAAGTTGGATCGGACCCAGGATTAGGGGGAATCGGAAGAAGAAATTGATAGATGGAAAGAGGCGGATCCGGAGGGTCCGGAGGCAGTGGAGTAGAATCATGATAGGAGGAATCATCCGGAGGCTCCGGAGGGATAAAATATCGAAGGACGCGGTGCCCAGGGAAGAAATAGGGAAAAAGATGACGGAAAAGGAGGAAGAAAATGAAGGATGTGATGTCCTGGAAGAGCAGAAAGATGAATCGGAAGAAAGATGGAGGGTCCGGAGGTTTCGGAGGAATGAGATGCCGAGGGACGCGGTGCTCGGGGAAGAGTGGATGAAAAGGATCAGGAGGGTCCGGAGGTTCGGAGGGAAATATCGAGGGACGCGTTGCCCTCGGAATGGAAAAAGATGATAGAAAAGGAAGAAAAGAATGAAGGACATGATGTCCCGGAGAAGCAAGAGGATGAATTGGAGGAAAGATGGAAGGTCCGGAAGTTCCGGAGGTAGAAAATGGAAAGGGGCGTCATGCCCAAGGGATTGAGAGAGGGGTGAAGGATCTGGAGGTTCCGAGGAAGAAGATAGAAAAGGGCGCGATGCCCTGGGAGAAAGTCCGGAGGTTCCGGAGGAAGAAGACGGAAAGGGGCACGATGCCCAGGGAGAATCAGTAAGAAGCCCAGAAGATCCAGACTTGAGGGTGTGTAGGGGCGCGATGCCCAAAGAGCAGGATCCGGAGGTTCCGGAGGAAGCAAATATAGAGGGACGCGATGCCCAAGGAGGACGGGTGAGAAATCCGGGGAGTGCGGATGCAATAGTTGGAAAGGGGCGCGATGCCCTGAGGGATGATTGGAGGGGACACAATGCCCGGTCAGTGTAAGAGGACCTGGAGATCCCAAAGATAGAGGCGGAAGATATGGGAAACGTGGGGGATCCAGAGATTCTGGAAGGCGGGGAAGATACGGGTTTTGAAACCCAGGAAAGAAGAAGTGTAAATGCATGTGGATGTAATAGAAGGGATGCGATGAATGCATGGATGCAACAGAATGCATGAGATGAAAAGAATATGACGAACATGAAGGGCGAGAGGATGGGATCCTCCTCTTTACCCTTGGAGTGGCCCATGAAGAAAATGTGACAGACAAGAATGTCGATGGAGTTGAATAGAAGGTGGATAAAATAGTGGAAGGCCCTTTAGCACCAAGATAACCGCCCCTCCATGGCAGTGAAAGTGTATAGCCAATTGGCCCAATGGATGAAGCTTCAATGGTAAGTGACAACTCCCTTGAAGAGTGAAAAGTAATAGTGTGAGAGAGTTGAACAGTTGGGATAGGAAGCATTGTGTTGCCCAGGGGTTGTGGTGTATATGGAGTGTTGAATAGAATAGGCATTCGCCCCTTGTATGGAAGAAAAGGTTCAAGATTTGAAAGTTGGAACAAGGGGTGCCCTTCCCGGCCTTTGGGCACAAGCCTACATGGCATCAAAGCTTGACATTCTCTCTTAGTGAGCAGTGGCGGCGACTTGGCCTCTTCGACCACGCTTGGCACAACAACCCGGATTGGCATCCGGCAAATAAACTCTTGCATCTTGAATAGCTCGGCCGTAGCCAAATCCTTCTTTCGTGGCTCTTGATTATCCTCGGCACAAGTACTTGTAGAAGCACCCCCATTCCGAGTAGTAGAGGGAGGTGAAGCGGAGGCGGAAGGCTCCGTGGTTGGTAGGGGTATAATGGAAGGTGTTGACAAATGGATGAGTGGAAATGGAGGTTCAAACACGTCGAGCTTTTCCTTTTGCTCGGAAGCAGTCGGGATTGGCTCGAGTGCAAAAGGGGATGGATCCCGCTCAGGATTAGCCACGGGTAAGGGTGATAGGTTAAATGGTGGAATAGGCAAAGTGGGTTTTGGGGTTAAAGGGGTAATGGAGGGTCGAGGTGGTGGTAATGGTAGGTTAATTGGGGAAGGTTTGGTAGTGAGCTCGGCGGAGGCCGATGATGTGGAGGTTAATGGTGTGGTTATGGGAAGTATGAACGGAGAAGGTTTAATGCGTTGAAAGCGTCGTACGGTGCGAGAAGTGTTAGGAGTAGGAGGAGACTCAAGATGTGTCGGCGTGGGTGATTGGAACACCGACCCATCATCGTAACACCAAGAGGTCTCGGAAACAGGGGTTGGATTGGGGATGGTGGCTTTGTCCTGAGCAGGGGGTTTAACAAATGGTAGTGGAGGGAGAGGAAAACGAAGGAAACTCGGAAGGGGTGGCTGCAGAGCTTCATCATCATATGCCGTTTCAAATTCTTCAATTGCCGGCCCTTGCTTGCTTGAATTGCCGACGCCATAGTCATCCCTCCTATCCTTCCATTCTTTCTCCATCTTTGTAATATTATTTAGAGCAGCATGAAGGGGATTGACTGGAGTAGGAGAAGCGAGCCGTGGGCTCGTAACCCTCTTTAATTGTTCCTCCATCAAAGTGACTTTGTCAAGAAGAGTTTGTTGGAGGGGTGTGACCTGAGGAACGGAGGGTTGGCAGGGCCTCGAAGGAGGGGCTGCATAAGAATGCCGTGGAGGGGGATTAATGGGCCGACCCGTAGAAGAACCCAGATGGGCCGGATTGCAAGGAATAAATGGGCCTTGGGGCCATGAAGGATGAGAAATAGAAGGAGGCGGGTGTCGGACCACCCGAGGAGAAGTATGAATAGGAGGAGATGGGTGATGGGCCACCCGGGTAGGATTGTGAATAGAAGAGGGAGGTGGGTGATGGGCCACCCGCATAGGATTGGAAGGAGGCTGAGATGAATGAGATGCACCCTCAACAGCGGCCTTAAGGGCTTGGATTTGTTGAGGGATGAGGTGATCTAATGCATGAATGATTTGAGAGACCTTCTCGTCATTGGGAGGAGACGGTCCCGAAGGGATAGTGGCTCGCGATTGAATCGAGGGGCCATGAGATTGGACATTGCCCATGGGCCGGGCAATACCATAGGAATGAGGAGGTGATCCTTTGAAAGAATTATGGTGAGAATGATGAACATGTTGAAATTGAGGGGAATAAGATGTGCTAGGTTGATCTCCCTCATGAACATTAATTAAGTTGAACATGTTGACTTTCTTATCAAGGTAATCCAAATAATTCAATGTGCAATCAAAACAGTTCACAGAAATAGCAAACAAGTTGGGATGGTTACCTTTGACTTCTTATGTTTGAACCTTGGTGAATTAAGGATTTTTAACAAAATTATGATTCACACAAGGGAGGAACCTAGTTTCAAATGTGATTTCAACTTCGGTGCCAACTAGGAACACTCTCTCACCGTGTATGGCTAACTAAACCCGGGACTTCAAAGGGTACAACCTGCCCGGCGTCCGTGAGGGAATCCACGGGTGCGGGGACTTATGGAGGCTTGGTTTAGGAATTTCCAATCCAAAGAGATGGAGTGCTCAATGGAGGGTCCTTCCTTCACCAAGAGGGGGTGTGGATCCTAACAATGTGAGAAGGTCTCTCAACCAAAAGCAAATGATGAATGCAGAATTGCAACAAATGGATGTAATAAATAGATGAATGTAAGCAGAAGAGCAACCGATCAGTCACTGTGACACACAGGAAAGAGACGCCCTGGAGTGCGGCGTCAATTCTGTAAAAGGCGCCTCTGCCAGGGGCGCTTAATAAACAAGAGGCGCCCATAATGTTGGGCGTCAATTCTGCACGGGACGCCCTTGGCAGAAGACGTTAAATAGGAAAACACGCCCTGAGTGAAGGCGTTACTCACTAGAAACACGCCTCTGAAAGGGGCGCCAATTCTTATGTCCCCAGAAACAGAGTTAAATACCAATATGAAAGGAGACAAAAACACTCACAATCACAATAAAATCATGGCAATCAACCACCAAAAGGAATATAGCATGCTCATCATCATTTTTTTATTTTTTAATAGATGAATAAATGGAATTTCTAAAAATCTATCAAACTAACCAATCACTTAGGGGGAGGGGTGCTACGTGGAGCACAAAAGGGAGACGCATCGTGGGTGCAAAAGGGGAGATGGCACACGTGGGTGCCCAAGGGGAAAGGGTAATCAAAAGAACAACGAAAGGGGTCCCACCGTGATCGCCAATTTGTAGATCTAATTAAAAATCCACTTAGAACAAAGAAGAAAAAGCATGAGAAGAAAAAGCATGCACGAGGTGCAAAATAGGAGATGTGATCGCCAGAGACGCGAGGGCCTCAAAGAATATAATCAATAATAATATGGAGGAGGGATCGCGAAAAATACCTTGAAAGCGCGGGTGATGTGAATGCTCCTTTCTCTTCCAATCGGCCGGTCGATGAAGAGAGTTCTTCGATTTGATTACCCTTGCAAAATCAACAAACACCAAAAGATTGATTGGATTAGAAATATGACGAGTGTAGCATCAATTCTTAATAAGATGAGCATGAATAACATGTGTAAGAACACACCTTAAGGGTGGTTGCCCTTAAACCCCTATGCAAAAGGGTGGGGAATATATGATGAATGAATGATGTAAATAATGAGATAAGTGCAAGCGTTGCACTGTGGAGACTTTCTCATACTCAACGTGGTTGAGTGATATAGGATTAACAGTAATGATGCATGCATGTATATGTGAACCGATGATATTAAAACAAAAGAAGAATAAAAAACAAAGGGAGCCTGTGCTTTGGCTTGAATGCTCGATGGGGAGAAGCTTTGATGGATGAAGAGGTGAACATATAAGCTCCTCCTTAGCCAAGCAAACGCAGCCCCTGCCTGTAAAAGAAAAGAAGAGAAAACCACAGAGAAAACAGGAGAAGAAGCCTCGGAAGAAAAGAGGGGGGAAGTGTAAGAGCCTTCTCCTTCAGCCACAGCAACAGCACCCTGCGTGAAGAAGAAAAAAACACAGAGAAAACAAAAGGGGAAAGAAGAAGCAATCGGAGGAGAAGAATAATAGGGAAGGAACCCGATTAACAGAGCCGCATGGCTCTATTAATAGGGTAGACCATTGGATTTACGGAAGGATAAGAATGGGCAAGATTCCAATATGGGAAGGATTAAGTTCCCAATCGAGCAATGTGACCAAAGAAAGCAGGGACTCTCTGGGGAAAGGGCTGCGTTCGATTAGAACACGAAACTGAAACACGACCTGGAAAGGGGCGTCAATTCATAAATTAACGACCTGAAGAAGGGCGTTAATTAAAAACACGCCTTGGATCAAGACATCAATTCACGAATCATTTTTAGAAATAAAACATCTTTTATTTGTCAATTGTGAAAGACGCCTGAATGTGAGGCGTGATAAATAGCCAAAAAAGAAAGGACGACCATTGATTCAGGTGTCAATTTAATTGACGTCCGATTAAAGGTCGTTAAATCAAAATATTTAAAATAGGGCCATTTTTTATTTCTTAATATTATTTTCTCATTTTTTATGCGGAGGTGAATCACAAGGTGCTGATTCCAATGACTATTTTTGCGTATTTTTCTGACACCCGGAAGGCCACCAAATCTCCTCTGGAAGAGGGTTAAAAAATAATAATAAAATAATCAAATGAAAGTGACGCCCTCACATGTGTCGTGAATTTAATTTTTTAAATTATTATTTTATTAAAACTCAAAATAACGTCCCATTCTTGGTCGTTAATTCTCAAAAAAATCCGAAAAAGCTTCAGAAAAATCCAGAAAAATAGAATTTTGAAAGAATGGACGCCCTTAACTATAGTCGTCAATTTTCTTTTATTTTCTTTGATTTTCTTAAAATAAAATGACGCCCCTCTTCAAGTCGTTAGTTCTGGAAAATTCATAAAAATAGAGAAAAATGCCCAGAAAATCTAGAAAAATCCAGGAAAATAGGAAAAAATAAGAAAAGAGAGAAAAAAGAGAGAAATCCAAGAAAAGTGAGAAAAATCACTCAAACAAAGGTAATTTGAGGGTCAATGGTGCGGACACCCGAGCTGTTGATCGGCACGACACACCGAGCCACCGGTACCGCACACGGAGCACGACACGAGCCACCTCAGCGTCCATCTGGCTCGGAGACAGCTTGGAGACTCCGCCTTGAGCCTCCCCTTTTATTATATTTAGCTAGACTTTATGTGTGTGTAATTTGTATTTATTTCGTTGCATTCGGTTTGCCATTTTGAGTGTAATAGGGGCTTACGAGCATTTCGGACCCCGTGGGCCCCACGGGCCCCCCGGGCCCCACCACATTGGGCCACCTCAGCCTAGGGTCCCACATGGGGCCAGTCAACATGCCACATGGGAGCATCTAGAAGTTTGAATGGTATTTGGACACATGGGGGACAATGGACTTGAAAAGTCCAAATGAGAGGCCACCTACCCCCACCTACCAAGTCCAACTTCCACATCCTTGCCATTCTAGTCAATAGGCCGCCCCCCCCCCTTTATTTTTTTTTAATTTTCATTTGTGTGGATGGTCACATGCAATCCTAGCCCTCAATCTCCCAGCCCTAGATCCAACGGTGGAGGATTGATTAGATTGGTGACCTATATATGCTTGTAATTTCCATTTTTGATGAATTAATGCCATTTGGAATCAAGAAATTATTGGAGCTCCAGCTTGGTGCGCCCCTCTCTTCCCCCTTGCAGCTGTGAAGGTTGCCTCTGGAGGTGTGACTCCTCCCCTATCAGTTCCGGTCATCGCCGCCGCCGCCACGAGCCGCCACCGCACCGCCATCACCTTCGCCGGAGTTCTGTCCACGCAGTACCACAGCCACTTCCACGAAATTCCAGTCTCAGCCACGGCCTCAGATCGAGCTGGAACTTTTACTGGATGTCCCAGAGGTGTCCAGCACGTCCTCAGAATTTTGGTTGGTCATAAAGATCTCATTTGGTATTTTTTGATTTTCGTCCAATCACAGTTTCCAGATCTGTCTACTGTCTGTTTCCATTTCCACCCGCCCAGAGTTTCAAGTCTTAGGTCCTTTTTTTGATTTTCTTTGGTTCGCCCAATTTAACTGGGTGTCCCTTGCATCCATCCCTTCATCCACCATTTTTTTTAATTTTTGGTTCGTCCATTTCATATTTTCTAAAATTCGTTCTCAGTCCTAGCTACAGTACTTTCTGCCAGTTCCCAGATCTGACCACCAGACACTCCAAAAATCCTATCAAATCACCACCATCTCCAAATCCAATTCCAAAAATTGTCCCAGCTTCATGGTTTGAATATCTACAAAGTTGAGGAAGAGCTTGAAGTCTGATTCCTACGGCAAGTAGGCGGTCAATGGTGGTTCTCAGACAAGTACCCTGTAAATCTGATGTCTCGGTTACTGTACAACAGGGATTTGTAAATTCATTAAAGTCTAGATCCGGCTAGATCCATTAGATCTCTTTGCGTCTAGATTAAAGCATTTGAAGAGAGCTTTCCAACGATAGCTCATGCGTCCCGATCCGACGTCGGGATCGACCGCAGCGGCTGTTTTCGCCGGAGCGCGCACCTGAAAACAGCAAGCAGAAATCCGTGGGCAGCATTCCAAAAGCTTGGAGATCGGAGTTGTTCGGCCACCGGTCGGTGTTCCCGGCCGACCGCCTTCCGTGGAGACGTGCCACCAGGGGTCCCCATCACAGTGGGACCCACTCCTACAGATCCGGAGGCCAGCGCCACCCGTGGGCCCCACGGGCCCGCAGAACCCGCCGTTTGGAAAGCACTAAAACGCGGAGTTCGGCACCGCCGGGCGACATCAAGATGCTGCCCGTCAACCCGAGTTGCGTGATTCCCGGGCTCCACATGTGACCTTTTACCTCCCTGCGTGGAGTGGGTCAAATCTTTGTATTGCTGTGATATTGTTTAACCGGGAGTCCGTGATTCGGCCGGGGTTGTCTTCGCCACGCCGGGAGCGTGGAGGTAATGGTCCGAACCTCTTGGCGTTCATTTGCTTAGCTAGTATACGGTCTTTTGCCGCTGCCGAGAGTGTAGGTACTAGCCCGTGTGTCCATGTCACCGCTGTGAGAGTGAGAGTGACCCGTCCCGCGACTCGATCCGAGTCCGGAAGTTGAGTCGGACTACCCTTGACCTCCGCCGGTTCCTTAACCGCGCACGGTCCGCGCTTTCCCTCGCTTGGGACGACGAGTGAGCTTCCACTTCTGTTAGCGACGTTTTACCACTAGGAGCTCGTAGTGTCGGGCTTAGTGTCTCCCTGGTGTGTGCTGCTGGTCGCGTCTTCATCTAGAGTCCGAGGGTGGCACCATATAGTGTCGTCTCCTGAGTCCGTCCCGCATCAGTCAAATTGGGGCATTACAAGGTAATATGAGATGTGCTCACAATAACGTCAATTTTGGCGTGTCTACATCGGCGAGCATGTTTGCTTACCACCATGAGCGCCGAGGTCATAGGGTTAGAGAAGATGAAGGAGGCCTATGTTGATTGTCCTGACTTCGGTCAGATTTTTACCACCCTTCAGGCCGGACCCTCGAGAGACCTTGATGAGTATGTGCTTCAGGAGGGTTACCTCTTTCGAGGTAGCAGGCTATGTGTTCCCCAAACTTCGGTTCGAGATTTCTTAGTATGGGAACTACATGCGGGAGGTCTAGCTGGCCACTTTGGTCGGAAAAAGACTATAGAGGCAGTAGAGCATCGATTTTATTGGCCGAGCTTGAAGCGCGATGTTGCTAACATCGTGGCTCAGTGCCGTACATGTGCTACGGCCAAGATGAAGAAGCAAAGCTCGGGCCTTTATACGCCTCTCCCCGTGCTTGATGCCCCGTGGCAGGATGTCAGCATGGACTTTGTTTTGGGATTGCCACGTACCTCCAGGAAGCATGATTCGGTCTATGTGGTGGTTGACCGTTTCTCGAAGATGGCCCTCTTTATTCCTTGCTCAAAGACGTCGGATGCTTCTAGGGTAGCCCGCCTTTTCCTTACGCATGTGGTGTGCAAGTTCGGGTTGCCTCGCACTATAGTGTCTGACCGTTATGTTAGATTCACTTCCTATTTTTGGAAGACACTATGGCATATGATGGGTACTCACCTCAAGTTTTCTATTACATATCATCCCCAGACAGATGGCCAGACCAAGGTACTCAATAGGAGTCTGGGAGATCTTTTGAGGTGTCTAGTCAGGGACCGCATTGGGGATTGGGATTTCATTTTACCCATGGCTGAGTTTGCATACAATGATTCGGTGAATAGGTCTACCGGCATGAGTCCATTTGAGATTGTCACAGGTCGTAGGCCTAGGAAACCCGTTGACCTTGTCCCCATGCCTATCCATACTAGAGTGTCGGAGTCGGCCGAGTCGTTTGCTAGGCATGTTAGGAGTTTGCATGACGACATCCGTCGTCACATTGAGGCCAGCAATGTACGGTACAAGGAGTTAGCCGATGCCCACCGACACCACCGAGAGTTCCACGAGGGTGAATACGTCATGATCAGGGTAAGACCTGAACGGTTTCCCTCTGGAACCGTTAAGAAGTTGCAAGCTCGCGGAGCCGGTCCCTTTAGAGTGTTGAAACGCGTTGGATCCAATGCGTATATTATGGACCTGCCCGAGGAATATGGTATAAGCTCTACCTTCAATGTATCGGATCTTGTTACATATAGGGACCCAGCGGTGATCCCTTGTGAGCCTTTTGAGCCATCTCCTCCCCTTGAGAGTGATCCCACACCTGAGTGTCCACTTCCACCTCCAGCCCCTTTTTCACGGCAGCGTGAGCATATAGATCGTATACTGGACGAGCAAGTGACAGTTACCAGGAGTGGATCTTACCCGCGCTACCTAGTGCGATGGAGAGGACGGCCCGCTACTGAGGACACATGGATCACACATGGCGAGTTGCAGCGGATCGATCCGGACCTTCTGGAGCGATACAGGAGCGATGCAGACCCTTACTCGACAGGGTCGAGTTTCCCCCACCCGGGGAGAATTGGTGCGGACACCCGAGCAGTTGAGCGGCGCGACACACCGAGCCACCGGTACCGCACACGGAGCACGACTCAAGCCACCTCAGCGTCCATCTGGCTCGGAGACAGCCTGGAGACTCCTCCTTGAGCCTCCCCATTTATCATATTTAGTTAGACTTTATTTGTGTTTAATGTGTGTTTATTTCATTTGTATTTGGTTTGTAATATTGATTGTACGAGGGGTTTATGTGTAAAATTGGGACCCCGGGTCCCACGGGCCCCCCCAGACCCCATCCCATTGAGCCACCTCAGCCTAGGGTCCCATGTGGGGTCAGTCAACCTTCCACATGGAGGCTTCTAGAAGGGTGGGCCAAGTGGGGGACAAGGGACTTGGAAAGTCCACATTTGGCCACCCACCCTCTCCTACCAATTCAACGTTCTACTCCTTGGTCCAAGGGCCGCCCCCCCTTTGTTTTTTTTATATAATTTTTGTGTGATGTTCACATCTCATCCCAGCCCTCCATCCCCTTCCCCTAGATCCAATGGTGGATAATAGATGTGAGATGTAACACATAAATACTTGTATTTTCCCATTTTGATGAATTAATGCCATTTGAATTGGAAGAAAATCTTGGAGCTCCAGCTTGGTGCACCCCCTTCTCCTCTCCCTCTCCCCCTTGGATGCTGTGAAGGCTTCCATTCTAAGGTGTGACGCCTCGTTTATCGGTTCCGACGATCACCGCCGCCGCCACGAGCCGCCACCGCACCGCCATCGCCATCAACGGAGTTCTATCTATGCAGTACCACAGCAGCTTGTTCGAAATTCACAGGTCTTCCCCGAGCTCATTTGGCTACCAAATTTGGAGGAGTTGTTCCTGGTATGTTCCTCTCCACCCAAAAAAATCAGGCCAGCATTCAGATCACGTTTCCTATTTTTTGATTTTCATCCACTCTTCCATTTCGGTTCTGCCCGAGTTCTGTCCAGGTTCACCTCCGCCCTGAGTTTCATGTTTTATATCCACTTTTTGATTTTTGTTAGTTTGCCCAATTTTATTGGTGGTTCCATATATCTTCCCCTTCATCCAAAATTTTTCTCAACTTTTGGTTCACCCATTTCATATTTTCTAAAAATCGTTCTCAAACCCATCTACAGTTCTGTCCACCTGTTCCCAGATCCGACCACCAGTCACCCCAAAAATCATACCAAATCGCAGCCACCTCCAAATCCAATTCTAAAAATAGTCCTAGTTCTATGGTTTGATTACCTACAACTTTTAAGATGAGCTCGAAGTCTGAATCCAACTTTACGTAGGCGGTCAATGGCCATTTACAGGAAACTGATATGCTGATCTGAGATTTTGGGAGCTGTGGAGCAGAGAATTGAAAAATAGTTAAAGCCCAGGTCCGCGCAGGTTCAGAAGAGTCCACTGACCCTACATTGAAGGATTTCGAATCCTCTTTCCAACGGCGCTGGTTTCGTCACATTCCTGCGACGGGGCTGATCGCAGCGGCCGTTTTCGCCGGAGCGCGCGCTGCTGAAACAGCAACATTAGCTCGTGGACAGCATCCTCTCCACTTGGGAACCGGGGCACCCGGCCTCCGGTGAGTGTCACCGGCTGACCGCCGTCCAGGGAAGTGTGCCTCCAGGGGTCCCCATTACAGTGGGACCCACCCCGCCAGACCCGGAGGACAGGACAGCGTCTGGGCCCCACGGCCCATTGATTTCGCCGTCCGGAAAGCACTAGAAAGCGGAGTTCGGCGCGTCGAGACGACATCAAGATGCTGCCCGTCAACCTGATTTGTGTGATCCCCGGGGCGCACATGTGACCTTTTACCTCCCTACGTGGAGTGGGTCAAATCTCTTTGTACCGCTGTGAATTATGTTAACCGGGGGCCCGTAAGTCAGCCGGGGTGTCTTCGCCACGCCGGGTGCGTGGAGGTAAAGGTCTTAACTCCTTGGCGTTACATTGCTTAGCTAGTATACGGTCTTAGGCCGCTGCCGAGCGTGTAGGTACTAGCCCGTGTGTCCATGTCACCGCTATGAGAGTGAGAGTGACCCATCCCGCGACTCGATCCGAGTCCGGAAGTTGAGTCGGACTACCCTTGACCTCCACCGGTTCCTTAACCGCGCACGGTCCGCGCTTTCCCTCGCTTGGGACGACGAGTGCGCTTCCACTTCTGTTAGCGACGTTTCGCCACTAGGAGCTCGTAGTGTCGGGCTTAGTGTCTCCCTGGTGTGTGTTGCTGGTTGTGTCCACATCTAGAGTCTGAGGTCCACCCCACGTAGAGTCGCCTCCCGTGTCCATCCCGCATAAATGACATCCTTGTTTATTCGTAGTCTGCAGATGAGCATGCGTATCATTTGAGGGTTGTGTTGCAGACTTTGCGAGATCACCAGTTGTAAGCTAAACTCAGCAAGTGTGAATTTTGGCTTCATGAGGTGCACTTTTTGGGGCACGTGATTTCTGGTGATGGTATTTCCGTGGATCCAGCCAAGATCGAGGCAGTGATGTAGTGGCCGAGGTCAAGGTCCGTGACGGAGATTCGGAGTTTCTTGAGGCTTGCAGGTTATTACAGGAGGTTCATTCAAGATTTTTCCCGTGTTGCAGCCCTGATGACCAGACTTACGCGGAAGGATGTGTTGTTTGTCTGGACTGGTGAGTGTGAGCAGAGCTTTATGGAGCTTAGGAGGTTGCTCACCTTGGCACCGATGTGGGTGTTACCTTCTGGATCGGGAGTTTTTATGGTGTGTACAGATGCTTCCGGGGTCGGGTTGGGTGCTATGCTGATGCAGCATGGTAGAGTGGTGGCTTATGCGTCTCGGCAGTTGAAGCCACATGAGGAGAACTACCCTACCCATGACCTTGAGTTGGCAGCTGTGATCTTTGCGTTGAAGATCTGGAGGCATTATCTGTACGGTGAGAAGTTTGAGGTGTTCACAGACCATCAGAGTTTGAGATATGTGTTCACTCAGAAGGTCCTCAACCTCAGGCAGAGGTGATGGATGGAGTATATGAAGGATTATGACTTCACCCTGTCTTATCAGCCGAGTAGGATGAATGTCGTTGCCGATGCCTTGAGTAGGAAGGTCGTGGTCAGCGCCATGATGATGAGGAAGTGGAGGCTCTGGGAACAGGTGCCAGCCATGACATTTAGGATTAAGGTTCCCCAAGAGCAGGGGTAAGCAGTTCTTGCGAGCTTGACTGTCACGCCAGCTATTCATCGTCAGGTGACAGATGCTCAACATGCAGACCCTGAGTTGCCCCAAATTTTGGCTTTGGCTGATGTAGAGTTTGGCGAGGATAGAGCTGTGAGATTCCGTGGTAGGCTATACGTCCCGGCCGAGGAGCAGGTGAGGCGTGCGGTGTTACTAGAGGCTCATGGGAGTCGGTACACTGTACACCCGAGTGCGACGAAGATGTATCGAAACTTGAAGAGGCAGTTCTGGTGGCCTGGCATGAAGAAAGATATTGTCGAGTATGTGGCTAGACGCCTGACCTGTCAGCAGGTGAAGGCGGAGCATCAGCGACCAGGAGGTACTCTTCAACCCTTGGAGGTTCTTGCGTGGAAATGGGACCACGTGACCACAGATTTTGTGGTGGGATTGCCGAGGACTTCGAGTGGGCAGGATAGTATTTGGTTGCTGGTGGATAGGCTGACGAAAGTGGCTCGGTTGTTACCTATCAAAGTCAGCTGGAGTGTGCCGAAGTTGTCTCGTCTCTATGTGGAGCGGATCGTACCTTTGCATGGGATTCCCATTTCCATTGTGTCAGATCGAGATCCGCGTTTCACTTCTGGATTCTGGAGGAGTTTCTAGCGAGCTCTTGGCACGGAGTTAGTGTTTAGCTCAGCATATCATCCTCAGTCAGATGGTCAGTCGGAGAGGACCATTCAGACGTTAGAGGATATGTTGAGATCATGTTACTTGGATTGGCAAGGGAGTTGGATTCACCATCTACCATTGGTGGAGTTTACCTACAACAATAGCTATCATTCGAGCATTGGGATGGCTCCTTATGAGACATTGTACGGGCGGCCATGTCGGACTCCACTCGATTGGTCTGAGGTTGGTGAGCGTGATGTGACAGGATCAGAGCTGGTGCAGTAATGCATTGATGTGGTGCATCTGGTCCGTCAGAACCTGTTAGCGGCGTAGAGTCGGCAGAAGAGTTATGCTGATCGGAGAAGGCAGCCACTCTGTTTCGCAGTCGGTGATCGAGTATTTTTTAGGGTTTCTCCCATGAAGGGAGTGATGCGATTTGGACAGTGCGGGAAGCTGAGTCCCCGCTATGTTGGTCCTTTTCTCATCATGGAGCGCATCAGCGAGGTTGCTTATCGGTTGTAGCTACCTCCTGAGTTTGCAGCGGTGCATGATGTGTTCTATGTCTCGATGTTGAGGAAGTATATGCCCGATGACTCTCATGTTTTAGAGGATTCCATTTGGCCTGAGGTGACTCCCGATCTGTCTCTACCAGAGTTCCATATCTGTATTGAGGATCGGCGAGAGCAGAACCTGCGGAACAAGGTTATCCCTCTGGTAAAGGTGGTGTGGCAGTAGCACTCTGGTGGTGAGGTTTCTTGGGAGCGTGAGGATGAGATGCGTTAGCAGTTCCCTTACCTGTTCGAGTGAGTTTCCCTTTTCTTTTCTTCCCCTATACTTTATTTTAAATTTCGAGGATGAAATTTATTTAAGGGGGGATGGCTGTAATATCTCGGACCCTTCGGATCCTTCTTCTTGGGTCCTAGATCTATTTTCTCAGAGAATTTGATCTCATTTTGTCCGGAATTATCTTTCGGACATTTTTCGGGTTCAGATTCGTGTGTTTCGGATCAGTTTCGGAGGTCTCGGGACGTGTTTTACGGTTTCCCATGTTTTTCCCTGAGAGGACATACGGAACCCCGTAGCGGGTGAACCGGGTTGTTCACCTACTCAGGAATGGTACTACGGTGATCAACATGTTCCAACGATCGCGGCGGTATATTTTTCTATTTTTTGATATTTTTTGGAAAATCTGGATTTTCTATATAACCTCATTTCTTTTTCTTTTTCTTTTCCCTTTCTCTTTCTTCTTCCTCCTCCTTCTCTCCCATGAGCGACCGCGCCCCCTTCCTCTCTCTCTTCCTCAGGCGTAACCACGGTCGCGCTCCCCTCCGCTTGCAGACGGCGGTGAGGCGATCGTGGCGGCGTGTGGCCCGTGGGATTTCATGAAGGTTCGAGGGTTCTAAAAGCTTTCTTCGTGGATCGGCGGCGATCCGGTGCATTTCGATCGAATCCGAGGTAGGGTGATGGTCCTTAGCTCGGTATTTTCCTTCCCCGTGATTTCTAGGCCGAGGCGAGGTCGAGAGTGGGCTATTTTGAGCCGGGAAAGGAAAACCATGTTTTGGGGTGTGAGCGACCGATCTAACGTTTCAATGCATGTTTTTGTGGTTTGTGGGCATCAAAAGGTGCATTGGGGGCTTGGGAACAAGTTTCCCTTTTGTTTCCCCTTCACCCAGGGGTGAATGGGGCGTGGAATGGCGAATTTGGGGTTTTCCCACCGTTCTCGGTTTTTCGGAAGTGTAGCGGCCCTTCCAGTGACCGCCACATCCTTCTGGCGATCCCCGTTCGACCGTTTCAATCTTTCCGTGCATGGGCTAGGCATGGCGGCCTCACGATGAGCCGCCAGAGCCCAGGTGGCGGCCGAAAGGTCGACCGCTAAGCCCAGTTGGCGGCGTGGCCTTTGAGGCATTTTGACCATTGGTTTTTGACCATTGGAGGCTTTTGGGTCTGGCGGCCGAAGGTACGCCCGCCCTGTGGCGGCCCTATATAGGACCGCTTGTTCTTTCACGACCCAGGATGTAGCGGCTCATTGTTGAACCGCTACAGTACCTGTGGCGGCCTAATGTTGCACCGCTAGCCACTGTGGCGGCCCAAAGGTGGACTGTCAGAGGTCTGTGTCCAACCGGAGTTATGTTTTGCCGATTCGAGTCCCGGGTGAGTGGACCTCGATCCACGTGTTGACCCGTGGTCTGACTGATGCTGGGCATCATGTGGGGGCCACATGTTAGGGTGCCGTGGGATCCCGGGAGTTGGTGTTCTCAGCTCGTATCACCGTGAGTCGGTGTTGGTACGAGGAGCGGACCTTGTACTCTGTCTGGTTCTGACGTTACTTTCCGTTGACTAGAGAGTCTACTCCTTCAGTGACCCTCCACTAGTCGTAGTCTTCCAACACGCGAGTGGTCCCACCAGGGAATGGTGGCGAGGCTACCCCGAGAGACGGTTTTAGACTGATTTCCGTTGGGCCCCATGTTTACCAGCCAGAGTTCGGCTGAGGGGAAAACCAGTCAGAGGGCCAGACCAGGGACGCACGGTCTATGTGTGCACATGTGGTTGGGGGCAGTTGGACCCGCGCTGACGAGCGCGACCCCAGCTAGTCACTTGTTTTGTGGTTACTAGTACGATGTCCCCGTTCCTCCAAGGGTCGAGGGGGACACCTGAGGCGCGGTTTAAGTCGTCAGTGGACGCATCCGGCCTTGCTTCTAGTGGGTTGGTACTCCTGTCTTTGTGAGGTAGCGACTCTTGAGTTTTCGACGAGTTATCTCATTTTTCGTGCCGTACGTTCGGTACTAGCCGTTGTAGTAGCTCGTAGTTACTTTTTTGCGCATTTTCTCGATTTACGAGGTGGGGACCGTATGATCCCTACTGAGCCTTTTGTTTTAAGGCTCATTCCCTGCGTGTTTTCACCGTATTTCAGGTGAGACGAGACTTCCGGGGAGCGCTTCAGAGACTCCACGTGGTTCAGGTGCACAGGGTTAGTTGCAAATTGCCAGTTCCGGGGTATGTCCCGTGTAGTTGTACCTTTTCTCTTTGGACTGTACTAGTTGTGGACTACAGTTATATTTTAGACTGTTGTTATTATTTTGGACCATGTAATTTAATTAATGTCATTATTGCTTCCTGCTTAATTCATTTAATCTGCGTAACTCTGTAATTATTTTAGATTCTTGTGTATCTCCACACCATCCTTTTAACCCTTCCGAGTCTTCGGGCTCGTGGGTGGCGGTTCGAGATTTGGGTTATCGAGCTTTTTCGGTGTTCGGATCTCGGGTCGTTACATTATTTCTTATGCTTTTCAAATTATTTTTGACCCAAAATACATAAGGAAAATCAAAAACCAAATAAATATATAAAAACCATTCGATTTTGGGACTTGCATGATTACATTAACATATTGAGATTTTTGGCCGAGCAGAAATAGAATCTTAACAAAAACCAAAACAGACATTTGGGATCATAATAACACAACCTCCTTTGTAAATTAGAACATGCCAAAGGGACAACTTTGAGGTTTAGAAACTTGCCTCAATGAAGAAAATGACAGATCGAAAGAAACACTTCTCGATGAAATCTCCTCACAGAATCCTACCTACTACTGCACGTTCATAGCCCAGAAGTCCTTCAAAAGACTCCCGCATTGCCTTCTCTTCTAAACTCTCTTACTCCCAGCAGGGAACAAGAGCGCTCACACCCTTCACTCTCAGAATAGAGGAAAAATAAAAACACCAATGTCTCCCACGACTTGCAGAGAAAATGAAGGAAACGGAGTGCCAACTCCCTTCCAATCCCACCCTTTAAAGGGTCATATGGTTGTTATGGGGGGTTTTAAATCTCAACCCTTAATCCAATTAATCTAATTAAAATGGCAAGGGAAAACTCTGACACTCTCAAATGCACCGTGGAAATCTCTGCACGCAAGACTACCATGAAAATGAATTTCACGAATAGTAACGCACAGTAACATTTTTCACTATTCATTGGCCACTTTAAAATTTTATATCTCACAATATAAAAATAATTTAAAAAATCTAATTGTTACACATTAATCACCTCGATTTACTCTATCATGGAAAAATATAAAATAAATAAAAATCTATGAAATAAAAATTACCCCCAAAATGAATAGTAACCTCATTAAAAAGAACATTGGGACATTTAAAACTCACTATTTCTCACCTGTTTCTCCGGTTATACTTATATGCATTTACGTGAGTTTCATTTAAAACCCACTGTCTCTCATCCGTTTTCCTGTTATACCTATATTCCTTTATGTGAGCTTCATTTAAAACTCACTACCCCGTCGTACATGTATTATCTGTTATGCACATATGTTACGTGAATTTTCTTAGGAAAAATGGTAAAACCCAACAACAACTATTCATTAACGACTTTAAAAATTGATATCTCATAATATAAAAGAATTAAAAAATTTAATGGTTACCCATTAATCACCTCGATTTACTCTACCATGGAAAAATATAAAATAAATAAAAAAACTCGAGAAATAAAAAGCGCTCTTAAAATAAATAGTAACATTCAAAATGAACAGTAATGCCCTTAATGGACTACGAGACCCACTCCCTTGTTTTAGAGTTTATGTATGTATATATATATACTTGTACTTCCCTTCTTCTTAGAACATGAAGACAAAACAAAACTTAACAAAATATTTCTAGTTGGCAGATAATCATCTTAATATGAATATATATTTTTATTTATAAATATGGATAAGATAAATTAAATTGTACATTCTTAATTATTTAAAATTGGATTATAATTAAGGGAAATTTACCTAACTCGTTTTCATAATTTTTTTATTCTTATTTGACAAAATATTAGTCAAGCACAAGTAATAAATATTTCATGCATTAACCAAAAATATAATATATTATGAATTATGATAAAATTCTTGGGCACTACACCCTCTCCCCCTTAAAATAAACTTCGTCCTCGAAGTTTAAGGCAAGATACATACCGAATAGATAGGGATATATCTTCTTAATCTCCGCTTCAAGCTCCCATGATGCTTCCTCTTGAGAGAAATTCCTCCATAGAATCTTCACCAATGGAATAGTCTTCGATCTGAGAACCTGCTCCCTACAATCCAAAATCCTAACCGGTCGCTCCTCATAAGACAGGTCCGGCTGGAACTCCAAGTCTTCATAACTGATGATGTGTGCAGGATCATGGACATACTTACGGAGTATAGACACGTGAAACACTGGGTGGATTGCTACCATAGATGGAGGTAGTGCCAACCGATATGCCATGTTTTCCACTCGCTCCAAAATCTCGAAAGGTCCGATAAATCTCAGATGCAACTTCCCTTGCTTGCCAAATCTTGACACTCCCTTGGTAGGTGATACCTTGAGGAATACATGCTCGCCAACCTCGAAAGTCAACTCTTTCCTTCTGTGGTCCGCATAACTTTTCTGCCTATCTTGCGCTGCTTTTAGTCTTTGCTGGATCAGCTGAATTTTCTCGGACGTTTCTTGCACTACTTCAGGCCCGATCAACTGTCTGTCACCAACCTCTTCCCAACATAAAGGAGATCTACACGGTCTTCCATACAAAGCTTCAAATAGAGCCATGCCCATACTTGCATGAAAGTTATTGTTATAGGCAAACTCTACTAAAGGTAGGTGTCGCTCTCAATCTCCCTTCTAATCAAGTACGCAAGTTCTCAACATTTCTTCTAATGTCCAAATAGTCCTCTCGGACTGGCCATCCATTTGGGGATGATATGCTGAGCTAAGCTTCAATTGAGACCCAAAGGTATTCTGCAATCCTTGCCAAAGCCTCGATGTGAAGCGAGGATCTCGGTCTGAAATGATGGACTTCGGAACTCCATGCAATCTGACAATGTTTTCAACATATAAACGTGCCAGACTTTCCACAGATTGCTTCTTCTTCATGGCCAAAAAATGTGCGGTCTTTGAGAATCGATCCAAAATCACCCAAATGGAATCATTGCCCCTGAAGGACCTGGGCAAACCTATGACAAAATCCATGGTGATATCCTCTCATTTCCATTGAGGTATCTTAATTCTTTGCATTAAGCCGGACGGCCTTTGATTCTCAGCCTTCACTTGTTGACAAATCAAACATTTGGCCACAAACTCAGCCACATCCTTCTTCATACCTTGCCACCAAAATGTTCGCTTCAAGTCTTGATACATTTTGCTACTACCAGGATGAATGAAGAACCTTGACCGGTGGGCTTCTTCCAAAACTTCATTTTTCAAAACTGCCACATCTGGCACACAGATTCGATGCTGAAATCTAACAACACCTTCCTTGTCACGAGCAATACATGTCTTCCCAATCATTCCCTGCAATCGAGGATCATCTCGCTGAGCCTCCACTACACGATCCACAACCGTAGACCTGAGGGATAACTGGGCAACAAAAGCTCGACAAAGTTGTGTCTCTATCAATGTTAAAGAATGAACATCATCTTCAATCATCTTCCAATCTGTCGCATTAGTGTTCTCTTCTGGCTAAGAGCATCGGCTACTACATTTGCCTTCTCGGAATGATATAGTAGCTTAAAATCATAATCCTTTAAGAATTCTACCCACCTCCTCTGCCGCAAGTTCAACTCTTTCTGAGAGAATAGATATTTGAGACTCTTGTGGTCTGTGAAGACGTCAAATTTGACTCCATAGAGATAGTGTCTCCAAATCTTCAGTGCATGAACAACAGCTGCCAGTTCTAGGTCATGTGTAGGGGTAGTTCTTCTCATGCTCCTTCAATTTCCTAGAAGCATACGCCACAATCCTACCACCTTGCATTAAGACACAACCAACTCCGATCCTTGAAGCATCTGTATAAAGAGTGAATGTGTCGATGCTATTGGGCAGGACCAAAAGTGGAGTGGATGTCAAACAATTCTTCAACTCTTGGAAACTTCGCTCACAGTTCTCAGGCCAAATGAACTTCACTCCTTTCCTTGTTAATCTCGTTAAAGGTGCAGCAATTGAAGCAAAACCCTTAATGAATTTTTGATAATATCCAGCCAACCCTAGGAAACTCTGAATCTCAGTGGGAGTCTTCGGAGCCTCCCATTCCAGCACTTCTTGAACTTTCGATGGATCAATAGCTACGCCATTGCCGGATATTACATGGCCGAGAAATTGAACTTCCTCGAGCCAAAAGTCGCACTTGCTAACCTTTGCATACAACTTGTGCATACGGAGAGTCTCCAAAATAATCTTCAAGTGCTCCCGGTGAGACACTTCATCAGGGGAATAAATCAACAAGTCATCAATAAATACAACCATGAAGCTATCCAAATAAGGCTTAAACACTCGGTTCATTAGGTCCATAAATGCTGTCGGGGCATTCGTTAGACCAAAGGGTAGAACCAAGAATTCATAGTGCCCATATCTGGTTCGGAAAGCTATCTTCGAAGTATCATCCTCCTTAATTTGAAGTTGATGATATCCTGATCGCCAATCAATCTTCAAAAATACCGTGGCACCTTGCAATTGATCAAAGAGATCATCAATGTGAGGCAATGGATAGCGGTTCTTCACCGTCACCTGATTGAGCTTCCGGTAGTCAATACAGAGTCAGAGTGACTCGTCCTTCTTCTTCACAAACAGGATTGGGGCTCCCCAAGGTGAGACACTTGGTCGAATGAAGCCTTTGTCCAATAACTCTTGCGACTGCTTCCTCAACTCAGCCATCTCTGCTGGTGTCATTCGGTAAGGTGCTTTGGAAATCAATGTTGTACCGGGTATAAGATCAATAGAGAATTCGATCTGCCGGATAGGCGGCAACCCTGGCAAATCCTCTAGAAAGACATCGGAGAAATCTCGAACCACTTCAATCCTCCCTAATGATGGCGCTTCCTTGACCTCATATGTGGTCACTACACAGGCTAGGAATGCACTGCAGCCCTTGCACAATGAACTGGCTGCCTTCATGGCCGAGACCACAAACTTACTTGACCTAAACTTGGGTAAAGGGTGGAAGAACTCCTTCTCGCCAGGAATGTGAAAAACAACCCGCTTCTTTTGGCAATCAATGAGAGCATAATGTCTCTCCAACCAATCCAGACCAAGAATAGCGTCGTAGTCCTTCATCTTCAAAAGATAAAAGTGACTCGGCAATTCCCGTCCTTCAACATTCACGGGTAAGGAAGGATAACTCTTTGTAGTGGACAATGCTCTGACTGGTGTGTGCACTAGAAGGGGTACATCTAAGGCCTTTGCTACTAGACCCAACTCATCATGCAATATTCTTGAAAATCGATCGAATACGAACGAATGAGTAGCACCAGTGTCAAACAAGACTCTAGCATAGAAGCCGGATATCAAAAGTGTACCTTCAGTCACATGGTCCGCTTGCTCCACATCCTCTTTAGCTAATGTGAACACTCGTGTTGGCGCTCTGGATCTTCCGGCTGGCTTTGTTATTGCTGGCGTTGTTGTAGCTGCTACAGGGGCTTTACTGGGTGTAGTTAACTGAGCCTTCGGACAATCCTTGATCTTGTGATATGGGCTTCCACATATAAGACATCTTCCAGTAATCATCCAGCACTCCTTACCTCCATGCCATTTCCCGCAATGCTTGCATTCTGTCTTGTTACTTGACGATCCTCCCGATCCACCGACTTGTGGTGAAACTACCTTTGTCGGTGCATAATTTGACGGTCGAGAGAAAGGCTTCTGCTTCTTCATGTGGTCTTGACGTTGAAAACTCGATGACGACCTCTTAATCAATGCTTCCTTCTCTTCTTGATACTGGTCAATTTTGCTTTCTTGTCGGCATGTCGCACTAAGAGCCTCTTCCATCGTCCGATGATTGAAGGCCACCAATCTCGTCCTCAGTGACGGTCAGAGACCCATAACGAACTTCTTCACCTTCCTCCTGTCATCCGTCATAATATGACGTGCATATCTCGCCAGCTCCGCGAAACGTGCCTCATACTCGAGCACCGTCATGGATCCTTGAGTCAGAGTAAGAAACTCCTGCTCCATTTTATCTTGGACATGCTCGGGAATATACTTGGCGTTGAATAGACGAACGAATTCTTCCCATGTCGCTTCTACCAGTCCATCCTCAAATTGGTTCTGCAGAACAGAGGACTGTTGACACCCGTTTTTTGCCGATAAGTTGAGTCATTTCTCTTACTCCCATTTATTGATGTCTCGAGTTATCCATCACTCGCTGGGCTATTTTCTGGCATGTTCTGGGCCAATTTTATGGGTAGCCTCCCTCCCTGGCTAGGTCTGAATTGATTCAGGGCTTAATGGGCCTTGGTTTTGGTTGATTGAGCTTTTCTATGAATTTCAAACATCCATGTACATGGGCGGTCAGTCCCAACCGCATAACCATATGTGCGGTTGATACTGGGCCATTCATACATTTATGGGATATTTAGCTGATTTTTTGAATTATCACCGACAATCATATATACGGCCTAGCCACAGCCGCATAAGACCATTGTGCGACACCTCCTAAGCCATCTATCTCTCAAGAGTCCTAACGTCGCTGGTTTTCAGATAATTATCTAATCCATTTTGATTTATCACCGACAAGGCATGGACGGTTTTCTCTTGGCCGCCCTTGTGATTGCACGGTCTGATAGCAGCCGTTCATCTATGAGAGTCCAACGGTGATAATTTCGGTCAGTTCGATGGGTATTTGGATAATATTATCTATTTTATTGAATTTCCACCGACAGGGTTGGATGGCCTAGGAGATGGCCGCTCATCCCGTTGGGTGGTCTATCATGAGACCGTTCATTGTCCCGATTCCTGAGAATTTCAAAGGGTTTTCTCTCTCTATCCATGATTTTATCCCTAACTTCTCCCGTCATTTTCTCCGCGGATATTGAGTCATTTTGAGTGTCGTTTCTTCTGGATGAGAGATAATTCGATTATCTATGACTTTCCTTTGATTATCTCGACCTGAAAATGCCCTAAAACCCTAATTTCGGGGCTGGCTTCCTAGGCTCTATAAATAGACCCTAGAGGCTACCTTCGAAAGGGGGGAGATTTTTGGTCGACGATGAAGTCCTGCCGAATCTTTGAGCGACCTAGCACCAGGGAGGGAGGCCTTCTACGTCCCTACAGGCCTCCAGTCCAGGGAGTAGTCTTTGTTTTGAGTCTTTTTTTGCATTTGATAGACGTCTCCTCTAGTTGCATGCTTGTTTTCTTCACACCCATTCTCCACGTTTTTTATTCTCATGCATCATTCACACTCCCTCCTATGTTTTTGGTGCCCCTAGGAATTTAAACCCCCCCAGGTATCCCCCACTTCACTTAGTTATGTTTATTTCCTTCCATTTGAGCATTTGCTACATTCTATAGTTCTAATTTGGGTTTCTTTTTGTGTTCTACACTCTGTTTCGCAGGTCAGCAACATACTAACACGAGGCCCATCTTTTCTAGCCGGCCGGAAAGGGTAGAGGTTGGACCCCTTTTGCAATTCCTGGTGTGGTGGTCTTGTGCGGTTCCCACCTAGCCGTTCAAGGAGATGTGCAGTGTAATCCGGACCGTTCATCTTCTTCCTGGGGTCGTGTTGAAACCGTTCATCTGCCAGGAGTGCTTCATCCCACGTCCTCTGCAGCGCTCTTAGACGGTTTGTAGTGCGACTGTTCGGCTATACCGGCGGTTCCTCCTGAGGCGTATATCGTTCTAGCGCTGGACACCAGGCGAGTACCCCTCCCTCTTTCCAATGTACGGCGTGTGATAAGTGTCCATTTGTTATGACAATTCATTGCATGTACACCATTTTATGTGCATATAATTAGGTAATTATGCATATTTCATAGTTAACCTCAACTCCGCATTTAAATTGGAGCTTTCACGTAAATTGATTAATTTGGCAATTTTATTTAATAATTTGAAGTTGAGGGTCATGATCATTAATTCTCCATTGCATAATCATGAGCATTTGAGATTTATGTGCACATTGTGGTAACTTTTATGGACTAAAGTGCAATTATGTGTGTATAGGACACCGAAGGCAATTACAAAAGAAGCCGGGGGCAAAAGGGTCATCACCATTTTGACCAAGTCAAATAAAGAATTCAAAATATTTTGGTTGGAGGGAAAGGAAAGTTCAAAATTTCGAATTCAAAGTTTGAAAAGGAGGAATCCAAAGTTTAAGTTTGAAAAGGAGGAAAATGACATTCAAAGTTTGAAATAAAGGAGAGACATGATGAGCCTTGGGAAATGGGGTGCCTAAAGTCCAAGAAAGGGGGTGCCCACCTACTTTTTCTCTTCCCCATGCATCATATTCCACTTAAATCTCAGCCATCCATCTCCTTTTAATACAATCTCCACCCTCCATCTACCTAACTTTCCCTATAAATAGCCCATGACAAAGAGGAGAAAGGGGAGTTCTTCTTTTGGCAATTTTTTACTCTTTCTCTCCCTCTCACATCTTTTAGTTCACCGAGTTCGCCCTCTTCCATCCCTCTTCTCCTCTTGATGTCTTCATGAAAGTTCTTTATTTTTATGTTCTCTACAACTTTGTCTTCTTCACCATCTTCTAATTCTTTCTGGTTTTTAAACTATTTTATATTTTTCACTGTACTATCCTGTTCATCTGTGAACCAGTGTTTCTCTCTGTTCTTCCCCTTCTTTCTCACCCTTCTAGTCATTTTCTCCTCTTACTTTCTTCATAAAAGTTCTTTTTTTTTAAAAGATCTTCAACTTCTTCATCTACGCCAGCTTCAAATTCTTTCTGGTTTGAAAGTTATTTCTCATTTTTCAACTTGCTGTCCTGTAATTTCACTGTTCATCCGAGGTTCTAGCTTTTGTTATTTCTCAATTTTGAAGCCCTTCCACTCTTCTTTTCTCTCTGAGTTCTTCATCAAAGTTCTTTCCCTTATGTATATATAGATTTTCTTATTCTATCACTTCCTCCAATTCTTCTTTGTTTACGAGTTATATTTATTTTCTCACTGTTTTACTCTCCCATCTTCTTCTTTCTTCATCTCCACACAAACCCTTCCACATTTCTCTCTATATTTCTCTCCAAAGTTTGTCCTCCACAACTCCCCTTTCATGGCGGCGTGCACATCAAGACGGGCGACGTTCCAAGGCTCGTGACGTGGACGGCGACGGCTTCTTCATCCACCTCTTTCCACGGCGATCTCTTTCAAGGCGGAGCGATCCTCTCCAAGACTCGGCGAGGAGGAGACGATGGCGTCATCACCATTGCTACTACCATCTTCACACCTTAGGCTCCTCTTTTTGTTATTGCTTTAGTTTTATTTCACTTCATTGTAATCTCATTGTGTCATTAGTGTAAACTTGTTTCATATTTCATGTACTCTTTCTTTTAAGTTAATGAAAGTTGTTCTATTGATCTAGTTCTTGATCTTCTTCCATCTCTACCCTCTTCTTCTATCTCTTCTTTTCACTTCATGTAATTAATTTCTATAGCATAGGCGCATAATCATAGGTATTTTTAATTAAGTGTTTGGTTTGTTCTTCATTTCACTATTTTCTTTAAACAAAACAAAATCACAAGTGTTTTCTAAAGGACTCCAAGGTTTTTAACTTTAAAAATCTCTTCTTCCCTGTGGATTCGACCCTTCTCGCCACCTTATTACGTCTTACCTTCATCTAGTGCGAGTTGGAAATTTTAAGATTGATACGCATATTTTAAACGACGAATTTTCGCGTAATCAATTTTTGGCGCCGTTGCCGGGGAAGAATGATAATTTTTGATTTAAGAACTTTATTTTCCTTGTGTATATAGTGTACTAATAAAGCTCTCTTTTCTTTTTTTTACAGGTTAAAAAAATTCAAAAAAAGAGAGGTAAGTTTGTATTTCTTTCTTTCATCTTTTGATTTTGTCATTTCATTTCAAAAAAAAAAGAGAGAGAAGAACGAGGGATTGCGCATCAAGTAAGTCTCCAAACTTATTCCTCTCATTTGTGTCATTTCCTTAATGTTCTTGCATATTATGGTTAGATAGGTTCACTAAATAAAAAAAATACTCTTCACTTGAACTTAATAAAAATTCTCATTCTAAGAGTAGAAATCACACTTTCATGTTCTAAATCATGCATCATTTAGGATAGAAGCTCTTTTTCTTTATTGTCTAATTATTGTTAATTGCATTGTTGAAGATTGCGGGAGGCAAGGTGAGTACTCTAACTTTTCCAAAAGCATGCTCATGCATTTTCGTGCTTGCATAGAACCCCTTATTTGAACTTGCTTTGTTATATATCATTTCAAAATATCTTAAGGGCAACACCCATAAGCAAGATAAGGTGGAGATTTCATCACCCTTCTTTAGCCCACAAATCATAATTCTCTTACATCTTTGCATCACCTAGACCTCAAATAAAATTCAGTAGACGTTGGTCCTAAGTTTACACTATGGTTCTTGTGTTATTTGAGCTTACCCTCTTATGAAAATCGGTGCCTAAGGCAAGACGGTCGGACGGCAAACGCCTTAAGAGGGCTAGTGGTTTGTAATTAGGTCCCTACGAAAGTAGGGGGAGCCTCCCACTACCCCACCCCTTACCTGGCCGGTGAAAATATTGAGGGTGAACTCAAGTTACACTTTAGCCATTTTGTGAAACCCAATTTGTAGGTCTAAGTCACATCTAGGTCATTAGGTAATTTGTGTGACAACTTATTTATGTTTTCATAAAAAAATAAAAAGAAAATATAAAAACAAAAACAAAAATAAAAACAAAAAAATCCTCATATTCTCTCTCTTCATCCTAGTTTGTGTCAAAACTAAATATATATATATATAAATCATCATAAAAAAAATCTCTCTCATCTCTCTTCATCCTAGTTTATGCAAGGAAGAAGATCACAACATCCAAACCTATTAGGACCCATTCAGGAAATAGAGAGAGTCTTGTATCCAAGAGACGATCTCCAAGAAGATCTTATGGCCGAAAATCAAGGACCTCACCACCAAAATCTCATGGCCAGAAATCTCAATCCTCTAAAGCAAATGAAGGATTATTTCATTCCCAACCAATATCAAACTCCATCTTGCATTTACATTCCTCAAAATCAATCCATCCATTATGAGATCAAGTCAAGCATAATTCAAATGCTCCCCTCATTTTATGGAAATACCAATGAGGACCCCTACAAGCACATTGACGAATTTTTAGAAATTTGTTCCATGGTAAAAATCTAAAATTTCTCAGATGATGCCCTTAGATTGACCCTCTTTCCATTCTCTCTTAAGGATAAGGCTAAATATTGGTTAGACACTATAGGGATGCCAATGAGAATTTGGGTCGAGATGCAACAAGAATTTTTGAAGAAGTTCTACCCTATAGGCCGCACCAATACTATGAGAAGGGCAATCACGGGTTTTACCCAAACTCCAGGGGAACAAATGCATGAGTCATGGGAAAGACTCAAGGAATTGCTTAGGAAGTGTCCTCACCATGGGTTGTCCAGATGGCAAATAGTCCAAGCTTTTTATGAGGGTCTATCTGAGCAATTTAGACAAATGGTAGATGCATCATGTGGAGGAGCATTCATGAGCAAAAGTGAGGATGAGGCGTATGATTTGTTCGAAATGATTAGTGAGAATTCTATCAATCATGCTTCTTTATCATCCTATGAGAGATCCATTGGGCCCTCCAAGCGGGCCGGATTATATGAGGTCAAGGCCCGAGGTGATTTTGAACCAAGATTGGACATAAGTCTCATCACTCAAAAGCTGGATAAAGTAGAGAGTCTGACTCAAAAGTTAGACCAACTCTTGACTTTGAAACACCCTTCTTACCAACCATCATCCCATTCCTACTCGGGTCAATCTGTCACTCCACATGAGGCATGCACTCTATGTGTAAGCCCATCCCATCACATCACGGAGTGTCCAACTGTGGCTCAATTACCCCCTGCCATCCAGGAGCAAGTCTTTGCAGCCCAAGGATTCTCTAAGCCCAATAATGACCCATTTTCAAACACATACAATCCGGGCTGGAGGAATCACCCAAACTTTTCATGGAAATCCCAACAAGCTCTACCTCAAGCAACCAACCCCTCCATTCATCAAGCCCAAAAGCAACCCATGCAAAGTCAATTTCAAACCCAACCCAACACCTTCAATCCATTTAGTAGAGGTCCACAAGCTCAATTCCTTCCTATGGGCCATTCACATTTTCAATCTAATCAAGGCCAACTCACTTACCAACCTCCGCCTCAATCCAACTTTGAAGATAAATTCAATCAGCTCCAACAAATCATCTTGAATCAACAATAATCCATTTCCAAGTTGGAAAGTCAAATAGGACAATTGGCGGAAGCTACAATGAGAAGAGAAGTGGGTCAACTTCCAAGTCAACCCGTGGCCAACCCAAGAAACCAACCCCCGGGTTTTCCTCCACAACCGGGCCTCCTACCTCAACCCATCCCACAAGCCCAACCCAAAAGTCCACAATTTAAAAATGTCAAGGCTATTTCAACTTTGAGGAGTGGGAAGGTGTTAGATGACCCATACAAGGATGGAAAGGAGTTGCAAGATTCCATAGAAAAGAATCAAGATAATGAGGATGCAAGCAAGGAGGATTGCACTCAAGATAAGTTAGGGGGGGATCCTAAAGGGAAAGGAAAGGCCCATGAAGATCCAAATTTCTATCAACCCAAGGTCCCCTTTCCTAATGCCCTAGAACCCAAGCCCACTAAGACTAGGCCGGCCCAAAATGAAGAATTCATGGAGCTCTTTTCACAAGTTCACATCAATATTCCACTCCTAGATGCCATAAAACATGTTCCGGCCTATGCCAAATTTCTCAAAGAGCTTTGCACTCAAAGAAGAGAGCCCAAGTTGACCCCTAAGAAAATTTGGCTCTCCGAGGATGTTAGTGCAGTCTTGATGAACAATCTCCCTAGAAAGTTGAAGGATCCCGGTGCTCCCCTCATCTCATGTGATATAGGTGGTGTAACCTTTGACCGTGCCCTCCTCGACTTAGGAGCTAGTGTCAACCTTTTACCCACCTCTGTTTATGAGCAATTTGATATAGGGGAACTCAAGCCAACCTCCGTCATTCTCCAACTGGCCGATCGCTCAATCAAAACCCCTCGAGGTTTGATAGAGGATGTGATTGTGAAAGTCCATGATTGCTACTTCCCCGTTGATTTCCTCATTCTTGACATGGCTTCCTCCTCGGAGCTAAGTCACACCCCAATCATCCTAGGCCACCCATTCCTTGCTACAGCGAAAGCCAACATCAATTGTGCTACGGGGATGATGGACATCTCATTCGGAGGTCAAAAGGTTTCTCTCAATGTGTTCAAAGCCTCCCAATATTTGGACCTAGATGAAGAATGTCACTTCATAGACATCTACGATGAACTTATTGAGAATAATCTGGGCATGGGTCAAATAAAGGAGGTCAATGCTCTTCAAGATTCCCCTCATCATAGTAGCATTTGGCATAAGGTTGAACCACTTCCAGCTTTGCAAGATGAACCAGCCCTTCCATCACTTGAAAGCCCTCCTAAACTTGAGCTTAAGCCCCTTCTGTACTCCCTCAAATATGCATTTCTAGGCCCCGATCAAACCCTTCATGTTATCTTAGCTTCCAATCTTACCCCTACCCAAGAAACACTTCTCCTAGAAGTCCTTAGGACTCACAAGGGTGCCATAGGTTGGACAGTGGCCGATCTTAAGGGGATAAGTCCGTCTATTTGCATGCATCAGATTTACATAGAGGACAACGCCAAACCTAGTCGGGAAATGCAAAGGAGGTTGAACCCGAACATGAAGGAGGTAGTGAAGAAGGAGGTTGTCAAATGGCTCGATGCGGGAATTATTTATCCCATATCGGATAGCCAATGGGTGAGTCCCACTCAAGTGGTTCCTAAGAAATCGGGACTCACCGTGGTCCAAAATGAACAAGGAGAAGATGTGTCCACTAGGCCCACCACGGGATGGAGAGTGTGCATCGATTATAGGAAACTCAATGCCATGACCAAAAAGGATCATTTTCCACTCCCCTTTATTGATCAAATTCTAGAGAAATTGGCGGGCCAAAGATATTTTTGTTTCCTAGATGGATATTCTGGGTACAATCAAGTGGCCATTTATCCGGAAGACCAAGAGAAGATCACATTCACTTGTCCATATGGAACATTTGCCTTTCGGAGAATGCCATTCGGTCTTTGCAACGCACCAGCCACTTTTCAAAGGTGCATGATGGCCATTTTCTCTGATATGGTAGGAGAATTCTTGGAGATCTTTATGGATGATTTTTCTGTGTTTGGGGAGTCATTTGAAAACTACTTAGAAAATTTAAAGAAAGTGCTTGCGAGATGTATTGAAACCAACCTTGTTCTTAGTTGGGAAAAGAGTCACTTCATGGTTCAAGAGGGCATAGTTTTGGGCCATATTGTGTCCGAACAGGGTATAGAGGTGGATAAAGCTAAGATCGACCTTATTTCTAATCTCCCTCCTCCGACCTCTGTGAGGCAAATTCGTTCATTCCTCGTCCATGCCGATTTTTACCGCCGGTTCATAAGTAACTTTTCTAAGATTGCCCGTCCGTTAACTCTTCTCTTGGCCAAAGACACTCCATTCCATTTAGATGCTGCCTGCCTTGAGGCTTTCAATACCCTTAAAGAGGCTTTGACCAAGGCACCCATTCTCCAATCTCCTAATTGGTCTTTGCCTTTTGAAATCATGTGTGATGCCTCTGACTATGCTATCGGGGCAGTTTTAGGCCAAAGAATTGACAAGTGTCCGGTGGTGATATATTATGCGAGTCGCACCCTCGCTGATGCTCAGCTTAACTACACCACCACGGAAAAGGAGCTGTTAGCTGTTATCTTTGCCCTTGAAAAGTTTCGATCATATCTCTTAGGGGCAAAAGTCATTGTGTACTCTGATCACTCAACTCTCAAATATTTGTTCTCTAAGAATGATGCCAAACCTAGACTCATTAGGTGGATCCTCCTACTCCAAGAATTTGATCTTGAGATCCGAGATAAAAAAGGTTCTGAGAATAAAGTTGCCGATCATCTTTCTCGGATTCTCACAACTGATAATGCTCCTTTGCAAGATTCATTTCCAGATGAACATCTCTTGTCCATCACCCATAGTCAACTCCCATGGTTCGCAGACATTGTCAACTACTTAGCTGTGAGACAAATTCCTAATGTGTGGTCTAAACATGAAAAAGAATATTTCTTTGTCAAAATCAAACACTATTTCTGGGAATATCCTGAATTGTTTCACGTAGGTCCAGATCAAATAATTAGGAGATGTGTCCCCGAGGAAGAACAACAAAGCGTCCTGAATTTTTGTCACACTCTAGCTTGTGGGGGACACTTCGCGGGAAAGAAAACAGCCGCCAAAGTATTGCAAAGTGGATTCTTCAGGCCCACTCTCTTCAAAGATGCCTATGAATTTAGCAAGACTTGTCTTAGGTGTCAAGCCATTGGAAATATGAGCAAACGCGATATGATGCCACTTAACCCCATTCTAGTGGTCGAAATCTTTGATGTTTGGGGAATTGATTTTATGGGGCCCTTTCCGCCATCATTCGGACATGAGTACATTCTTGTGGCAGTCGACTATGTGTCTAAATGGATTGAAGCCATTGCCACCCGGACTAATGATCACAAAGTCGTCACGAAGTTTGTCCGAAAGAATATATTTTTAAGGTTCGGGTGTCCGAGGGCGATCATTAGTGATGGAGGTTCTCATTTCACTCATGCCCAATTCCGAACTCTTCTCAGGAAATATGGGATCACTCATAAGATTTCCACCCCCTATCACCCCCAAACAAGTGGCCAAGTGGAGACATCCAATAGGGAGATCAAAAATATCCTGCAGAAATCTGTTAGGCCCGATAGGAAGGATTGGTCTGAAAGATTGGATGACGCTCTTTGGGCCTATCGGACAGCATACAAAACCCCCATTGGAATATCTCCATATAGGTTAATCTTTGGAAAAGCTTGTCACCTACCTATTGAGCTTGAGCATAGGGCCTATTGGGCTATTAAGCAGTTCAATTTTGACTTAGTCCAAGCTGGATCTCATAGGGCTCTACAACTAAATGAGTTGGAGGAGTTGAGGAATGAAGCCTATGAAAATGTCAAGATTTACAAAGCCAAGACCAAAGCTTTCCATGATAAACACATTGTGAGAAAATCATTTCAACCTGATCAAAAAGTTTGGCTCTTTAATTCAAGGTTGCGCTTATTCCCCGGAAAATTAAAGTCTAGGTGGGATGGACCATTTATTGTGCTCAAAGCCTTTGATCATGGTGCTGTCAAAATTCTAGATCCTAAAAATGGTCAAATTTTCACTGTCAATGGTCAGCGTCTAAAACTCTACTTAGAGAACACACAACTTCCATCAAAGGAATCAATCCCACTGAGTGACCCATGATAAATACAAGAATGTCGTCTGGCGAAAGACGTTAAACTTAGCGCTTGTTGGGAGGCAACCCAACTATTTCTCTTCAAAAATCTAGTGAGTCATTTTCATTTGTGTTTGTAAGAGCTGGAAGAAGTCGTTCGTAAAACTGCCTGCCAAATAGCCACGTCTGCGCACCCTAGGTTGTACCTTTCCTTCCCAAGCATTCATATATGCATTGTCATGTTCATATATTCTACATGTCATTGAGGACAATGTCATTCAAGTTGGGGGGGAGAAAAGAAAAAAAAATGTTTCATTTAATGTGAGTACAACATGATCTGAGTTCTTACTTGATATCATGTATTGTTGCATGCAAATGAAAAGATGTAAACTCCATTTTGAGTCTCATGATTCATGCTTAAATTAAAAGTAATTCTGGAATAGAAAAGACTAGGGAGAAGGATGATGGAGAATTTTGGTGCCCCTAGGAATTTAAACCCCCCCAGGTATCCCCCACTTCACTTAGTTATGTTTATTTCCTTCCGTTTGAGCATTTGCTACATTCTATAGTTCTAATTTGGGTTTCTTTTTGTGTTCTACACTCTGTTTTGCAGGTCAGCAACACACTAACACGAGGCCCATCCTTTCTGGCCGGCCAGAAAGGGTAGAGGTTGGACCCCTTTTGCAATTCCTGGTGTGGTGGTCTTGTGCGGTTCCCACCTAACCGTTCAAGGAGATGTGCAGTGTAATCCATACCGTTCTTCTTCTTCCTGCGGTCGTGTTGAAACCGTTCATCTGCTAGGAGTGCTTCATCCCGCGTCCTCTGCAGCGCTCTTAGACGGTTTGTAGTGCGACCGTTCGGCTATACCGGCGGTTCCTCCTAAGCCGTATATCGTTCTAGCACTGGACACCAGGCGAGTACCCCTCCCTCTTTCCAAGGTACGGCGTGTGATAAGTGTCCATTTGTTATGACAATTCATTGCATGTACACTATTTTATGTGCATATAATTAGGTAATTATGCATATTTCATAGTTAACCTCAACTCCGCATTTAAATTGGAGCTTTCACGCAAATTGATTAATTTGGTAATTTTATTTAATAATTTGAAGTTGAGGGTCATGATCATTAATTCTCCATTGCATAATCATGAGCATTTGAGATTTATGTGCACATTGTGATAATTTTTATGGACTAAAGTGTAATTATGTGTGTATAGGACACCGAAGGCAATTACAAAAGAAGCCGGGGGCAAAAGGGTCATCACCATTTTGACCAAGTCAAATAAAGAATTCAAAATATTTTGGTTGGAGGGAAAGGAAAGTTCAAAATTTTGAATTCAAAGTTTGAAAAGGAGGAATCCAAAGTTTAAGTTTGAAAAGGAGGAAAAGGACATTCAAAGTTTGAAATAAAGGAGAGACATGATGAGCCTTGGGAAATGGGGTGCCTAAAGTCCAAGAAAGGGGGTGCCCACCTACTTTTTCTCTTCCCCATGCATCATATTACACTTAAATCTCAGCCATCCATCCCCTTTTAATACAATCTTCTCCCTCCATCTACCTAACTTTTCTATAAATAGCCCATGACAAAGAGGAGAAAGGGGAGTTCTTCTTTTGGCAATTTTTTACTCTTTCTCTCCCTCTCACATCTTTTAGTTCACCGAGTTCGCCCTCTTCCGTCCCTCTTCTCCTCTTGATGTCTTCATGAAAGTTCTTTATTTTTACGTTCTCTACAACTTTGTCTTCTTCACCATCTTCTAATTCTTTCTAGTTTTTAAGCTATTTTATATTTTTCGCTGTACTATCCTGTTCATCTGTGAACCAGTGTTTCTCTCTGTTCTTCCCCCTTTTTCTCACCCTTATAGTCATTTTCTCCTCTTACTTTCTTCATAAAAGTTCTTTTTTTTAAAAGATCTTCAACTTCTTCTTCTATGCCAGCTTCTAATTCTTTCTGGTTTGAAAGTTATTTCCCATTTTTCAACTTGCTGTCCTGTAATTTCACTGTTCATCCGAGATTCTAACTTTTGTTATTTCTCAGTTTTGAAGCCCTTCCACTCTTCTTTTCTCTCTGAGTTCTTCATCAACGTTCTTCCTCTTATGTAGATCTAAATTTTCTTCTTCTATCACTTCCTCCAATTCTTCTTTGTTTACGAGTTATATTTATTTTGTCACTGTTTTACTCTCCCATCTTCTTCTTTCTTCATCTCCACACAAACCCTTCCACATTTCTCTCTATATTTCTCTCCAAAGTTTATCCTCCACAACTCCCCTTTCATGGCGGCGTGCACATCAAGACGGGCGACGTTCCAAGGCTCGTGACGTGGATGGCGACGGCTTCTTCATCCACCTCTTTCCACGGCGATCTCTTTCAAGGCGGAGCGATCCTCTCCAAGGCTCGGCGAGGAGGAGACGACGGCGTCATCACCATTGCTACTACCATCTTCACACCTTAGGCTCCTCTTTTTGTTATTGCTTTAGTTTTATTTCACTTCATTATAATCTTATTGTGTCATTAGTGTAAACTTGTTTCACATTTCATGTACTCTTTCTTTTAAGTTAATGAAAGTTGTTCTCTTGATCTAGTTCTTGATCTTCTTCCATCTCTACCCTCTTCTTCTATCTCTTCTTTTTACTTCATGTAATTAATTTCTATAGCATAGGCGCATAATCATAGGTGTTTTTAATTAAGTGTTTGGTTTGTTCTTCATTTCACTATTTTCTTTAAACAAAACAAAATCACAAGTGTTTTCTAAAGGACTCCAAGGTTTTTAACTTTAAAAATCTCTTCTTCCCTGTGGATTCGACCCTTCTCGCCACCTTATTACATCTTACCTGCATCTAGTGCGAGTTGGAAATTTTAAGATTGATACGCATGTTTTAAACGACGAATTTTCGCGTAATCAGCGTGTCCATCACATTCGACACCTTGGTGGCGATCACATGTTTCTACTCTTCCCTTTCCTTCTGCCTTTCATTCATTTCCCATATTTGATGTGGTAAGATAGACATGGGAGGGCATTAAGAAATGAAGAGTAAGTAAAAACATATCAACACCCCATTTTTTGGCGATCACGGTGGGACACCTTTTGCCCATCGTGTTAGTGTTTGTTGACCCCCTGTTCGGTGTTTGTTAGCCTCTTTTGCGTTGAGTTGTCACAGGTTGTTCGCCGGGTTTGCGTCCCTGGTTTCTAGTGGTGGTGCGGTTCTTTAAGAGCCGTGTGGAACGTAGTGCGGTTGAGGATCATCTGCGTATCATCGCTTCCAGCCCTGTTCGTGCTGCGAGCCTGTTGGCTTCTGCGGTCAACTACCGCCCGTTCTTCTTTCCTGCGGTCATCAATTGGCGGCTCAACTTCCTGGCATAGGTAAGCCCACCTGTCTGCGCTGTTGGTTTTGCTGATGTCCTGCGGTTGATGTAGGTCCGTTCAAGAGATTACACGGTCTGTGTTAGACCGTTCATCCAGGTGCGTCCTACCCCCTACCTCTGTTCACCTTACTGTTTGGTTCATCTCAGCATCATTTCAGCACGTCTGTTAGTTGTAGTACACCTTGCCGTTGAACGGTCCTCCCTGGACCGTCGCCCTCCCTGTGCGGTCTCCCAGAGACCGTTCGTCCTATGCTACAATGCACCCGAACCACGTTTTTCATTTTCATATCATATCTTTGGCATAATATTCCGCGCTGGCTTTGATCTCCCCTGGCTGTTCCTTGATGCTGCGTCATTGTATGCTCTATTTATCATACGTATATGCCATTGCTTGCTAGTTTCTAGGTTAGAATTTTGCATGCACTTTGGCGTACATAGGATTCATGCATTTCATTCACATCTAGTTGCATTCCTACCAAGGTAGGGTTTCCTCTCGTCTCCATACTCCTTGGAGCCGACTAGGGGACCTTCGTAAGCCCCCGTGAGCCGTGGATTCCCACACGGACGCCGGGCAGGTTGTACCATATCACTCCCCAGTCTAGGGTCTGCATTCATGAGAGAGAAAGTCCCTTAGAGTCTGCCGGTTTCTCATCCCCCACCCTGGTTAGGTACTTTGTGGTTGAGTGAATTCATATCTTAATTAATCCACTAAGGTCCTAAAAGGGAACTTATAAAAATTTTCGCGCATCATTTAGAATTTGATTGGGTAATTGGTTGATTCTTTTCTCATCTCTTCCCTCCATTGTACGTTACAGTGTCATCATTTGCATCTTTTTATCAGATTAAGCTCATTTGGTCTAGTTCATCTTTGTGTGTCTCCATCTAGTTGCATTTGTCTTAGGGTCATTTCCCTCCTTGTAATTCTTTAAAGTTTACTGTATAAAGTCTCCATTCTCCCCATGGAGCATTTTTCCCCTGTACCTTATTTCTATACTTCTCCATCTTCTTACCCCCGTGTGGATTCCTCTTCCCATGTGGGCCCATCTCCTTATTCCTCCATCGGACCCTATTCTTTTAACGGGCCTTCTTATCCCGCCCATGCTACTGCTAGTCCAATCAATCCTCATTTCTACATACACGATTCATCCAGGCCCATGCATTCCTCCATTCCCGGGATGGGCTTGTCTTCTTCTCAAGCTGGGTCCCTCTATTCGACCCATCATCATTATCCTGGTTTAAATTCATCCTCTCTTGCTCAGGCTGGCCCATATCCTTCTCGGACTTTTCCTACCGAGGAGATGTTCGCTCAGGTCCAACGCCAGCTTGATGAATTACAACGCCGAATCAATCCCCAAACTTCTTTGGATATCCCATTTGCATTCCAGGGTCTTCAACTTCCACCACATTCACAGATCCCCGTATATCGTCGCTATGGTGGAATTGGTGACCCCTACGTCCATTTGAAGGATTTCCTATATGAGTCGGCCCAGTTCCAGCATGATCAACGCTTGATGGCCTATTTGTTTGGCCTATCTTTAGAGGACTCTGCTAAGGATTGGTTCTTCACGTTACCGCAAGAGCAGATGATGAATTTCCAGGCCATCTAAGCAAGATTTATTTAGCAGTACTAGGACCAGGTTGGGCCCAGATATTCCATGGTGGATCTGGCCCAAGAGAAGATGAAGCCCGACGAGAAATTCTCCACGTTCGCCGACCGCTGGCGTCGCCTAGCCGCGCAAGTCCCGGGGCATATTCCAGAGGGTGAACAAATCAAGATAGTTATTTCTAATGCAACGCCTGAGCTTGGATGCATCTTAGCACTGAATGATATCACTTCCTGGCAACAGCTTTATAGTCGAGCCCGCTTCGTTAGCCGACAACTCCTAGTTTCCATTGACCACGAGTCTCCTCCACCTTTGCCTTCCACATACACTTTCCCTCCGCCCTCCACCACGAGCCAGCACTCCACGACATATCCCTCCATGAGTCGGCCTTTCGCTCCCACACACCCATATGCCTCCACTACGTATCCCTTCACAAGTCATCCTTCCGCTGTTTTATTTCCCCACACCTCTCCACTTCCGGTCAAGGAAACATCACATCCTGAGCGAGTGGATGTCGTCCATTACATTCCCGCTCCCTCCACGCCTCCACATCATTCTAGCCCTCCGCCTTCACCTACGTAATCCCCCTTACCTACGCAACCTCCGGTACAATCCCCACTACCTTCTCATACCCCTCAACATCCACATTGCCATAAGCAGGCTTCTCACCCTCCGTTGCCGGAATCTTTTACAGACATTTTCAGGGCTTTGATGGCCACCCGCGCGTTGCAACTCCCTCCGGTTGTGCCTTGCCGACCCACGGTCGGGAATTTACTCCATTTCTTTGAGTTTCATCGTCAACATGGGCATTTGATTGAGGACTGTCCCGAGTTTTGGGAATTTATTTACAGCTTGGAAGACAAGAAGATGATTGATTGGGCTGTCATACACCAAGTTATTTTGGATCTCAGCAGCAAGCAACAGCAGCAGCAAGCCGTGCCGCCTAGGCAACTGTCTCCACTTCAAGACCAGGGGCACCCTGGTGTTTCTTCAGTTAATAAGATACCTGCTCCGTTACCCACTTCTTCCTCCATCCCATCTCCTCCACCACCTTTACCTACCCCAGCCTCCGCTCGGGCAACTTCTCTTTCACCCTCCGTTTCCACCACCACACCTGTCCCCAACGCCTCTCGACGTGTCGTAAAGATACATCGAAGTGCGCCACCACCTGCCACTTCCACCACTACACCACTACCTTCCTCTCCTCCTTCTTCCCCACCCCTACCTTCACCTCCTTCCTCTTCACCTTCACCATCTCCATTAACCACATCACCCCCTTTGCCACCCTCATCACCTTTGCCACCACCGCCACCACTTCTTTCACTCCCCCTTTCGCCATCATCCTCTGAGCCCGAGCATGCCGAGCCTAAACCCACACCTCCACTTTTACCTTTACCTCCACCCATGCCCATCATCATCATTATTCCCCCATCACTTGCACCATCGCCACCCGCGCCCTTCAAACCTCCTCCTTCTAACCTCTCTCTACCACTTCCCACTTTGCGGAGCAGGTACACACTACCTTTGGTGCCCCTCGAGTCTAGTTCCCAGGGAGATGAAGAGCCGAGCCAGGCTTTGACCGTGCATTACAAGATTCAAGACTTCATTTGCCGCATGCCGGTCCGAGTCCTGGTCCCTGGCTATTCTAGGGACAATCATCCCGCACTTGCTATGAAGACGGTTGCTGAGAAGAGTTCCTGTGCACTGGTGCTAGTTTCTTCAAAAGCGAGGCCGATGGCAATCTCCCTGCTTGCCGGTGAATTCATTGTTGATGTTGTTATCACCTCTCGCTTGATTGCTATTCAGTTCACTGGCCCAGAAGAGTTTTCCGCCTGGATGGTGCTAACCCACACGGCCGCCAAAAGTTTAATGAATTCAGCATTCAAGGGGCAATTGGACGTGTCTTCGAGATCGACCAGGGGCATTCTGCATTTTCTGTCTCATCTTCCTCGGCTTATTAGTGAGGCGGCCACGTCAATGCCGCGCCTTGCCCTCCCTCAGTTTCGTCCTGCGCTTCTAGAAAGGGAGCTATGCTTCATGCCCAACTGCCGAGTGAAGATGCCAAAGCTCCATGTTCTAGTGCCGAACGACAAAACTCCACTGCTTCCTGATGTTCATCCCGAGGAGTTGACTGTTTTGGAATGTCTTTCTATGGTTGGCACCGCACAGCTAGGGGCAACCGTCCCGATGAAGCTGCATATTCATGATCGGGCTAGGCCGTCTGCCAGGTGGGCCCGTTATTTAAGAAAACATTACAAGACAAGAAGCCCGAAGGCCCGAGTCCGTGCCAGGTGGAGTTGTTTCAAGAAGATTTTGGCCAAGAAGAGGCGGCGACATAAGTTCAAGGGCCGTCAATTGTGCACTCGGGGGTCCACTTCCTCCTCTTCTTCTTCCATCCATTCATCTTTTCTTTTGCTCAGTTCTTATCCGTGGGTGGTGTACCTTCCACCACCTGACCATATTTCTACCATCTTCTCCTATCCTCACCATTCTAGGCCTCGGCCTATGTTCTCCTCTTCCCCTGATCTAGGGGCATCTTATAGTTTATTTCCCCGGATACGTCCGGATTTCACTTCTCATCTTTTTCCCCCGACCCTGTTGGGGATTCCTTGTGCTCGTTCCCCGACCTCGTCGGGTGATTTTTCTGATCCTTCCCCGACTTTGTTAGGTGGTTTCCATTTCTTTTCCCCGACCTTGTTGGGTGTTCATACATTTTCTTCCCCGCCTCTGGCGGGTGATCGCTATTCCTTTTCTCCGACCACGTTGGATGATCGTTCTCTTTCTCCCTTATGCTCGCAGCAATCCTTTCATCGTCTTTCTGTTCTTTCCTCCTCACCCTTTTAGGGTTCTTACCCTTTTTCTTGTTGTTTTCGAGACTTTAGTCGGCCTTGATCTCAGCTAATCTGATTTCTTTTGTATCTGGTTCCTTATTATCAGGGCCTCTGTGCCTTAACGAGGGAGTTCTAGCCCTTGTCTCTCTTCCTTTTTATTATTTTTCGTCCAGTTTGATGTCTACCGCTCCTTCATATCAGAGAATCTCTACACTTTGCTATCGTCTCCATTTTTTCTTGGCATGCGAGGAATACAAAGCTCGTGCTGATCAAAGCTCGTTGATCATGTTCGCTTCAGGATGACGGTTCCCACGCCGTGGATATGTAAGGTATCGTTATTTTGTGCAAGAAATATGCTGTCATTGCTAATACTTCTATTTATTCCTTCACATGCTTATAAGGATGATTCCTCAACATGATTGAGTGGCTTTAGGAGCTTTTGTTTAAATTCAATTTTAACTTTGTGTCAAATAAAATAAGTTAGCTTCTATAGCATCTTAGGCTAGTGATGGCTCCATGCTGGCAGTCAAGTTCCTTTCCCCGATCGATGAGGGTAACCTTCGAGTATAGGTTTTCACACACTACACGGCAAGCCATAGCCGATCTCTCTAGAGCAACACCATTGCTACTTTGGCCATACTTTGGGTTTGCACGGAGGCCTTTTCTCTTCTTTGTTCGGCCGAGTGCAGGGGCAAGAGATTGATGGATAAGATGACTAACCTAGGCGCTCCCTAATATGAGAGAGGTCTCAAATAGGGGCAATCTTGACCCTCAAAAGAAGTAAGCTTTCATGCTATATCTGGCCAATAAGGACTACCAAAATGAGAAAAGAATCAATGCAAAATTATGAATCAAAGGCATGGCAAGAGTGGCAGTACAGTTCCCCACGAAAAGTTATGAGCCCGGTCGCATGCGTGCCTGATAAATATGGGTCTAAAAATCGAAGACACAAAGCCCCGACGCAACAGACCTACTCTTTGAGGGGTAGTGCCCTGGAAGGAAATCGAGCCATGATATTTCCCATCCTACACGAAGCTTGTCTCCAATTTTTCTTCTGTTTCTCCCTCTTAGGCTGGGTTGTATCCCGGGTATGGCCTTAGTAGGGGCACCGTTCTTTAAAAGCGGTTGGTTGTGGTAAGTCATCCCCACATACGCGCCTTACTTAAAGGAAGCTTTTAATGAAAGGGGTAGAAACGACGATCACTGGCAGGTAGTTCGAGCATGTCTTTGGGTGATGCGGATTGCTATTGTCAAAAATATAAAAAAATCAAATATTGTCAAAAATCTAAAAAATCAGATATTGTCAAAATTATAAAAAATCAAATATTTTCAAAGTCCTAAAAAAATCAAATATTTTCAAAAATTAAAAAAAATCAAGAAAATTGAAAAATCAAAAAATATATATTTATCTTTTGTTCCTTTCTATCTATTTTTTTTAGGACAGATACGTAATCCGTTTGCCAAGTGTGTAGGTTACAGGTGCTCAAACTTTCCTTGCTTCATATTTTATTCTATCTGTCTCATGTTCACATCTTCTGATCTGTTCTCTTCTTCGATCCACTCTCTCGATCTATTCTGAAGCTTGTGTCCTTCTCAACTTTTGTTTGTAATGATTATATCTTTGTGAGAGGGTTTCGCATCACGATTATGAACCCGGCGGTTCTGCTTCATTCTGATCTTGGGTTTTGATTGAAGTGCGTATTTTGTTCATGTCTTTTTTATCCCGCCGTGTCTTTGTCTCATGTCTATGTCCCACCATGTCGTCCCACACTTGTTGTTTTATCCCTCACTACATGTTGTTAGTTGTTTTGCATATGTTGATATTCGTCCCTCTACGTTCCCTGTGTTGTCTCAACCCATGTGATCATCCATCATGTTCTTGTCCCAACCGTGTGTTGTCCCGCCGCATTATTGTCTTGTCGCGCCGTGCTCATGCATGCATGTTGTCTGTGTTATCTCTGTTATGCTTATCTTATTTATCTTATTCATAAAAATCCAAAAAAAAATCCAAAAAAAATCAAAAATGAAAATCTAAAAAGTGCCATTTCACCTGCACAAGGTAAGTCATGTATGGCCTTCTGTCCCCACATCCCTTATTACATTACTATATGGTACTATGCTATATTATCTCGAGAATCAGTTGGTTATCTACGTGTTCCAGGATCTGATGTTCCCCTTTAACAAAAATAATGATGATCCAGGTTCACGTGTTTAATCTCCGGATAGGCCGTTGGGTTGGGAAAACCTGGGGAGGATGGTTATATCCTACATGCCGTGGTTACGGATAGTGTCTTGACTCTGATTCTCCCAGCTTAGCAATATTATTCTCGAGTATTTTATATTTTAATCTTTCTTCGCATTTGTTTTAACGATTTCTTTTATTTTAGCCTAGCATGCATCATGCGCATCTCTTGAGCATTCATGACCCATGGTTTGCTTGCAAAGTATCCCACCAATGGTGGTTAGCTGAGTGTTCAGTGCTTGAGTAAGAGGAATAATTCCACTCTGAGTTGGAAGGTTCACTTTGGTCAATTCGCTTGGTTTGGTTGATTAAGAAGTCCCCGTCTAGAGTTTTAATCTGCTTCTTTATTTTTTTGCTGTTTATTCCGGTCTCCTCATTGGTCCGCGGGATTGTGTCCCCCATGAGGTTGATCGTGTGTTTCTGTTTATTTAGTTTAGTTCCTCTAGATTGGTGTCACTTTTAGTCTAATCATTCCTTGAGTTTGGTTCAGAGTTTTTTTCGAAAGATTCATATCGCTTGTTAGTAAAAACAGGTGTCATTTTACCTTAACGCCCGCTTTTCTGTCCGCTCCGCTTCATTTTCGCTTCATCTCCATGTTCTATTTCGCTTCCGCTTCACCTCCGCTTGCTCCCCTACAAAGAGGACGTTAAGGAGGGACATCTGTTGACACCCGTTTTTTACCGATAAGTTGAGTCATTTCTCTTACTCCCATTTATTGATGTCTCGAGTTGTCCATCACTCGCTGGGCTATTTTCTGGCATGTTCTGGGTCAATTTTATGGGTAGCCTCCCTCCCTGGCTAGGTCCGAGTTGATTCAGGGCTTAATGAGCCTTAGTTTTGGTTGATTGAGCTTTTCTATGAATTTCAAGCGTCCATGTACATGTGCGGTCAGTCTCCAGCCGCATAACCATACGTGCGGTTGATACTGGGCTGTTCATATATTTATGAGATATTTAGCTGATTTTTTGAATTATCACCGACAAGCATATATACGGCCTAGCCACAGCCGCATAAGACCATTGTGCGGTACCTCCTAAGCCGTCTATCTCTCAAGAGTCCTAACGTCGCTGGTTTTCAGATAATTATCTAATTATCTAATCCATTTTGATTTATCACCGACAAGGCATGGACGGTTTTCTCTTGGCCGCCCTTGTGATTGTACGGTCTTATAGCAGATGTTCATCTATGAGAGTCCAACGGCAATAATTTCGATCAGTTCGATGGGTATTTGGATAATATTTTCTATTTTATTGAATTTCCACCGACAGGGTTGGACGACCTAGGAGATGGCCGCTCATCCCGTTGGGTGGTCTATCGTGAGACCGTTCATCGTCTCGATTCCTGAGAATTTCAAAGGATTTTCTCTCTCTATCCGTGATTTTATCCCTAACTTCTCCCGTCATTTTTCCCGCGGATATTGAGTCATTTTGAGTGCCGTTTCTTCTGGATGAGAGATAATTTGATTATCTACGACTTTCCTTTGATCATCTCGATCTGAAAATGCCCAAAAACCCTAATTTCGGGGCTGGCTTCCTAGGCTCTATAAATAGACCCTAGAGGGTACCTTCAAAAGGGGGGAGATTTTTGGTCGACGGCGAAGCCCTGTCGAATCTTTGAGCGACCTAGCACCAGGGAGGGAGGCCTTCTACATCCCTACAGGCCTCCAGTCAAGGGAGTAGTCTTTGTTTTGAGTCTTTTTTTACATTTGATAGTCCCGTCTCCTCTAGTTGCATGCTTGTTTTCTTCACACCCATTCTCCACGTTTTTTATTCTCATGCATCATTCACACACCCTCCTATGTTTTTGGTGCCCCTAGGAGTTTAAAACCTCCCAGGTATCCCCCACTTCACGTAGTTATGTTTATTTCCTTCCGTTTGAGCATTTGCTACATTCTGTAGTTCTAATTTGGGTTTCTTTTTGTGTTCTACACTCTGTTTCGCAGGTCAGCAACACACTAACACGAGGCCCATCCTTTCTGGCCGGCCGGAAAGGGTGGAGGTTGGACCCCTTTTGCAATTCCTGGTGTGGTGGTCTTGTGCGGTTCCCACCTAGCCGTTCAAGGAGATGCGCGGTGTAATCCGGACCATTCTTCTTCTTCCTGCAATCGTGTTGAAACCGTTCATCTGCCAGGAGTGCTTCATCCCTCATCCTCTACAGCGCTCTTAGACGGTCTGTAGTGCGACCGTTCGGCTATATCGGCGGTTCCTCTTGAGCCGTATATCGTTCCAGTGCTGCACACCAGGCAAGTACCTCTCCCTCTTTCCAAGGTACGGCGTGTCCATCACGTTCGGCACCTTGGTGGTGATCACATGTTTCTACTCTTCCCTTCCCTTCTGCCTTTCGTTCATTTCCCATATTTGATGTGGTAAGATAGACATGGGAGGGCATTAAGAAATGAAGAGTAAGTAAAAACATATCAACAAGGACCACCACACATCAGCACGCTCCTGAAATCATATGATCCAATTTTTGAATGAGCACAACCATAACCAATCGCTTTGCACCAAATTATGAAAAAATAGTTTTTTTACCTCCATCATAAATGTTGCCAGATTGAATTTCTCATTCTCCTTACATCGAATGATCCAAAACACCTTCTGTGACGACCCAGAGCGTCGGATACCGATATACCGATAACATTGATACATCGATACCAGGAACTGGGGAAGCCACCCAAGAGGCTGATGAGGCCCCTGAAGGGTTAGTGAAGTTTGTCGAGGGGATGTCTAACGAATTGCAATCACAAGCGCGCATAATAGATTTAAGCAATAAAATTTAGCAAAAGAGCGGAAGCAATTTCAAAATAAACAGAGTGCTAAATCTATAAACTAGTCCAGAGGCACAAGAGTGCTAGTCCAAAAGTACAACTACACGGGGCATACCCTGGCAAAAGTACACCAGAAAGCCAAAAAGGTGACCCGTCTACTGCTGACAGCTAAGAACGGTCTCCGAGCACACGGGAAACTCCGGGAGACGACGGGTGCGGCTCACCTGAAAGGATAAGGGTGAGTCGCAGCCAGACTCAGTAGGGGTCACGCGGATCCCTACCTCGTGCTAAACATGCAATCAAGCACAAAATAAAGCAATTAGAGCATGCATTTAAACAAATGAACATGCAATGGCATGATAAGACTGAAAGCTATAAATCTACTGAACAGGTATAACAGCTAATACATGCCAATAACAATATAATTCTAAACGACAAAAACTAAATCTACCAATAGAACATGCCTCAACTAACCAAGCCACAGGGAACAGGACAACCACAGGGAGCAGAAACCAGATGCGTCCACTGACGACTTACACTGCGTCTCAAGCACTCGCAGTCTGTAACACGACAAGCTGAGCGCGTAAACAGTACCAAACCAAGTGACTACTCAGAGTAACACTCGTTAGTGTCAGTCCAAAGCCTCCGACCACGTGTGCTCACACTCACTCTCACCTGAGTCAGGCCCTCTAGCTAGTTTTCTCCCTCGGTAGGACGCTACCGCTAGCCGGGAGCCCACGGAACTAGCTTACAAACCGTGTGACGGGAACACCCCTCCACCATCCCCGGGCGGGTCGGCAACTCAAAGGCCTTAGGGCTACCACAGTGGCTCCATCGTAAGGAAAGAAAAGCTACTCTATTGGGATCTAAAAACATGCCATTATTACATAAAACAACTTGAACATGGCGTAGAAATATTGTGGAAAGCATTAAAGAATGAACAAGCGGCTTTTAAAAATCCCAGGGGATGTGACGGTCCACACTCACCGCGTCACAAGGCATAACGGTCGTGGTGTCGTGCGTTACACGAACTGTAACGCGCTTCCACCCGGCCGTTACAACCACCCGAGACCAAAGGGGCTCACAACCCTGACTAACAGAGCGTGACGGTCCACTGCCACCGCGTCACAGAGTGTGACGGTCGGGGGTCGGTGCATTACATCGATTGTGACGCGCCCGCCCCAGGCCGTTAGAGCCACCCGACGCCAAAACAAAACCCACAGATTTTAATGCCCTATCAGGATGTAATGCGCACCTGGAGGCGCGTTACGGTGCGCTGACGGCCGCCCGACAGGCCGTCAGGCCAACCTCCAAACCCGGTCAACGGTAGGCAAACGAAATGTAACGGCCTAGGGCTAGGCCGTTACACTCCCTGTGACGCACCCCCTTGGGTCCGTCACAAGACTGTAACACGTCCCCTATGGACCATTACGGGTGTGACGGACCGTCACACCGTCTGGGTTACGGACGGGTTATATCTAAAAACGGGTTCCCTCCCAGGCGACCGGAATCGCCGGGTAACGACGGAAAAACCTGTTTCCTGCCAAACCACACGTCCTAAACAACACAATACCAACAAAAACACCCACATGCAACACTCACAATGGATTAAACATGAAGAACGAAGCTTAAACCCCAAAAATGAAAAATAGCCATTATGCATGCCATAGGAGTTTAACTAAGAAAACAAGCTATAGGGAATGATCCTAGCGAGATCGAGATTCCATCCCCCTACCTCGTTCAAGCCGAAACGGTCGATTAAGCCGCATGCACCGAGGAGGGTTCACCGAGCTTCCACACCTCGTCTCGCACCCACGGACCGTGAATCACATCATGGAGGGCGTCAACGCGTTCCACTCGACGCAAGGATTCCAACGGCGTGCTCCACGCCTCGATCCGCCGCCGTTCCGCCTAAAATCCCAAGAAGAGGGAGAGAGGCGATCGGAGAAGAGAGAGAGGGCGTGAGCGAGATCGACGAGGGGGGAGAGAGAAGTGAGGGAGAGGGTGAGATAAAAGAAAAAAAGGATTAATATATATATATATATAAACCTTAATTTCTTCTTTTAAAAACCCAAATAAATCCAATTAAATCCTGAAAAATGCCAGAAAAATTCCTAAAAATCCAGGAAAATAGCCAAAAATTCCTGAATAGATTCTAGGTCCGAACCACTAAAGATCCGCTAAGGCACGGGCCTCACAGTCCCTCCCTCCTAATAAAAATTTTACCCTTGAAATTTACAATAACAGATAAGGAGGAAACTGAGAAACATAATTATACCTTACTGGAATAAGAAAGGAAAAAGCTGACGCATTTCATCTTCACGCTCCCAAGTAGACTCATTGCCAGAGTGGCGCTGCCAAGCAACTCTTACCAGAGGGATAACCTTATTTCTCAATCGCTGCTCACGACGGTCTTCAATTCTAATAGGAAACTCTGGCGTAGACAAATCAGCAGTCACTTCGGGCCAAACAGAGTCATCAAGGACATGGGATGCATCAGATACATATTTCCTCAGCTGAGAGATGTGGAACACATCATGAATAGCTTGCATAGCCGCTGGTAGTTGCAACCGATAGGCTATGTGACCCACAGCTTCTATAATAGGAAATGGGCCAACATAACGCGGACTAAGCTTTCCACGCTTCCCAAATCTAGAAACACCCTTCATCGGAGACACCTTGACAAAAACCATGTCTCCAGACTCAAACTGCAGTGGACGTCTGCGCTGATCTGCATAGCTTTTCTGTCGACTCTGGGCTGTCAACAATCTCTGCCTGATCAGATGAACCACATCAGAACATTGCTACACCATGTCAGGTCCCGTTAAAAGTCTGTCCTCAACATCAAACCAATTCAAGGGAGTACGACAAGGATGACCATATAGTGCCTCATAAGGAGCCATACCGATGCTGGAATGATAACTATTATTATAAGCAAATTCAACAAGTGGCAGGTGTTGACTCCACGAACCTTGCCAATCTAGGCAACACGACCTCAGCATATCTCCCAGAGTCTGAATAGTCCTCTCCGACTGTCCATCTGACTGCGGGTGATACGCTGAACTGAAGGTTAACTCAGTGCCCAAAGCTTTCTGAAAACTACGCTAGAAGGTAAATCGTGGATCACGATCTGACACAAGTGAAATAGGAATTCCATGCAGTGGCACTATCTTCTGAACGTAAAGCTCAGCCAACTTCTGCACATTCCATGAGGCTTTTATCGGCAACAATCTGGCAGTCTTAGTTAATCTGTCAACAAGCAACCAGATACCATCAAAACCTTAAGAAGTCTGAGGCAAACCCACCACAAAATCTGTAGTGACATGATCCCATTTCCACATTGGAATTTCTAATGGCTGAAGCAATCCACCTGGCTTTTGATGCTCGGCTTTAACCTGCTGGCAAGTCAAGCACTTAGAAACAAACACAGTCACATCTTTCTTCATACCTGGCCACCAGAACTGCTTTTTAAATTCTGATACATCTTAGTGGTGCCTGGGTGAATAGCAAAACGGGATCCATGGGCTTCACTTAGAATCACATGTCTCAATGAATCATCAACGGGAATATACATTCTGCCTTGGAAACTGAAAACCAGCTCGTCATCAAATTCAACATCAAATCTTGATATAACACGAGCCAAATCAAGATCAGCTTGTTGAGCTTCTTTAATCTGCTGATATAAAGAAGAACCCAAAGCCAAACTAGCACAAACTGCTGTCCTCGGATCGGCAGGAATATCCACGCTAAACGCCTCGCTCGGAAGCTATTCCCACAATTTCCATTCATGAAGCAACATATGACTGACTTGTACTTTCCTACTCAGAGCATCAGCCACAACATTCATTTTACCTGGCTGATAGGAGAGTGTAAAGTCATAATCTTTCATGTACTCCATCCAGCGACGCTGTCTGAGATTCAGATCTTTCTGGGAGAATATATACTGTAAACTCTGGTGATCAGTAAAAATTTGAAACTTCTCACCATACAGGTAATGTCTCCAGATCTTTAAGGCAAAAACAACTACAGCTAGCTCCAGATCATGTGTGGGATAATTTTCTTCATGCTGTTTCAATTGTCGAGACGCATAAGCAATCACATTTCTGTGTTGCTTCAGCACTGCACCCAGACCTACTCGAGAAGCATATGTGCAAACCACAAATCCACCCGAGCCGGACGGAAAAATCAACACTGGAGAAGAAGTCAAGAGCCTTTTCAATTCTACAAAGCTATCCTCACACTGATCCGACCAGACAAAAGGTACATCTTTATGAGTCAGTCTAGTCATTGGGGCTGCAATCTTTGCAAAATCCTAGATGAATCTTCGATAATACCCAGCCAAACCTAAGAAGCTTCTGATCTCTGTCACAGTTCTTGGTCTCTGCCAATTTAGAACAGCTTCAATCTTTGCAGGGTCTACTGCTACTCCGTCACCAGAAATCACGTGGCCAAGAAAATGAATCTCCCAAAGACAAAATTCACATTTACTGAACTTTGCATAGAGCTCGTGATCTCTCAGAGTCTGCAGAACGATCCTCAAATGCTGCACATGATCTTCCTCAGAAGCAGAGTAAATCAAAATATCATCAACAAAGATCACCATGAACTGATCCACATAAGGACGGAAAATACGCAGCATTAGGTCCATGAAGGCTGATGGAGCATTAGTCAAGCCAAACGGCATAACCAAAAATTCATAATGACCATAACGAGTGCTGAAAGCTATCTTCTCCACATCAGATTCCCAGATCCGCAATTGAAAATAGCCAGACCGAAGGTCAATCCGAGAAAAGATAATAGCAGACTGTAGCTAGTCAAACAAATCATCAATCCTAGGAAGCGGATATTTATTCTTGATAGTCGCCTGATTCAGCTGTCTGTAATCAATACAAAGCCTCATGCTTCCATCTTTCTTCTTCACAAATAATACTGGAGCACTTCACGGAGAAAAACTGGGGCGAATATAGCCTTTTTCCAGCAATTTAAGCAACTGTGCTCACAATTCTTTAAGTTCAGCTGGAGCCATTCAGTACGGTGCCTTTGCTAACGGGGCTGTACTTGGAATCAGATCAATCACCATTTCTATTTCTCGCTCTGGAGGTAAGCCTGGCAACTCGTCAGGAAACACATCAGGGAACTCACAAACAACAGGAATATCAGTGACGTCCTGTCGTGGTTTCTCAACCGCAACCACAGAAGCTAAGAATCCCTGACAACCTGCACCAAGCAATCTACAGGCTCGAATAGCAGAAATAATCAAGCGAGAAGAGCGGGATCGAATACCTTGGAAATAAAATGTTGATTCTCCCTGTGGCTGAAAATAGACCTTCTTCGATCTGTAGTCAACCACAGCTCCATAATGCTCTAACCAATCCATACCCAGAATGACGTCATAATCTGCCAGTTGTAATGCATACAATCTCGCCGGCAACTGATGATTATTAATCATAATAGGAGATTCTTCCAAACACAGAGGCGTGATCATAAAATCTCCAGAAGGCATCTCAACATACAACTCACAAGTCACTTCTGATGTCGGCTCCTCAATACATGCAATGAAATCCTCAGAGATAAAAGAGTGAGAAGCACCAGAATCAAATAAGACACGTGCAGAATGACCAAAAAGCATAATCGTACCTTCCACCAGATGGGAGGCAATCGCTTCAGCTCAAGAAATGTGAGAAACCTTGCCCTTTTGCTTCTTGGATCCGGCTGAAGACTGCTGGGAAGATGTTGAAGCTTGCGAATAAAATTGCTGCTGAGGTTGAGGTATAGGAGGAGGTCTAAACTGCGACTGATGAGGCTGCAAAAACTGAGGAGTCTGCACTGGTTTTGGCCTCAACGGGTAATCTTGAACCACGTGACCAGGCTGGTCACAATGAAAACAAACAACAGGAAGAGAACACGGTTGACCCTTATGGTTGCCACCACACCTTCTACAAGTCCACGGCTGACTAACAGCAGAACTTTGACGACTTTGGGAAGAAGGCGTTGACTGCTGCTGAACAGTACCAGTACCAGATGACGGCTGCTGAAAGAACTTCTTCTTCTTCTTAAACCTTTTGAACTTGGGCTTGTAAGAGGAAGAAACACTGCTAATATCTGGAGGAATAGAGGGAACTCCTGACACTAGCGGTCGATAAGTCTGCGAAAACTGAACCGTCGGCTGCACCAACCCAGCTTGAGAATATCCTCCTGGTCTCGCCATTTCTAGCTCAAGTGCCACAGCTGCCTGGCACGCACTATCTAGATCAGCAACATGACTTGCAATCAATGGCAACTTAAGTTCAGGCCCAAGTCCTCGCAAAAACTGCTGAGTCTTCAATGCCTCATTAGCAAGCACATGGGGCGCATACTGACCCAATTCCATAAACTTGTTCCGATATTGAAGCACAGTCATATCGCCCTAAATCAATTCCATGAACAGGTACATCTTCGCCATTTGCAAATAGGCAGGGGTATAGGCACGCTCGAAGGCTACCACAAACTCTGCCCAAGTGATCTGCCGAAGGGGCCTGGAACGAAAAGCAATCTGCCACTCGGCTTTCCACCACGTAATAGCTGTACCTTAGAGTTGAAACGCTACTAACATAACCTTTTCATCCTCCGTGCACTCCATAGATAGGAACACGCGCTCGATCGCATCCAGCCACTGCCTTGCTACCTCTGGGTCTGCTTGACCGTCAAAAGCTGGCGGATTAAACAGAAGAAATTCTTTAAGAGCCTTGCCTCGGCTACCAGGCACTTAGACTTGAGGAGCAATAACTGGCGCTGGAGCAGGAACTGCAGGAACTACAGGAGGCTGAGCAGAACCACTCTCTTCTCTAGGCGCATCTCCAGGAACTCGAGGAACTCGAGGAGGTCTTCCTCGACGAGGCGGCATCTTACAACTACCAACAACATAAAACAATAGCAAATCTATCAATCATACGGAAAACATCCTAAGCCAGCAATAGACAACATAAAAGGACTAACTCTGGACAAGTGCAAATTCTAATTCCTTATACAAATCCTCAACTCCGCTCTGATACCAACTGTGACGACCCAGAGCGCCGGATACCGATATACCGATAACATCAATACACCGATACCAGGAACTGGGGAAGCCACCCAAGAGGCTGATGAGGCCCCTGAAGGGTTAGTGAAGTTTGTCGAGGGGATGTATAACGAATTGCAATCACAAGCGCGCATAATAGATTTAAGTAATAAAATTTAGCAAAAGAGCGGAAGCAATTTCAAAATAAACAGAGTGCTAAATATATAAACTAGTCCAGAGGCACAAGAGTGCTAGTCCAAAAGTACAACTACACGGGGCATACCATGGCAAAAGTACACCAGAAAGCCAAAAAGGTGACTCGTCTACTGCTGACAGCTAAGAACGGTCTTCGAGCACACGGGAAACTCCGGGAGACGACGGGCGCGGCTCACCTGAAAGGAGAAGGGTGAGTCGCAGCCAGACTCAGTAGGGGTCACGCGGATCCCTACCTCGTGCTAAACATGCAATCAAGCACAAAATAAAGCAATTAGAGCATGCATTTAAACAAATGAACAGGCAATGGCATGATAAGACTGAAAGCTGTAAATCTACTGAACAGGTATAATAGCTAATACATGCCAATAATAATATAATTCTAAATGACAAAAACTAAATCTACCAATAGAACATGCCTCAACTAACCAAGCCACAGGGAACATGACAACCACAGGGAGCAGAAACCAGATGCGTCCACTGACGACTTACACTGCGTCTCAAGCACTCGCAGTCTGTAACACGACAAGCTGAGCGCATAAACAGTACCAAACCAAGTGACTAGTCAGAGTAACACTCGTAAGTGTCAGTCCAAAGCCTTCGACCACGTGTGCACACACTGACTCTCGCCTGATCCAGGCCCTCTATCTAGTTTTCTCCCTCGGTAGGATGCTGCCCCTAGTCGGGAGCCCACGTAACTAGCTTACAAACCGTGTGACGGGAACACCCCTCCACCATCCCCAAGCAGGTCGACAACTCAAAGGCCTTAGGGCTACCACAATGGCTCCATCACAAGGAAAGAAAAGCTACTCTATTGGGATCTAAAAACATGCCATTATTACATAAAACAACTTGAACATGGCATAGAAATATTATGGAAAGCATTAAAGAATGAACAAGCGGCTTTTGAAAACCCCAGGGGATGTGACGGTCCACACTCACCGCGTCACAAGGCGTAACGGTCGCGGTGTCGTGCGTTACACGAACTGTAACGCGCTTCCACCCGGCCGTTACAACCACCCGAGACCAAAGGGGCTCACAACCCTGACTAACAGAGCGTGACGGTCCACTGCCACCGCGTCACAGAGTGTGACGGTCGGGGGTCGGTGCGTTACATCAACTGTGACGCGCCCGCCCCAGGCCGTTAGAGCCACCCGATGCCAAAACAAAACCCACAGATTTTAATGCCCTAGTAGGATGTAACGCGCACTCGGAGGCGCGTTACGGCGCCTTGACGGCCGCCCGACAGGCCGTCAGGCCAACCTCCAAACCCGGTCAACGGTAGGCAAACAAAATGTAACGGCTTAGGGCTAGGCCGTTACACTCCCTATGACGCACCCCGTTGGGTCCATCACAAGACTGTAACGCGTCCCCTATGGACCGTTATGGGTGTGACTGTTCCTTGTAGGACCGTCACACCGTCTGGGTTACGGACAGGTTATATCTAAAAACGGGTCCCCTCCTGGGCGACCGGAATCTCTGGGTAACGACGGAAAAACCTGTTTCCTACCAAACCACACGTCTTAAACAACACAATACCAACAAAAACACCCACATGCAACACTCACAATGGATTAAACATGAAGAACGAAGCTTAGACCCCAAAAATGAAAAATAGCCATTATGCATGCCATAGGACTTTAACTAAGCAAACAAGCTATAGGGAATGATCCTAGCGAGATCGAGATTCCATCCCCCTACCTCGTTCAAGCCGAAACGGCCGATTAAGCCGCATGTACGGAGGAGGGTTCACCGAGCTTCCAGACCTCGTCTCGCACCCACGGACCACGAATCAAGTCGTGGAGGGCGTCAACGCGTTCCACTCGACGCGAGGATTCCAACGGCGTGCTCCACGCCTCGATCCGCCGCCGTTCCGCCTGAAATCCCAAGAAGGGGGAGAGAAGCGAGGGAGAGGGTGAGATAAAAGAAAAAAAGGATTAATATATATATATATATATAAACCTTAATTTCTTCTTTTAAAAACCCAAATAAATCCAATTAAATCCTGAAAAATGCCAAAAAAATTCCTAAAAATCCAGGAAATTCCAGAATAGATTCTAGGTCCGAACCACTTAAGATCCGCTAAGGCACGGGCCTCACACCTTCTCCATGGCCCGCAACCAATGCTCTGCAACTAGGGGTTGAGTCTCCCCCTTAAAAGATGGCAGGTTCATTCGTCGGAACCGTTCCATGATCGATGGTCCGTCAATGCCCTTTTGAACTAACTCCGGTTGTGGTGGGGCCTAAACCATTCATAACATGAATAAGTCATAAAGTCCACTTAGCCTAAGGTGAAACTCCCATCGTTTACACCGTACCTGAGCTCGAGCTTCAACTTGGGCTTGTAACGTGTCATGCGCGTCTACATGAGTTTGCATCCCTCGCACCAATCCTTGCATAAATGTGTCGTAGTCAACCAATGGTGGCGGTGGCGGCCCAGGCAATCCTTGTTGACCTTCTTCCTCATCTCTCCTAGGCTCGTCCTCTCGAGCAGGGGCAGCAGCACGGTGACCACGAGACCCCATAACCTTAGAAAGTAATAACTTAGTAAGGTGATAGCTTACATATATATATATTCCTTATGTATTTATTTCTTCATCTATTCTCATTTTTTTCTACCAATGTGTGGAACTACCTTGATTTTTGAGATATGGACCTAGCTGATGGTTTACTTATGTAAATTTTCAACCTTTGGCTCTGATACCACTCTCTGTAACACCCCACCTTAGAATCCGGTTCAGTTTCCAACTCTCATCAGATTTAGGAGAGATGCCACAGTGGGAAAAATCTAACAGAACAGAAACTGGTTGATGAATTACATAAATAAATAGAACAATAACCAGCGGAAGAAAAATATCAAGCCCATAAGTTAATTCCACTTCTCAAAATCACAATAGTCCAACTAACAGAACACAAAAGTTCCTTACAACAGTCCATTATTACAATTGCGATAAAGATGCTAACACAATCACCTCAACTGGAAAGGAGAGGGAGAAACTAACAATCACACTAAATCTTCGCGATCGGAGTCACTATGCACTAGTGCCTCGTCTTCACCAGCGGAGTCAATGGAAAATGTTTACAAGCGTGAGTCTACGAATAGACCCAACAAGTCACCAAATTCAAATATGTTCCTTTTTCCATGCCCAACTTACTACGAGGGTACTTAAACTTACAAAATACTATAATGCTTAGAACATGAAACAAGGTGCTGGGAATTTAAAACTGTAACCACAAAATAAGTATCTTCATAACTATCTCTTGTAAAGAAACACCTTCCTGTTTAGATTTTCAAATAACGGAAACAAACTTTCGCATAAGGTATATGATTGAAGCAGATTTCAGAACAGAAATTTTAGATCACACTATTTCAAAAATCATATACCTTTATAGATTTTAGACATAGAGACAGAATTTTAGATACACATGGCCTAGACACAGTGCCCAAACCACCATTAGAATGTCAGAACAATCAGATACTCAGTCACCTAGGCAATGGAGACGAGTCTTGGTTATTACGTAGAACCGGGGAAAGTCCTTCCCACCTTAACCAGTGGAATTTATCATCCTACAAGATTTCACCTCGTGCCCTCGAGGTCAGAACAGATTGAGCCTCCCCACAGGGGTATTTCTATAGTTTGGCTCCAAACCCTTCTACGGCAGTAGTGTCCATATAGCCAATATAATAGCTTAATTTTTTTCCACAGATTTCAGGAATATAATAGGTTTCAGATTTTTTAAAATAGAAAGAAGCTTATTTCCAAGCTATACATGCATATAATCATAAGCACAGAATTTTAATGAACATGAAATTTTTACAGCAAGTTACCAACTTACTCATTTATCATTTCCTAATTTTTTTGATTTTTCTGAATCGAAATGGCCTTTCCAAACACTTTATTTGCAGGTTTCTGGAATTTTAGAAAACATGTTTATATTTTGGCCACACGTGCATAGAAAACAATTCATAACGATGAGCACATATTTTCTGTGGGTACAAAAATTTTACAGTGAGTTATTAACATGGTTTTCTATCATTTTCTAATTTTCAGATTTTTTTGAATTAAATTGGCCTCTCAAAATACTCTTTTTCTGAGTTGCTGGAAATCGGGACAAAACACTGGATGCATCGACCTATGTACAGGATGTGCATCGACCTTAGTCTGAGCAAACACAATGTGCATCGACCTTAGTCTGAGCATTACACAATGTGCATCGACCTTAGTCTGAGGAATACACAATGTGCCTCGACCTTAGTCTGAGCAATACACAATGTGTATCGACCTTAGTCTGAGCATACACAATGTGCATCGACCTTAGTCTGAGCAATACACAATGTGCATCGACCTTAGTCTGAGCATTAAAAACCATCTTTGTTAAAACCTGGCCGATCATCATGCAAAATACGTAAGTAGATGGCAAACCCAGAATTTTCATGAAAACCTTATTTCTTATGCTTTTCAAAGTCTTTTTGACCCAAAATACCTAAGAAAAACCAAAAACCAAATAAATATATAAAAACAATTCAATTTTGGGACTTGCATGATTACATTAACATACTTAGGTTTTTGGTCGAGCAGAAATAAAATCTTAACAAAAATCAAAACAGACATTTGGGATCGTAATAATACAACCTCCTGAGTAAATTAGAACATGCCAAAGGGACAACTTTGAGGTTTAGAAACTTGCCTCAATGAAGAAAATGACAGATCGAAAGAAACACTTCTCGATGAAATCTCCTCACCGAATCTCGCCTGCTGCTGCACGTTCACAACCCAGAAGTCCTTCAAAAGACTCCCTCATTGCCTTCCCTTCTAAACTCTCTTACTCCCTACAGGGAACAAGAGCGCTCACACTCTTCACTCTCAAAACAGAGGAAAAATAAAAACACCAATGTCTCCCACGACTTGCAGAGAAAATGAAGGAAATGGAGTGCCAACTCCCTTCCAATCCCACCCTTTAAAGGGTCATATGGTTGTTATCAGGGGTTTTAAATCTCAACCCTTATTCCAATTAATCTAAATCAAATGGCAAGGGGAAACTCTGAAACGGTCAAACGCACCGCGGAAATCTATGCACGCAAGACTACCATGAAAAAAATTTTCATAAATAGTAACATTTTCACTATTCATTGGCCACTTTAAAATTTTATATCTCACATTATAAAAATAATTTAAAAAATCTAATTATTATTCATTAATCACCACAATTTACTCTATCATAGAAAAATATAAAAAAAATAAAACCCCATGAAATAAAAATCTTCCCCAAAATGAATAATAACCTCATCAAAAAGAAAAGTGGGACATTAAAAACCCACTATTTCTCACCCGTTTCTCCGGTTGTACCTATATGCATTTACGTGAGTTTCATTTAAAATCCACTGTCTCTCATCCATTTTCCTGTTATACATATATTCATTTATGCGGGCTTCATTTAAAACTCACTACCCACTCGTACATATATTATATGTTATGCACATATATTACGTGAGTTTTCTTAGGAAAAAGGGTAAAACCCAACAACACCTATTCATTAGCCACTTTAAAAATTGATATCTCATAATATAAAAAGAATTAAAAAAATCTAATTGTTATTCATTAATCACCTCGATTTACTCTAGCATGAAAAAAATATAAAAATAAATAAAAAACTCGAGAAATGAAAATCACTCTTAAAATAAATAGTAACATTCATAATGAACAGTAATGCCTTTAATGGACTATGAGACGCACTCCCTTATTTTAGAGTTTACGTATGTATATATATATATACTTGTGCTTCCCTTCTTAAAACATGAAGATAAAACAAAACTTAACTAAATATTTCTAGTTGACAGATAATCATCTTAATGTGAATATATATTTATATTTATAAAATATGGATAAGACAAACTAAATTGTATATTCTTAATTACTCAAAATTGGATTATAATTAAGGAAAATTTACCTAACCCATTTTCATAATTTTTTAATTATTATTTGACAAAATATTATTCAAGCATAAGTAATAATTATTTCATGCATTAACCAAAAATATAATATATTATGAATTATGATAAAATTCTCGGGCACTACATAAACCATCTTAACCTGATTTATTCCTATATCAAAGAGGGTCTTGTTACTTTTAATCTAAATTCATGTATATTCATTGATTTTATAAGCCAAAATTCTACCAAAAAAAAATATAACAAACACTCACCTGAGGGGGCTGTGCCGTGGTCGAGGGTGCTGCATGAGGGAGAATTTCCATCTGGGAGAGGAGGCCAGCGAGTGCCTGCAAGATGCGCTCCTCCTGGCTCGACATCTCTATCCTCATCTGCCACGGCAAATCAGACATCTCCGCTCGAACGATGTCTCTGACGTCGCTGGGAGAAGTACTGGGGCCGGGTGGGGTCGTACTAAAGGCACTGCTACTGGTCGGGGCAGCGTCTTAACTCGCATACGATGATATCCCCGTGCTAGTCTCCAGGCTCTGCCCAAAACAATATAGCCTGCCTTTCTTCGGTACGCTAGCTGCTGCCACCCATGCCGCCGAATCTAACTCTGGCTGTTGCGCATCTCTCTCCCCGTACTTCTCTGTCACATGTCTGCAATATGTTTCCTACAAATTGAATAAAAAAACTTGTAAATTTCATATGAATCAATCATATTTAAATTAAAAGAAAAACTTGTATATGTATATAAACTTACCACTACTGAGCAGGCTCTCTCACTAATAAACTGGTCCGTCCCATTCTTTTTTTGTGTTCTATCGAACACCTCTAGGAACGACAGAACTCGATTGAGCTCCGTGGCCTGTTTTACAATTCATAGTAAAAAAATATCATATATATGAATAAAATATAAGAAGATAAATTGAAACATTACTTATCAATTTTTGTTTATGGGTTGCAAAAGAGACGGACCCACTCGTATGCACATTTGTGTCTAGTTGTGACGCCCTGTTTGCTGTGAATTTTTGGGACTTTTCTATCCACTTGGGCTCCGCCCATTTGTCACAAATAGTGTCCCAATACTCATTCCTCATCCAAAGAGGGCAGTGCTCCTTCCATAGCTCTCGGTCTTGGCTCCCACCAACTTTTTTCTGAGCCCTTACTCGAGCCTCATACAATATCTTTCAATAATTTGTCTACACAATAGCCTCCCAGACAGAACGAGCTGTCGTCGCGTCCTGTCCACTTGTGAGTTGATAAGTCTGCTGTAAATCAATTAAGTTATATGGGTTAGTATACTGTTTTGAATTGAGTTTGTGAAAGACGTGAATTAAATGATTAAATTACTTATTGTGAACATGTCGAACAATAAATCCCGAACGCTGAATGAAAATTCTTTGAAAGACATTGCCGGTCCGAGAACATGTGCAATTACTAGTCTCATAGAATGACGGACAGCCCCGGCAGGTTCTAATTTATCACTGCAATTATAAATGTTAAAATAGTTGGCATTAGACAGTTGAAGGATAAATAATGAATATAGTTCATAACCATATAAATTTACCCGGAGATCCAGCACGGCAGACGTCCATCATGGGCCCCGCCTCCCTAGCTCTCGTGACGACTGCCGACATCCTATAGCGGCTGGGTAGAGGAGCCGACAGGGGCACTAGGGCCTGTAAGAATTAAATGACATAAGCATAACATCTAATCAAATAATATTTGGCTATAAATTAAAAGAGACATACCTATAGCGGGAGGTGGTGGGGCTGTGCCATGCACAAGTGGTGGGAGGGCACTAGGACCTGTAAGAATTAAATGTCATAAGCATACCATTTAATCAATGAATATTTTGCTGCATAGTTAAATAGATACACCTGTAGCGGGAGGTGGTGGGGGTGTGCCCTGCATAGCTGGTGGGAGGGCACTGGGACCTGTAAGAAACAAATGTCCTAAGCATAACATTGAATCAAAGAACATTTTTCTAGAAATTTAAATAGACATACGTGAAGCGGGAGGTGGTGGGGTGTGCCCTACACAGCTGGTGGGAGGGCACTGGGACCTGTAAGAATTAAATAGCATAAGCAAATGGAATATAATCAAAGAATATTTTGCTAGAAATTAAAATATACATACATGAAGCGGGAGGTGGTAGGGGTATGCCCTGCACAGCTAGTGAGAGGGCATTGGGATGTCACGACCCAAGATCTGAATATCGGGTCAAACCCGATATCACTCGGATCCTACGCCGCCACCCACGAGCTGGGAAGCTCGGAAGGGTTAAAATGTGTCACGGGAGTGTACATAAATCTAAAATAAATGCAGGAATTAAATTACTGAAATTAAAATTTATATTTATAAATAGATTTACACATTTTAATACAATTTTCAGTCCAAATATACACAAGTCCCAAAGGTACAGCTCAACAAAAGAAAAGTACATAGCCTCTGGGGCATACCTTGTCTAACACAAGCTGACGACGCTAGGACTCCAAACGCTGCTCAAGGCCTCAAACGACGAGGAGGCACGCATACCTGAAATGAAAAGGGGTGAGTCTCATCTAATTGGCTCAATAGGGGTTCCGTGGATCCCCACCACAATTAAACAAAATAATAGAGCAGCAAGTAATAAAATATAAAGACAGTAAGGTAGGTAAAGCAGTAAGGCAGAAAGAACATCACTACATCACCAATAAACATGATAACCCACTAACTGCTAAAAAAATTGCAAAGCTTCAGGATACCTCGAGTATCGGACACAACTTGCACTGAAGCGGACTCTCGAAACTTGGGCCACAGAAGGTTGGAACACCAAGACCTGTCTCAGAACACCTCTCCTAGAACACGAACACTAGGATCGAGGCTACCAAGTAGACCCTCAACCGGTCAACTCGGGAATGCGGCTACGTAGTCGGACAGGACTCTCGAAGACAGCCAAAAAACACGTCTCGATCACGAGGAACAAGGACATCGAGCCGCCAAAATGTTGAACCTCGGTAGAAGAAAACCTGAGTCAAAAACCCCTCAGGTGATAGGAGCACTACCCACTAGAAGCAAGGCTGGATGCGTCCACTAATGTCTTAGTCTGTGCCTCAGGTGTCTCCCTACTCGTCCTAGGCGGAAACTGAGACACGTTAACTAGGGAACCATAGAACAAGGACTAGCTGGGGTCGCGCTCATCAGCACATGTCCGACGCCCCCAACTACGTGTGCACACACAGACCATGCACTCTAGGTCAGATCCTCTAGCTGATTTTCCCCCTAGCCCGGACTCAGGCTGCAAAGACGAGGAGCCCTACGGTGACCAGCCTAAAAATCATCACATCGGGAAAGCTCTCTACCACTCCCAAGTGGGTCCGCACACGCGTGCGAAGGAAAGCTACGACTAGTGGGGAAGGTCACCAGAAGGTGAGAGCTCGCTAAAGAAGCGGAAAGCCACCGAAACACCACCGGTCCGTACGCAACTCACTATACGCGTGTAACACGACACGAGGCGGCTATGGATATGACACAACACCCTAGACACTCTGACTGGGTTACCACTTTGTGGACATCAGGCGAAATCGGCACAGACGGGAACCACCAACGCACGAAATGTGGAAAAGTCGAACCAAGGGCTGACAGGGTCTAGGCGGCCAACTCACTGGCCGCCCACAGCACTGGGCGACCACACAGGTGGCCGCCACCCTGGGACATGGGCGGCCAACTCCCTGGCCATCCACAGGCCTAGGCGGCCAGGAGGCTGGCCAGCACACTGGACAAAAGGGCCTAGGCCGCCTAATCAGTGGCTGCCCAGCAGACATGGGCAGCCAAACCAGTGGCCGCCCAGACACTTGGGTGGCCAGGCCTTTGGCCGCCCAGATGGGCATGGGTGGCCACGACCCTTGCCACCCAACTGGGTTGTTCCCAGTAGCAGGGCCCCCTCCAGGAACCACCCTGGAGGTTCATTCCCCTGCTTGACAGGCCCACATTGGGCTCGAAAACCTCCAGCACACGTGGGGAATCACCCCCGATTGCAATGCAACGCACGAAACTCGATTTCGGCGAACCGATTCGATCACACATCCATAAACATGGAATTTCCCCAAAAAGTGGTAAACCCTGCTCTCTCACTCAAAACTCAACCGCATGAAGGGAAAACGCGGGGGAAAATGGTGTAGGTCCATCCCCCTACCTCTCGTGAAGAACCCGCCGTGAAAATCGCCGCGAAACCACCTCGACCGCATGAACTGACCCCGTTCACACGAGCACGCCCCGCGCGCCACCGCCTCCGGCTTCATAAAACCGTCCTAGCTGCTCGCCCGCCGCATCGTCCCCCGGTCCTACCCACCGCCGCCGTCGGTCAGTCGCCGGAGAGGTGGTGGGAGAGAAAGGAGAGAAGATGGGAGGGAGAGAGAGTGAGAACGCGAGAGTGAGGGAGAGATGGAGGGGCTGGGGGGTTTTAATTAGGTTTTAAATTTTATTATTATTATTATTATTTTGAAAACTCACATTAACTTTAGAAATTCCTGAAAAATGAAACCTGACGCCGAAAAAATCCAAAAAAAGGTGAGACTGCTCAACTCGCCGCCACGGACCTGAAATGACCCACAAAAGCACCATTAGAGAGTCCGAAAAATCAAAATTAAAGTCGAAACCCTCTCGGACATGATCCGCGACCCACAGAAGAAGATCCGAAAAACAAGAGTCGTGACATGGGACCTGTAAGAATTAAATATCATAAGTAAAGCATATAATCACACAACATTTCATTGCATTTTCAAAATAGACATACCTATCAACTGCAGTGGTGGCGGTGTGCCATGTGCAGCTAGTGAGCCGACACTCAGACCTGTAATAAATAAATCTTATGAGTTGATATATAATTAATACACTTATATAGCTCAATATTTGAATAGATATACCGGTGTCCAAAGTAAACGCCAAAGAGGAGGGAGTAAAGCCCCTCCCACTGCCATATCTCCTCCCACTCCCACTATGACCTCCTCGGACCATCTCTTTATTAAGAACAATAAAATTAATACATATTAATCCATAATTATATAAGATTTATAAATGTCATTAAAATTATGAAAAAATGTAAAAATATCTTACTAAATTATCAAATATTATCTAGCCCAGCCCATGCTGATGATATATCTAACTCAGCCTCATCTTCGTCATCCGTAGTAGCCTCATCAGATTCAAACTCTTCCTCTTCATCAGACTCCACCTCCCCTATAACATCAACATTTAGCCCCGTCGGATCGACTTCTTCCACTTCATCTCCCGTACGTAATAATAGTGGCTCATCAGATTCGTCCAAATGAAGATGTGTGGAACCTACAACGCCAACTTCGTCTGATTGAAAATATTCAGGTTTAACACATCAATCTCAAAGTCTTGAACGTGAATGTTTATTGGCACGGGTTTAACACGGTCTCCTGAGGTGCGTGTAATGTTAGGTCACACCCACGCATCTCAGCTCACAGTGGGCGCCAATTAAATTTGCGTCAGCTAGCCAGCCGCCAATTCTAAGCCATTTTTAGAAAGATTAGAAATTTTCAAAATTAGAAGGAAACTCGCGTCCACCAAGGCTGACGCGAATTATGAATTTTACTAATTTTGGTCGGAATTAAAATCTCAAAAATAGGCAAGAAAATATGCGCCCGGGGGTCTAGACACATTTTCAAAATAATGTCAGGGATGGCCGACGCCATTTCTTGATTATTTTAGAAAATAAAAAATTACCAAAAATCAAAAAAGAAAATTACGTCCAGCTTGACAGACGCGAATTTGGAATTTTGACGAATTTGGTAATAATTTAAAAGGCCAAAATAAGGAAAGGGAATTAACATCAAGAGTTTGGACGCCAATTCAAGAATTGGCGACTTTGTGGAGAGGCGTTAATTCAAGGAATTGAGCTGAATTAAATGAAGAAAAGAATTTGCGTCCATGGGTTGGACGCCAATTAAAGAATTGACGTCTTCTCACAAAGGCGTTGATTCTTCATGAATACGAAGTTGGTTCAAACTCGGGGGAAGAGAATAATCCGCGTTGACTATGCCGGACACGATTTTAGAAATTAGCGCCTTTTCGAAGAGGCGTTAATTCAAGAATTAACATGAATAAAGGAATACGCGTCCACCATCCCAGACTCGTTCAAAGAATGGGCGACTTTCCATAAAGGCATTAATTCAGAATAAATATGAATTTTGGCACAAAAATAGGGGAGAAAATGAATACGCGTCCGTCCCCCCGGACGCAGATTTGAAGTTTAAGAATTGGCGTCCTTAGAGCTGACGTTGAATCAAGAATTGGCATCCACTGTGCTGGTCGTTAATTCTTTTGAAAAGAATTAGCGTCCAGGGGTCTGACACTAATTCAAAAGGCCCTAAAAAGTTAGAGAAAAATCTAGGAAAATAAGGGAAATGAGGAAAAGCTGAGGAAAGCTTATTAATCAAGAAATATGAGAAAAATCACTCAAATAAGTTGATTTGAGAGTCAAATTGGGGCATTTCAATGCGATAGGAGATGTACTCAAGGTGATGTTAATTTTAGCTTGTCTACACCCATGCCCTCCCCACCGTGTGCCCCTCCCCTCCCATTCGCCACCGACCGCCCGTCCCCTCGTCGCTGGCCATCGTGGAAACCCCCCTCCCCCTCCCCAACCGACGCCCCTGTTGACACCCGTTTTATACCCAATAAGTCGGGTCATCTCTTTATTCATTCAATATGATGCTCCGAGTTGTTCACTCTTCATTGAAATTCCTTTTAATCAGTTGAAGCCTATTTTCTGGGTCTCAATTCCTGGATTAGACCTGGTTCTTGGTGGCACTTCGTTCAAAAACTTGGCAATCCCTCCATTCTATTTTCTTGAAAATCAATGATAATAACGGTCTGGACTAGGCGCGTCATTTCATAATAACGCATGAAGCCTAGGCCGTTACCCTTTGAAGAGTCCCAAGACTTAGGGCCTCGTTGTCCTTTGATAGTAACGGTCTACTCCCTAGCCGTTGTTTTCTTATGACGCCCTATGCCCTGGCCGTTACTTACTTGCAGAGTCCTATTGTTTAGATCTTCTTCCCGTTGATCTTATCCTTTGGATAGGGTTGAAAATGACGGTAATGCCTTGGAGCGTTATTTCCAAGTGGCGGTCTATCGTGCGACCGTTACTTCCTTCAGAGAGTCCTGACAGTTCAGGCCTTTTCTCTGCTACTCCGTGGACGAGATAGGGTTTTGGATTGGCATTATCTCCTTCAATTCTAATCCTCAGGACCTCTCGTTTGTTTCTTTGGACTCTTGTTGATCTTATCCTCAAGGATTTGCTAAGGATTATCCTCCTTTCTTGGCTGATTTATCTTCAACTCGACCTGAGGGTTTGAGGGAGTCTATAAATAGAACTCTTGATTTTATGACCCGAGGGAGAGGAAGATTTGATTCACGACGAAGTGCTGCCAAATTCAAGAGCCATCTACATCCAGGAGGAGCTGCTTCCCACGTCCATCTTCCAAGTCAAGGGAGTAATTTTGGGTTTTAGCTTGTCAAGATCATCATCATTGCGTGCTCAAGTTTCCCTTGGTTTTATTAATTAAAAGCATTGTCCCTCCTCTTCCTCCACGTTTTTTACTGTTGCTAAGCATACATATATCCTCCTAAACTTAAAAAACGCCCAGAGGGGTTAAAAACCAACAACTCCCCGGTAATCCCCTCTCCTTTTGATGTTCTCAAGCTTTTTAAGGATTGATGCTATACTTATGTTGAGGGCTAATTGAGGTTGTGTTGTTTTGCTTTCTACATCCTTGGCAGGCTTTACAGGATCGCTAGCACGAGGCCCAAGCCTTCTAGCCGGCTGGAAGGGTTGGAGTTCAAAGATTTCACATCTTTTCACTGCAGGTTATCTGACGGTCAGGTGCAGGAGCGTTATTTCTTTCTGGCGGTCTATCGTACGACCGTTACTTCCAAGCGACGCACAGGTTTTAGACCGTTATTTTCAAGTTGATCTGCAGGCTTTCCTTGGTTTTCTCTCCCGTGGGCGGGTGTTTCATCCACCTACTTCCAAGGTATATTCGAGTCCTTGATTCGTGTTTACTTTGGTGGCGATCACGACTTTCCTTAGTGTTGGGCACTAACTGTCTTTCTCATCAAATATCTTTATTCCCCTTAATTGTTCCACCCCTAGCGGTGTGTTTTTATTTATCTTTGCTCCACGCCCCGGCGTGTGTTTTCGTTTTTCCCTTAGCGTAATTTGATTGAGATAGCATGCCCATGCTAGAGTTAGATTTGATTGCCCAGGTTCATGTTCACATGTGCATAGGTTGAGCTGATCTTTGGTAGTTTATTTATCATCTCGCCATATCATTTTTCAAAACCCTCACAATCAACAAAAAAAGGAAAGAAGATAACAAGAGATAGGTAAACAAACGATCAACAGATAATTTTTTGGCGATCACGGTGGGACAACTAGTGCCAATCGTGCTTCTGATTCCTGTTTAAACCTGCCATCATCTGTTTGTTCAGTTGTCTTTTGATCCCTTTGTTTTCACCCCTCTTTCTGGTTTTCTGAATCATATGACGGCCCTGTCTCAGCGCGTTACAGTGTTCTGACGCGGGGACATCAGGCCGTCGCTTGTCTCTGTGGTGTGAGCTTTCACGGGTTTTCCTGTTACTTCAGTTTGTTTTTTGGTTCCCTGGCTCATACGACGGTCTGGAACCCCTGCGTTACATTATTTATGGCGGTCTGGTCTCTGACCGTTATTGGGCTCTGACGCAGGGGCCTTCGTCCGTCACTCTCCTGGCAGGTACGCATCCGAGGTGCAGTTATTTCCGTAGTTTTTTGGCTGTGATTTATTGCTTGGGTACTGCTTGATTTCTGCCATAATTCCATTCATATCTTCATATCATTATGTGCATCGTTGTTTGCTAGATTCTAGGCTAGACTTTGCATGCACTCCGGTGCACATAGGGTCATCCATCTTCTCATATATTAGACTGCATTTTCCTACCTTGTTGTGAGGACCTCTCGTCTCCATATTCCTTGGGGCCGACTAGGAAATCACAGCAGGGACCTCCATAAGTCCCCGCGAACCGTGGATTCCCACACGGATGCCGGGCCGGTTGTACCTTTCCCCCCTTGTGTCTAGGGTTGCATAAGTGAAGGAGTGGTCACACTTAAAGTCAAGCCAAGTCCATGTCCATCTCCTATCAGGAACCCATTTGGAGAAGAGCACATATCAATCAATTCACTAAAATTCCAAAGGAGAAACCATAAAGAAACTTTGTTCGCATCATCCTAAGCAACTTGGTTGGCTTTTGAGTGTCTTCATTCCCTATCACTTGTATCTTGTTTGAATCACCTAGGTGCGGTTGCTCATTGTGTGTTTGTTGTGTTTGTTGTTTTACATTTATCAAGGTTGTCCGTTGCATGTGGAGTTGTTTTCGTTCGTCCGAATCATCTCCTCGAGTCGCTTCCTCCTTCACATTCTATTCCAATCCCCTCTTCGAATCTACCATGACATCTTGCAATCCTCCTCGCTCCCAAGAGGATTCCCTTCCTCAAGGGCTCCTTGAGAACCCCCCGAGGGTTATTTCTTTCTCCGCCGGAGAGGGGACCGCCCCTCTCTCATCCTCCACTCCCATAGAAGGTGGTCAGGTCATCCCTTCTTTATCCGCTCCTTCCGCGGGCTCTGTCCTCCATATGATGGCCCAGTTGGATCCGACCCAACTCCAGGTCCTCTATCAGGCCATGCAAGGGTCCAATCCTCCTCCCTCCGCTACCGTCCAGGGGCACTCTAATTCTTCCATTATTGGGCCGTCTGTTCAGCCCACCCCGATTGAGCTCACCCCGGTCCAGCCCCGGACCATCACCTTTGCTGGCATGGAGATGGGTCAATCCTCCAATTCGACCCATCAATCGTTTGATAAGGGGAAATCGCCTGTCCCCTCTCTTCCGATGGATTATCATCCCTCTGCTCTGGCGGCTCCACAGGTCCTCGTGGGCCCATCCGATTTCTTGCCCCAACAGCACGGGGTGGCCCAATTTCACTCCAATCCGGGTCTATCTCAGGCCCAGTATCCTTCTTACGGCCCCCCTAATTCCACTAGTTATCCTTCTGCTCCTTCCTATGGGCTCCCGCCCTCGGCAACCGCCATTCCTCCTGCTCACCAGATACAATCAACTCCCTTCACTGCCCCTGCTCCCTCTCGAGAGCAGGATTTGCTTAATAAGTGGGCCACCATGCAGCAACAACTTGATTTTCTTCAGAAGAAGGTGGGCCCACAATCCTTGGCTGATATTCCCGTCCCAAGCTTCCAGAACATCCGTTTCCCTCCGCAGTCTGAGCTCCCCAACTACCGTAAGTATGATGGGAACAGCAATCCCTTCATCCATGTGAGGGATTTTCTGTATGAATCGGCGCAGTTCCAATATGATGATCGCCTTATGGCGTACCTATTCCGCCGATCATTGGATGACGTTGCTCTGGAATGGTTTTATTCTCTGCCCCTAGAAGAGGCCGAGAGCTTCAAAGTGGTCAAGGACAAGTTTATTCAGCGGTTTCAAGATCGGGTCGGCCCGAAATATTCATTCACAGATCTGGTGGCCGAGAAAATGAAGCCGGATGAGGAATTCGCAACTTATGCAGATAGATGGAGGCAGATGGCCGCCAGGGTGCCCGGCCATATTCCAGAGGAAGAAAGAGTTAAACTGCTAATTTCAAATGCTACGCCCACCTTCAAGAACATCCTGGCAATGAACGATATAGCCAATATGCATCAACTGTATAGCCGGGCGCGATTTATACAAACTCAGTTTAAGGACTCCCCTGTCCATTCTCTTTTCGAAAACCAAAAGCCCAAGTACCATAAGAAACCACAGGGGCCGGTTACCGAAGGAGTCCAGACAAATGAGCAAGTACAAGCTGTTGCTTTTCCCTACCAAGCCGCACCATTCCGCTACAACCAAAGCCCCCGCAATCCGCAAAACTCCGCTCCGCAACACTTTCAAAACACCCCACAAAACCCTCCGCCTACCTTCACCATCCCGCAAAACACCTTCACCGCACCACAACAACCACCACCATCACCGCAATACCATAACATCCCTCCACCCGGCGGCTACAACAATAATAATCCCAATAGCAAGCGCCCGGCTCCCAGAAGAGCCCAGTATCCTCCATTGCCAGAGACACTTACCGACATATTCTCAGCGCTCATGGCAGTAAATGCAATTCAACTTCCTCCAGAAAAGACTGTCTGGAACCCAGCTGTTGATCAAACTAAGTATTGCATGTTCCACCGGTAGCCGGGTCACACTATAGAAGGATGCTTTCACTTCCGAGATCTCGTGTACGACCTACACGAAGGACAGAGAATAGACTGGGCCGAGATGCATAGGGCCATTATGGAGATCAAAGAGAAGAGAAGGCAGCCGCAGGGGCAGCAAGTGCAGCAGCATCCAGCACCGCAGCCGCAGCAGCCGCCACAACAGCAGCCACCGCAGCAAGCACAAGATCTGGGCATCCATCAGAATCCGATGCCAAACCATCAACCCGCTCCTCCGCAGCAGCCGCCAGCACCGGCACAAGTTAATGTAGTCCAACCACCGGCCTCCAACGCCGGGTGGTCATTTGATGATGATGGCGCCGCACCACAGGTCATGGCCTTCCACCACAAACCTTCCTTCATCCTCCCTACACAACCAACACCCTCTCCGCTCATACCACAATTCACACCCGCTCCGCCAAATCCACTCACCATCCCGTCGTATCCTTCGCCAGCCACCATCACCGTGATCACACCACCATCCAATCTCGCACCTATCCTTACCCATCCATTCACCCTGCCTTCACCAGCTTCCTCGTCCATCACCACCCTACCACCCACCAATCCTTCACCTATCATCCGCGCATCCCCCATTAACTTCACCAACCCTCCGCTTTACCAAACTACCTCCCCCACGCCACCTATTCCACTCATTCGCCCCGCAGGGCCCATCATACTATCCCCCGATGCCGTGGCAAATTGTGCTCTAAGGAGCGGGAAGATGTTCCATCGGAAATACGCCACTACTAGCAATCCCCAGTCTTCCCAATCGGTGACCGAGCAAGAGGAAGCTGAACCGTTACCGGGGACTCAATATGATTTACTGCATCATCTAGATCGGGTACCCGCCAAGATATCTGTGCTAGAGTTAATCAAGAGGTCCACTCTCCATCAAGATGCACTGAGGGATTTTTTGCAGAAGGTCATGGTTAGTGAAGACATGGCAGTCGACAGTCTACCAACGGCACTAGCAACTATCTCTAAAGGGCTGGCAATCACATTCTCTGAGACCGAGCTTGCACCTCCGGGGGCTCGGCAAATGCCGCTCTGCATAACAATTACTTTGAACAAAGTCGACGTTGAAGCAGCACTGGTCGACACTGGGGCCTCAATTAATGTCTGCCCCCTCAGCACTCTCCGAGCCTGCAATATATCTGAGGAGTTACTACGGCCTACCCCCACCACTATAGCAGCATACGACAACTCAAGGCGGGCATGTCACGGGGTAGTCACTATTCAGGCTGAGCTCGGGCCTCTTTCCATGGCAGTAGAATTCTATGTACTTGATATCGATCCTATGTTCAAGGCTATCTTGGGTCGTCCCTGGATCGACACACTTGGCGCCGTGCCCTCTACCGCGCACCAATGCATTAAATTCCCTTTTCAAGGGAGGGTCGTCAAAGTTAAAAGTTTATCCACGGTACAGTCAGTGAAGGCCATCTCTGAACAGATTCTTCCTACTCTCTGGCCAAACAGCCGGCCCGTGCTATCAGTGCTAGACCTAAACTTTCCTTGGGCATACACTACTCCTAAGCCCGTCACTACCCCGGTCAATGTCAAGGCAAAGCCGCAGATTCGAGATTCAAAGGGGTGGAACATTATATTGAAACTGGGCTATCAACCGGGGAGAGGCCTCGGTGCACAGCTGCAAGGGATGACCAAGCCCATACCAAAAGGAAGAAAAATGGGCAGACGAGGTCTCGGTTACAAGGAGACAGCATTATCAATGATGGGTGACTCTGGGCCGCTTACCTGGGATTACCGTCAGCATTTTGTCAGAGGGCCCCCACAGCCGAGCACATTAGCTGCGAAGCCAGTCCAGTCAGAAACCGACACTGTTTGTCCAGTCGCCAGTCCACCCCCGTTGCCAAGGGGGCTAAATGACGATGTGATCGACTACAGCTGGGCCCTCCAGGGGCTGTTTTGTGAAAAAGGCAGCCAGAAGCCACAGAAGGTTCAGCTTATGCAGTGGAGGCCGAAGAAGCGGCCTGGTGATGATTCAGAGAAAGAAGGGAGCTCGCTGATTGCTCTTTCTCTATCTCCCTCTCATTTTCAGTGCATGATCCAGCTGAAGGGGTATGTACCCCGTCCTCCTCCGATTATGATTAATCCATCTTTCAGTGATCCATTCCAGATTCCAATCAATCCTCCTGCTTATGGGCCTCGCTGCCCCATTAATCTGCCTGCTTTCCCCATCCCTCCGTTTTTTAACTCTCAAATCCACGAGATATGGGGTTCCTCCTCTTGTGATCTTTTCTTCGATTGCATCTTTCCTGAGCTGTTCCCTATGCAGCTCCCGCCTCCTCCGTCGTGCTGCGTGGTCTCCACTGATCTCCAAAAAAAAAAATGTCAAATTTGAAACGGAGATTTCAGTGGAAGATTATGCTATCCTGTCTCCATCCTCCTCGTCCCAGGGGCGCGAGTCCCCTGCTCCTTCCCTTCCATTAAGCTTCCTCTCTCCTAGGTCAGAGTTAGGGTCTAGCGAGTCTAGAGAAGTAGAGTCAGTTAGGTCTAAAGAAGTAGGGTCTTGTTCTAGGTCGTTCAACCCTTCCCCTCCTGAGCCACGCTCGCTTGCGCATCCTTCCCGATCTATTCCTGATAGGTTCTTGCAAGATCTAGCTCAGCGGTGTCATGCTCTTTTGAAGTGCCCAGAATTCGTCGCCATGGCAATTGCGATTGAAGATGAAGAGGAAATAGAAGGGGTGTGGAGCGATGACGGATTAGGCGTCTATGAAGTGCTGGATGAGAAAGACCCAATTGATGAAGACAGCGATGTAGAGGACACTGCCGACTTATATGCAAAGGGACTGAAGAGATTCGACCAGCCGTCGACGGCAGTGGATGAACCTACAAAGGAAATCAACTTGGGAACAGAAGAAGATCCAAGGCCCATCAATATTTCAGCTAATCTCCCTCCACAGGTAGAAGAGGATCTAATTAAGGTACTGAAGGAGTATAGCGATTCTTTCGCCTGGTCTTATGAGGACATGCTAGGTCTTGACCCCTCCTTAGTGGAACACTGACTCGTGCTTAAACCAAGGGCAACACCTGTCAAACAAAAGTCGAGAAGATTTCACCCCCACATGGCCTTGCGGATTAAGGAAGAGGTCGACAAACTTTACAAGGCCAAGTTCGTCAGAGTAGTTTTATATCCTCAGTGGGTGGCAAACATAGTCCCTGTTCTCAAGAAGGATGGAAAGGTGCGCATATGCATTGATTTCAGGGACCTTAACAAAGCATGTCCTAAAGATGATTTCCCGCTGCCTCATATAGACGTCCTTGTTGATAACACTGCCGGGTACGAAGCCCTATCGTTCATGGATGGGTACTCGGGCTATAATCAGATCCGTCTCGCTCCTGAAGATCAAGAGAAAACTTCCTTCACCACGCCCTCGGGCACATTCTACTATGTAGTTATGCCTTTTGGATTAAAGAACGCAGGCGCCACCTATCAAAGGGCGATGATGGCTATCTTCCACGACATGATGCACATCTATGTGGAAGCTTACGTGGATGACATCCTGGTGAAGTCGAGATCAAAGGAAGAACACCCCTCTATTTTGGCTAAGGTGCTGCAGAGAGCCAGGGAGTACAAGCTAAAGATGAATCCGAAGAAGTGCGTATTCGGAGTCTCCTCGGGGAAGCTGCTAGGTTTCATAGTGAGCAAACGGGGGATCCAGATTGATCCTAACAAAGCACAGGCCGTCATGGATATGCCTCCGCCAAAGAACATTACGGAACTTCGAGGACTGATTGGTAGATTGCAATTCATTAGAAGATTCATATCCCAGCATTCTCAAAGATGCCGTCCGTTTTATGAATTGCTCAAGGCGGGGGTCAAGTTCGAGTGGAATCAAGATTGTCAAAAGGCCTATGAGGACCTCAAGGAATATCTATCCAATCCCCCGGTTTTGCAACCTCCTGTCCCTGGGAGACCCCTGATCCTATACATCTCGGTCATTGAGGACTCCCTAGGGGCGGTTTTAGCACAAGTGGATGATGAAGGAAAAGAGCGGGCTGCGTACTATCTTTCTCGGTTGTTTAATCCAGCTGAATCCAGGTACACCGCTATGGAGAAGACTTGTGCCGCCTTAGTGTGGGTAGTTCAGAAGCTTAAATATTACTTTCTCGCCCACCCGGTTAGGCTGATCTCTAGAATGGACCCGATCCGTTATCTCTTAGAAAAGCCCGTTCTTTCTAGTAGGTTAGCTCGCTGGCAGAGCTTCCTCTCTCAATTCGATATCACCTTTGTCGTTCAGAAGGCAGTCAAAGGATATGCCATCGCTGAGCATCTTGCACATCTCCCTATTCCTCACACCGACTCTATTCAGGACGATTTCCCTGATGAGCATCTCTCTATCCTTTCTCAGCATCCCTTCTGGTCTCTGCATTTTGATGGTGCGCTTAACTCACAGGGCCAAGGGATCGGTGCTGTCCTGCTTACTCCTGAGGGAGTAACCATCCCTTCGCTTATCAACTTCGATTTCCTGCTACCAACAACATCGCTGAGTATGAGGCTCTCCTGGCCGGCTTGAAGCACGCCTACCTCTTAGGCGCGCGTTATTTAAACATCATAGGAGACTCTCAGCTCGTCTTACGGCAAGTTCTGTCCACTTACCGTACCCATGACCCCAAGCTCAAGCCCTATCAAGATTTGGTAACACTCATCGCTAAGCGATTCCGCAAGCTAATCTATATCCATACCCCCCGTTCTCTGAACATTCTGGCGGATGCATTGGCATCTCTGGCCTCCTCCTTATCCTTCCCTCTCAGTCGTAGTACTGAGACCGTCGTCGTCCAGAGGATGGACGCACCCTCTCTTCAGGATCCTTGGTTCACCAACCTTAGGAAGTCTGCAGAAGTGAGAGCTGAAAAGGAAGATCTCGAGGAGGTATCATTGGCAGAACTAGAGGAGATTTTGGATGAAGAAGAATTACCTTGGTACCATGAAATCGAGTTATTTTGCAAAGAAGGGGCATTCCCAGAAGGGGCAAGAGCTGAGCAGCGCAAAGTAATAAGAAGAGCCGCCGCAAGGTACACTATCATTGCAGGAGAACTGTACAGGCGCGCTACTAATGGAATGCTCATGAGATGCCTAGATGATGTGGAAGCTTGGAAAGTAGCAGAAGCAGCACATTCTAGCGAGTGTGGAGGTCATGTCAATGGCCAGGCTCTAGCGAAGAGGATTCTTAGGCAGGGCTACTATTGGCCCACTTTGGAGGAAGATTGCTCCCTCTATGTCCGGAGGTGTCTTAAATGCCAACTCCACGCTGATAAAATCCACTCTCCAGCTTCATCTCTTCATCCTATGACCGCTCCTTGGCCATTCTCTATGTGGGCTTTCGACGTCGTCGGCCCACTCGGTGATCCTAATTCTCAAACCAAGCAGAAATCCTTCATTCTCACAGCAACTGAGTACTTCACCAAATGGGCCGAAGCCGAGGCGTACGCAGAGATCAAAGCTACAACGGTGTGCCGCTTTATCTTGAAGAATATCATCTCGTGGTTCGGAGTGCCAGGCAGCATCATCACCGACAACGGACCCCAGTTCGTCTCCCAGGAGCTTAAAGACCTCTGTAAGAAGTTCAAAATTTCATTGCATCATTCATCACCATATTACCCTCAAGGCAACGGTCAAGCCGAAGCCACTAATAAAACTCTTCTTAAAATCATTAAGAAAACATGCGAAGCACATAAATTTTCTGATTGGCCTGAAAGATTGGTGGAAGCTCTGTGGGCTTACCGCACCTCCGTCCGTACTCCTACGGGACAAACTCCCTATTCTCTAACCTACGGGATGGAGGCGGTGCTCCCATATGAGATCTTAATCCCTTCACTCAGAGTACAACTCGATAAGGAACTTAATCTCGATGAACGTCGAGAGGCGTTGCTGGTCCAACTGGAACTCCTAGATGAGAAGAGGATGAATGCGGCCGATCACGTATCTGTTTATCAAAAGAGAGTTTCGCGTTATTTTCAAAAGAAGGTAATTGAACGAAAATTTTGCAAGGGTGAAATGGTTTTAAAACGCAAATTCATTCGGTCTGCAGGACCTAGGTCTAAATTGCAACCTAACTGGGAAGGGCCGTTCGTAATAAAAGAAGCTTATTCAGGGAATGCTTATCGTTTAGTAAACGCGGAAGGTGAGGAGCTCTCTCACCCGTGGAATGGGTTGTATCTTAAGCGTTTCTTTCCTTAAAAAATCTAAACCATGTGCTTTTCCGGCAATAAGAACTGCCTCCCTATCTTCAAAAGAGAGTCTTGAGTAAGGCAAACACACACTACACGACGCCCCTGGTCGGGTTCCTTGCTTAAAAAGACACGGTTTTTCCTCGGACATGCTTTGGGGGAAAGTCAAAGTCCCTGTACGTTTCATTCTTCGGCTGCATCCAGGGGCAAGGAGTGAATAAGAAGGCGACAACCGATCCAAACTCCCTAACGAGAAGAGGTCTCAAATAGGGGCAAGTCCGTTATGACCTGACTCCACAAGAAAGAAAAGAAAAGGAAACAAAGGAGTGCTCTTTACCATGAAATCAAAAGCATCATCTCAAGGTCTGTGAATGAATTCTCAAAAGCTCCAAAAGAAAAAAGAAAATTAGGCATGACAAGAGTGGCAGTACAGTTCCCCGCGGGACGTTATGAGCCCGGTAGCATGCATGCCTAAGTGGACAAAGGTTCGATGACGGACATAAAAAGCCCCGGCACAACAGACCAAATCTCTAATAAGGTTGCACGGTGAGGGAATCAAGTTCTAAAAAAACTTCCATACCTGGCCTAAGCTTACCCCCCATGTTCTTTTTTTTCTTTTTAGGACTGAGACGAGTACCCTAGGTATGGCTTTGGAAAAAACACCGTCACGATGATCAGGTCTCGGCCAGGGGTTGCCACGCTATTGCACGCCGGTCTCGAGACTCTAGCTAAAACAAGGGAGGTCTCGTGTTGCTAGAGAGGCACTGGTTTTCCAAAAAAATCCAAAAACAACAAATATTTCCACAATCCAAAAACAACAAATATTTTCAAAAATCCAAAAACATCGAATATGTTTTCAAAATCCAAAAACAGATCGAATATTTCAAAAATCCAAACAAATCAAATATTTTCAAAAGTCAAAAGCATTCAATACTTACATCATCTGCATAACATGCATTATTTTTTGTTTTCCGCCTATTTAATAAGGCTCCACCCCTTGACCAAATATCAAGAAACGGTCATTATCTAAACTTGCTCCAAGGCAAGGGGTTGAGTTTAAGAACGGATCTAACTTGTCTCATATTTAAGTGCGTACAGAATGCAGGGGCCAGTTCAAAAGTCAGAACTCACAGTTATGCAGGTTCAAGGCATGTAACGCATCAGTCTCGGGCCGCTACTTCCGTGTGACGGACCATTAACGGACCGTTACTCTCCCTTTAGCTTGAGCCCTATTTCTTGCGACCATTAACATTGTGGCGGTCTGGGATAGGACCGTCTCTTCACTATGACGGACCCAATCCTCTCCGTCGCTTCCTTCAAAAGTCAGGTCCTCCCTGCCTCCATTCTGACGGTCCATCGTAAGACCGTTGTCACATTATAACGGCCCTTGGTACATCCGTTACACCCCCCAGAAACTCTGATTATTCACATCAATCTAATCTTCCAAAGCACACAACTCAAGTTCTTTCAATTAAGGCAATCTCATCTCATTCAAGCAAGCTTAATAAAATATAATTCATGATAAACCAAGTTCTGAGTGGCAATCTCATAACATCTTTCATAAGCAAAAGAAAATCAAGGTACATTCACTTTTTATCCGCAAGAGGGCGGATTCTTCTCAACTCTTTCAAGTAATCTCGGCGTGTTTCGTCGTTCTCTTCAACCTCTGCCTGCCACGGACGCACCTTGCCGATCTCCCACATGGTCAGCGTGTTCCGGATCGCTCGTTCATCTTCCTCGGTCCCCATATTCCTAGGTAGAAGGGGAGGATAGTGTGATAGTGCAGAAACGCTGATTCGAGGTAACCCGATCTTAAGATGGCACCGGTGTGGGTTGTAGATCGCCACGGTAGTATTTCCAACCAGCTGGAGGTCCAGGCCTTGACGCCGCGGTATTTTAAGAAGAATGCTTCGAAGAACGCTTGGTCGCATAATGAACTTTTCAAGAGGCAAAGCATTGAAGAAGAGGCGCCATTCATCCCGCGATTTCTTATCCGCCGTCCTGCATTCAACATGAGAAGGATATCCAAAAGCCCCTCCAATGAAGAAGAGGGGGTGGCTCCCGAAGATCCGGCCCGCCGAAGTTATATCTTCCTTGGGAAGGAATTTGATTCTCACTCCTATCCAACCCTCAAGGAGTATCATGGAACCGAACAAAGGCCCTCCAAGGCAAGCCGAGCTTAGTCCTTCATAGAGGTATGAGAGGACTGCTTGAGAAATAGACATACCCCGCCACAGTCCGCTAATAATGCTAAGATTTTGGGTATCTAAGAGGTGGTCGGTTGTGGAGAAAAGGAAGACCCCACACAAGCAAACCGCCACCGCCTTGGCTATTGCTTCGTGTCTCTCCCACTTGTTTTTACAGTGAGACACTATCCATTGCGCCATAGGGATCAAGTGAATGTGGCAAGGGCTGATCATGGTCCGCACGTCCTTTGGGTTATGAATGAAGTCGCTTAAGATCAAGGACGGATCAATAGGTTCTATTGTATAGCAAACCAGATCCTCATCCCTCAACTTAGTCTTAGGAAGGGCTAGGTAGGTCTCTACCTCCTCTAAAAGGACGGTTGCTTCAAAGGAGGGGAAGATGAAGGTATAAGTTTGTGGATGCCATAGTTCCACAAGGGCTGAAAGGCATGGCCAATCCAAAGATAATTTCTGAAAGTTTTTGCCTAGAACCAAGAGGGGTTGGAGGTGCCATGCTTTGAGGATTGATACCACCTCTAAAGGGAGTGCCTTTACCATGGGAGCCACCCACTTCAGGTTGGAGTAACACCTTGGGCCAGGAAGAGGCTTGAAGAAGAAAAGAAGAAGGAAGGTTATGAAGAAAATTAAAGTGCAGCAAAAAAATCTGAACTTTGGATGAAGTCATGCAAGCTTACCACCCTTTGAACATTAGAGCTTAGATGCTTGGGGATCGAGGACAGCCGTTGAAGCTCCCCATGTTCCCTCCTTGCAGCCTTAGGGCCGGTGTAGATCTTCTCTTCCATAGCCGCCATCTCGAAGCACCTCTTCATCTTGATTTCTGCTTGTTAGGGAGAATTCTTCAACCCTAGAACAGAGGTTTTTGCAAGCTGCGATTTTGAATAAGTTTCCCAAGTTGCTGGGGCTTTTTATTAACTTTGGAAGGATAAAATTGGAGTTGGGAGGCTTTATCTGAAATTTGGATAAGTTCTAGCAAGAGATTAAGTGGCTAAACCTCGGACTCTAAAGCTCTCACGGCCGAATCCGTTTTGGGAAACGACCCAGACTCTGACGGTCTGTCGTAGGGCTGTTACTTCACTCTGGCGCGCCTACCCTGGGCCGTCACTCTTTCTGTGGGTTGGGTTTGCCTAAGAACATGTTCTGTGGCTGTTTACGGTCTGGTCTCAGACCGTCGCCTTTAAACGGACGAACCCTAATCCGTTATATCCTTCAAATCGCTCAAGTCTCTCTCTTCTGGGCTGAACTCCATGTAACGGTCAGATTAGGACCGTCGTTTATTTATGACGCGTCTCCTTCGGGCCGTCGCATTTTCTGCGAGTAGTTTTAATAACCATGTTCTGCCATGAATAACGGTCTGGTCTAGGACCGTTGTTTTCTTTTAACGCTCCTACCATGGGCCGCTATTTCCTCTGCAGCCCGGCCATCAAAAAAGATATTTCATGAATGACGGCCTAAGATAGGCGCGTCGTTTTATTATGACGGTACAAGACCAGACCGTCATTTCCTCTGCTACTAAATTTAGGCAGTTAGTTTATTCTTTGCCTAGACCTGGCGGTCTTTCACATCTGTACACCACACCTTCTCCACACAAGCATTCATTCACACATACACATCCATCATGCGTACTTTCAATCACTCATTCGTGCATATCCATTCATACATCCACATAAAAAAGTCAACAAAATTTCATTTTCATAAAAAGGCATGTACAAGTGATAAGAAAAGCATAAAAGTACATCATTCGGCCGGCTTATCCGTCGGGCCGCCCTCATCCTCTCCACCCTCGGGTTTCCTGGGTGGCGGTGCTATGGAAGCACTCTCCTCCTGCTGTCCTCTCTCTGCCCTCTCATTTCTCTGTTGGCCGGCGGAACTAACTAGGAAATCCCCGACCGAGCCACTAGGGGCAGCACTCCTATGAGCCCCGCTCCGGGAAGAACTCTGCTCTGGTGCCCGGCCTAGCATCCGGACCGTCTGCTCCATGGTCTGCAGCCTGATCTTCAGCGTGAAGATCTGGCGTCGCGTCTCCCGTGCCTCGGTCTGGTAGCGATCAAGATCCGCGGTCCCAAGGCGAAGGTCCTTCACCTCGGCCTGCGCCCGTGCTAAATCTGTCCGAAGTCGCTCCATCTCCACGTCGTCCGCATGACGAGGGGTCTCCGCTCTCAGTCGGGCTATCTCTGCCCGCACGAGCTCTGTCTCTGCTCGAGCTCGATCAGTCTCGGCCCGGCTCCTCTCCACCTCTGCCCTCGCCTGGGTGGCCTCCGCCACTGCCGCTGCCAGCTCTATCGCCTGTAGATTGCATTGCATTGCATATAGGTTAGTCATATAAATTTAATTGGCATAAGCATAATCATAAAGCATGTAAGTATCTTACCCGCTCCGCGAGGGTGGCCTCCGCCTCCTCGGCCCGGGCAACCGCCCGAGCAAAGTCAGCATCTCGCCCAGCCCTGTCTCCCGCAGGCTGCGAGGACGACGATGGGGCATCCGGTCCTGCTCGTTGAGCTCCCTCTGCCCGCTGCATTGTCATAGCCAAAACATTAGCATCATGCATAATCATAGTCATATCATAAGCATTCAGAATCTCACTAGGAGCTCCAAAGCCGTCCGGTACTCATCCCGCTGCTGGATGGTAGAGTGGAGTAGTCCCTCTAGCTCAGCTATCCGCCCCTCAGGATCGAGCTGCATGTAAAAAGCATGAGCCAGCATGTTACATCCGCATTTCATCATATAGAAAGAGTTTCTAAGTTTAGAATTGCATACCGGTCGTCGGGTACCTCGGTATACCCGGTCGCCGTAGTGTCGAGCAAAGGCCTTCAGGTAGGCCTCGTCGCTCTCTGCCCGCTCTTTCACAGCCCTGCCTTGCTGCCTCCAGTCGAGGACGTACTTCGCCTTCCGGGCACGCCAATCCACATTCCCACTAATACCTCTCGCCGACTTGCCTGGATGATCGTCGGTGCGGCATGGAAAGGTCACCTCGGGCTGGTGTAGTCCTCGGGTCCGCAAGATCAGCCTGTAGTGCAGAGGCTCGATGATGTGGAGGCAGTGCAGCCAGACGTCTCGTCCCCGATACGATAGAGATGCCTCCACCCATGGCTGTCCTGTGTAACCCTCACCGCGGTAAGGGGTCCACCTCACCTGCAGGCATTTAGATCCATTAGCATTCGCATAGCATGAGCACATATAGGCATATAAAGCATTTTAAGCATTTAAGTTCTGGGCTCACCGATGTGTGTGGGTAGGAGTCCAGGTCCTCCTGGATCATCCGGGTCTGTCTCAAAACCGACCCCGTGTCCCTCGCCACCGACCATCGCCTCGCGATCGGTATCAGGCCAGGATGGAGTAATGCGCCTCTCCCAATGCCCGGGAGATACAAATAGCTCCAGATCTGCATTTAGGAATCAAGTCAGTTACATAAAACATCAATCATAGTATACATCATGGCATAGTAGAAAGCACTTAAGCGCATTTTTACCTGTAGGAAGGGCGAGAAGCCTCCCAGCATCGTCAGTCGGTCCGTGGTACTCAACGAGTTGATCAGGAAGGCCAAGACCGCTGCTCCCCAGGCGTATTTCCTCACTCTGCTTAAATCCTCTATCAGCGGCAGCAGTCTGCAGCTGATGACATCCGCTCTGGTCTCAAACAGGAGCTTCCCGAATAACAGCATCAAGAAGCGCCTCATCACTCGATCCCCCTCCTCTCCTGCCTCTGCCGCCACGCGAGGGCGCACCTGGTCAATCACTCTGCCCAGATGCTCCTCCGGCAGTTCTCCCACGGCAATCGCTGCCCCTCTCAGCCCCAAACTCTCCTGCAGCACCGATCTCGAGAGCTGGGATGAAGACTGGCCCGGCCGGATCAGGTCCAACCCCAGTAGCTGCTGCGCTATCTCCCGATAGTCGCCGTATGTCCATCCTGTCACTGCGGCGCCGTGGACTCTCAAGCCTATAATCCTCGCCATGTCCTCTAGCGTGGGGATCATGTGGCCCCACGGGAAGATGAACGCCCTGCTAACCGGGTCCCACCTCTCGTGCAATGCGTACAGCAATGGCGTATCCATCCGGATCACCTCGATGCTGAGCATCTCGGCGAAACCCATCTCTGCGAGTCTGTCTCTCTGGTAATCGGGCAGTGCCTGGTACACCGCCCGAATCTGCAGCCATGAGATCCTCGATCTCCTCTTTCCCTGCATTGCATATTAGAGCATTAATTAGTCCATTCGCATCATATAGACATTGCATAAACATTAAATATCGTAAAGGAAAACAAAAATTTGAAAATTCAAAACCCTAAAAAGAGTTTGGAACCCTGGCAGAAGTAACGGCCCTGGGATGGGGCGTTACTTGTCTCTGACGGCCTTAGCCTGGAGCGTCAGAGAAGTGACGGTCGCTGGCGGGACCGTCACTTAGTCTGCCAGTAGGGAATTTCTCCCCTGCATCCCCATGATTTCCCACTTTGGCCAAATGGCCTACAAGTGTTCCTAGTGGGTTCATAGACCCATTTCTACCCTTGTCCCCCACATGCATTCATAAATAAAAACATAAAAATCAAAAATTTTAAATTTAGGGCGGAGGGCCTACCTCATGGTCGAGGACCTTCCTCTTCTTCTGCTCTGGTTCCTTGGGCTCCTCTGCACCCAAGGAGGCTTCGGTTGGTTCTTCCACGACCGTGGGGACCTCCTCTTCTTCCCTTGACTCCCTTCCCCTCGGTTCTTCCTCCACGGGCGGCGGGGTGGTCTCTCGTTCGAGCCGGCGGTGGAACCGCCTTATAGCCATCTTCTTTCCTCTCCCTCTCTTCTGAGGCGGTGGCTGCGGTGCCTCGTCGCCGGCCATTGGAGGGTGGAGATGGAGATCGCCGGTGGGTTTTTCTGGTTTGGTGTTTTGGGTGTTTGAACATGGAATGAGACCGAACGGCCGTTCGGTTTGTTTTTTTGAAAACTCAGGAGAAGCGACGGTCTATCGTTAGACCGTCACATCGTTCTGACGCCCCCCTCTAAAGCCATCGCTTGTGACGGACTGTTTTATTGAAGAATTTGAACCGACTCGGTGTTGACGGACTAGGCTTGATCCGTTATTTTCATGTGACGCTCCTGAGTCAGGCCGTTATATACTTGCAAGTTTCTTGATGAATGAATGGTCAAAATTAATGTTTAAACTTATCTCCATCATAAAAACATTTGATGAACAGACAATGGTTATGCCTTAGCTATTATCATAACTATCTTATTGGCTAACCTATCTTTCATGAAAGGAACTATGAACAGAAGGCACGCTTCGCCGTCCGTCAAACGGGTAAGTCAGGTATTGTATCTCGTCCCCTTATCCCTTAATGCATTACTATATGTTATCTATGATATATTATCTCGAGAACCGGCTGGTCATTCAGGTGTCCTGGGATCTGATGTTCCCCTTAAACAAAAATGATGATGATCTAAGTTCACATGAATAATCGTTGGATAGGCCGTTAGGTTGGAAAATTTGGGGATGATGGTTCTATCTTGCACGCCGTGGTTGTAGATAGTGTCTTGACTCTGGTTTCCCCAATCTAGCAATATTATTCTCGAGTATCTTGTTATTTTATCTTTCTTTGCATTTGCTTTGAAGATTTATTTTTCTTTAGCCCAGCATGCATCATACGCATTCTTTGAGCGTTCATGAGCTTCATTTGTTCGAGAGGTCTCATTGACGGTGAACAGCTGTGTTTGTTAATCCTGGATAAGGAGAATTATTCCACTCTGAATTTGAAGGTTTCCTTCGATTTGCTCGCTTGATCTGGTTGACTGAAGATTCCTGTCTGGAGTTTAGTCTCTTTCCTTTCCGTTGCCTCCGGCGGCCAGCCGTGTTTCCTTTCCTTAGTTAATTAAATCCTCCAGACTTGCATCCTTTGGTTAGCTATTTCCTTGTGATCAGTTTTGAAGTTTTTCCAGAAAATTCCTATCGCTTGTTGATGAAAAACGGGTGTCGTTTACCTTAACGCCCTCTTTTTGATCCACTCCGCTTCATTTCCGCTTCATCTCCATGTTCCATTTTACTTTCGCTTCACCTCCGCTCGTTCCCCTGCAAAGAGGACGTTAAGGAGGGGCATCTGTTGACACCCGTTTTATACCCAATAAGTCGGGTCATCTCCTTATTCATTCAATATGATGCTCCGAGTTGTTCACTCTTCATTGAAATTCCTTTTAATCAGTTGAAGCCTATTTTCTGGGTCTCAATTCCTGGATTAGACCTGGTTCCTAGTGGCACTTCGTTCAAAAGCTTGGCAATCCCTCCATTCTATTTTCTTGAAAATCAATGATAATAACGGTCTGGACTAGGCGCGTCATTTCATAATAACGCATGAAGCCTAGGCCGTTACCCTTTGAAGAGTCCCAAGACTTAGGGCCTCGTTGTCCTTTGATAATAACGGTCTACTCCCTAGCCGTTGTTTTCTTATGACGCCCTATGCCCTGGCCGTTACTTACTTGCAGAGTCCTATTGTTTAGATCTTCTTCCCGTTGATCTTATCCTTTGGATAGGGTTGAAAATGACGGTAATGCCTTGGAGCGTTATTTCCAAGTGGCGGTCTATCGTGCGACCGTTACTTCCTTCAGAGAGTCCTGACAGTTCAGGCCTTTTCTCTGCTACTCCGTGGACGAGATAGGGTTTTGGATTGGCATTATCTCCTTCAATCTTGTTGATCTTATCCTCAAGGATTTGCTAAGGATTATCCTCCTTTCTTGGCTGATTTATCTTCAACTCGACTTGAGGGTTTGAGGGAGTCTATAAATAGAACTCTTGATTTTATGACCCGAGGGAGAGGAAGATTTGATTCACGACGAAGTGCTGCCAAATTCAAGAGCCATCTACATCCAGGAGGAGCTGCTTCCCACGTCCATCTTCCAAGTCAAGGGAGTAATTTTGGGTTTTAGCTTGTCAAGATCATCATCATTGCGTGCTCAAGTTTCCCTTGGTTTTATTAATTAAAAGCATTGTCCCTCCTCTTCCTCCACGTTTTTTTACTGTTGCTAAGCATACATATATCCTCCTAAACTTAAAAAACGCCCAGAGGGGTTAAAAACCAACAACTCCCCGGTAATCCCCTCTCCTTTTGATGTTCTCAAGCTTTTTAAGGATTGATGCTATACTTATGTTGAGGGCTAATTGAGGTTGTGTTGTTTTGCTTTCTACATCCTTGGCAGGCTTTACAGGATCGCTAGCACGAGGCCCAAGCCTTCTAGCCGGCTGGAAGGGTTGGAGTTCAAAGATTTCACATCTTTTCACTGCAGGTTATCTGACGGTCAGGTGCAGGAGCGTTATTTCTTTCTGGCGGTCTATCGTACGACCGTTACTTCCAAGCGACGCACAGGTTTTAGACCGTTATTTTCAAGTTGATCTGCAGGCTTTCCTTGGTTTTCTCTCCCGTGGGCGGGTGTTTCATCCACCTACTTCCAAGGTATATTCGAGTCCTTGATTCGTGTTTACTTTGGTGGCGATCACGACTTTCCTTAGTGTTGGGCACTAACTGTCTTTCTCATCAAATCTCTTTATTCCCCTTAATTGTTCCACCCCTAGCGGTGTGTTTTTATTTATCTTTGCTCCACGCCCCGGCGTGTGTTTTCGTTTTTCCCTTAGCGTAATTTGATTGAGATAGCATGCCCATGCTAGAGTTAGATTTGATTGCCTAGGTTCATGTTCACATGTGCATAGGTTGAGCTGATCTTTGGTAGTTTATTTATCATCTCGCCATATCATTTTTCAAAACCCTCACAATCAACAAAAAAAGGAAAGAAGATAAGAAGAGATAGGTAAACAAATGATCAACAGCCCCTCCCCTCCCCCATCGACGCCCCCTCCCACCCCCCAGCGACAACAAACAAAGGGGGGAAAAGACAGAGGGTAAGGGGGGACTTATCGGCGGCGATCGGCTACGCTTCGACGATGACGGCTACCTCGGCGGTGGGTGGCTGTCGAGGGGATGACGAGCATGACGAGGGAGAGGGTTCTCGACGGTGAGGGCGAGGACGGCTCCGGCGGGCTCTCGTAGGCAGGGAGAGAGTGGAAAGAGAGAGTGAGAGGGTGAGACACAGAGAGTGTGAGAGCGAGAGACTGAGTGGGAGGGGGAGGGTTCAGTGGTCACGGGAAAAGGGGAGAATGTCCGACGGATTTCTGACGGATATAAGTTTCGTCTGAAAATTCATCTGCATTTGTAATTTGTGGAGCCAATTTTTGCCAATTTTTCGACGGAAACTTTTTTCGTCCGAATATCCATCCGAAATTCCGAGAGATATTTCGACAGATCTTTATCTGTCAGAACTACCGATGAAATTTCTGATGTAATTTAATCTGTCGTGATTTTTGATCGATATTCCGATGGATAATTATCCGTCGAAAAATTCTGTTGCTAATATCGCCTTTTCTTGTAGTGTATTATGTCGGAGAGATACATAGAGAGATAAAAAGTCATATAGATAGAGAGAAGGAGTTTAGAAGAGATTACGGTATTTTAGGCTTTTTCACATTTTGTTAAAATCTAATTAGGGTTAAATAAGATATTTTAAGGGGATGCTAAGTGCCGGTGAAGACAAGGGCTTTTTTGCAAGTATTAAGTTGTACAGAGGTCATTAAAAATAATATGAAAAAGGGATAATTTGAACAATAAATATTCTTATTTTTAGAATAATTACAAAATAACTATGTTACATACATAATTATAAAAATATCACCTTTTGATATATCTTAGGACTTTTTTTCAAAATACCTTCTTATAAGTTTTTTATGAAATTATCCCTAGCGAGTAACCCCCCCCCACTTCAGAGCGCACCGCTCTCCCCCATCTCCCCATCCCTCCCAACCCCCTCCCTATTCGGCAACCCCTCATCCCCATCCCGGCAACACCCCCCACCACGGCTCGGACACTACAAGAAAAAGTGGGATTTGGGATGGAAATTTACGACGGAAATTTGGGACGGAATTTCCGTCTCAAATTTGGGACGGAATATTTTCTGTCGCAAATTCCGTCCCAAATATCGAATTTGGGACGGAATTTGCGACGGAATTTTGGACGGAAACAATTCCGTCCCAAATTATGGACGGAATTTGTGACAGATTTTTAGAACTATCTGAAATTTAAGACCAAGAAATTGTGACGGACCGACTCCGTCGGAAATCCGTCGCAAAACACATTTGCGACGGATTTCACAAGGGCCCCCTTGTGAAATCCGTCGCAAATGTGTTTTGCGACAAATTTTGAGACGGATTTCCGACGGAGTTGGTCCGTCACAATTTCTTGGTCTTAAATTTCAGACAATTCTAAAAATTTGTCACAAATTCTGTCCCAAATTTCGTCGCAAATTCCGTCCCAAATTCGATATTTGGGACAGAATTTACGACGAAAAATATTCCGTCCCAAATTTGAGACGAAAATTCCGTCCCAAATTTCCGCCACAAATTTCCGTCCCAAATCCTGCTTTATCTTATAGTGGGATAACCACCACCCACTACGTCGTCGTCGTCATCGACAAGCCACAGTGAGGGGGAGGAGGGCCAACACTCGTAGCCCCCCTTGGCACACCTTTTTTCCCGATTCTCTTGCTTGCAGACACCCCCCACCGCATCACCCCTCTCTCCCCCTCCCCCTGCTCGCAGAACCACCCCCACCCCATGCTATCATCGTCGACGGCGAGCCACGGCCAGAGGGAAGGACGGTTGACGCTCACAGACCCCCACACACACGCCGATGTGCCCCTCTTCCCCCCCCCCCTTCCCAAACCCCCCTAGCACCCCCCTCTCCCCCTCCCCTTACTCGAATACCCCCCCACCCCCCGGAGGACCACTGTGGCTTGTCGCCCTCAACGCCAACTAGGGTTTTTGTCGGTGACAGGCCAGGGAGAGTGGGAGAAAGAGAGAGAGAGAGAATGATATCAGAGGGGTAGGTTAGTCATTTTCCCTCTTAATTCACACTTAATCATAGTTAGATGGACAGGAGTTACGGTGAGAGGATGACCACAACCATTCAAACATTATATGAATGATATTTTTAGATCTAAATGAGGGGTATATTTGGTTACTCAAAACTATACAATGGTATATATGTAATTTTCCATAATTAAAATCTATTAGGAATTAAACTAGGGTTTTATATACTGCTCCGGTATGCAACGACTTGTACGAACCCAATCGTGCCAAGTGGCAGGTGGGACGTGTGGTGCATGGCACGCAAGTGGCTCATTGGGGACAACACGGGACCGTGCGTCACGGTATGTATCGGACCGGTTCATCGTGGGACCGACGTGGTACGTGCGGGTCGACCGGCTCTTGCCAGTTCGACATTATAAGTCGGGACATGGGCGGGGGGTCGAACCATGGAAGGCTGAGGCAGAGGGGGTGTGCAGGCGGCGATGCAGGCGTGCAAACAATGGTGTGGTACAGGCGTGCAAGCGGGGAGGTTCAAAAGCAATGACTGCATCTCATTTTTGTAATATTTCTTATCCCTTACTAATAGCTGAGTGGTGACTCAATTACGGCATGAGCGCACCAACATTGAGGAAGATTGTAATGAAAGTTTTATCCTAAACAACCTCCAAGAGTGGGTGCGAGCAGAATTGGCCATCATTTCCCCAAGTTGCGCCTCCTATGTGTTGACATGGCCGCCTCACCAATAAGCCGAGGGAGATGAGACAGAAAATGCAGAATGCCCCTGGCCAATCTCGAAGGCACGACCAATTGTGTGACGACCCAGATTCCGGATACCAGATATACCCGGTAAGACTACCGAATACACCTGATACCACATGAACCCGCGAGGCCACCCAAGAGCGGTAAAGCTCCGAAGGGAAAAAGGATTGTCATGTAGTACATTGAACTGACAGATATAGCAGTAAGTAATTAAATTTCATTAGATCGGGTTGCTAAAGTAGCAGAAATAAAATTACAATTTAATTAACAGATTTTAAACAATTATATACCAGAGTCAAGTCCAAAGCTAAAGACAGCAGTCTAGCAGTACAGTCGACAGAAAGAAAAGACGTACCAAGAAGTCGGGGGAAGCCCGACGGAGGTACCAACTAGAAGCTACGACTCGAACTCCAGGATCCACGGAAGTAGAACGAACACATCACCCCACCTGAAAAGCAGGGGTGACCCTCGTGTCACTGGCTCAGTAGGGGTCACGCGGATCCCCACTGAAAAACACGCAGTAACACGGAACAACATGAACAACAGCGAGGAACAGCACTAGAAAGCTGTAAAAGAAAGGGAAGCAGGAGTAGGGAACAGGTAAGGATGAGGGAAATAACCCGAACAGGCAAGCAAGTCTAGAAAGGGAAAGAGGAGTAGGGAGCAGGTAAGGACGAGGGGAATAGCCAAACAAAACACCCCAACCTACACCTACAACAGGCATGCAAAAGAAGGTCTAAAAAAGACCTAGACAGACACAGACAACACGACCGGAGTGTCGTGCACCAGACAGGACACAGACCTCGAGTACAGCCACGGAAAGGCCAACCCGGACATGTCACAACAAACCCCACAAGAGTCTCGACTACCCACCGATCGCGGCCTACGTGAGCCCGATCGAGTCGCAGACCCACAAGGAAACACATGTACAAGTACTAGTCAGGGTCACGCCCGTCGGCGTCAGTCCTCTGCCCCTGACCACGTGTGCACACACTGGCTCCTGCCTAGAGCCAGGCCTCTAGCTAGTTTTCTCCCCCCGTAGGACGCTACGTTAATCGCAGGAGCCGACGGAAACTATCTTACAAACCGGATATCAGGGTCACCCCTTGACTGCTGGACGTCTAGGGCGACGAGAAGAGGAAGCTCAAAAAGTGGCCCTGAAGTACAGACAGTCGAACATGCACTGTCATCCGTACCTCAAACACCGAGGGCAGCACAAGAAACTACCGACAGACTCGGAAACGTAGTCTTAGCCTTCATAGGAACATCAACCGACGTCCACAGGGAAAACGGCCAGACCACGGGAGCAACAGACATCACCGTAACGTAGACATACACGCACACACAGACCTACCCCAAAACAGCCCCTAACATTACCTAGAATGAACCCACAACACACGGCCGCATACCGGAAAGCCCAACGGCCATCACGGCCACAACAGGACTGTAACGGCCTAGCACAGGCGCGTTACACGGGCCTGACGCACCAAGATGGGTGCGTCAGAGACAACAAGCACAAAGACACAACGCGAGCCATGCAACGCACCAGGGCAGGCGCATTACGGAGGCCTAACGCACAAGCGCAGATGCGTTACGCCCACCTAACGCGTGGGGATAGGCGCGTTACGCCAACCGACCCAAAATCTAGAACTCGGACGAACAGTACGTAACGGTCCACGGCGGACACGTTACAGCACTGTGACACAAGGGGGCAGGGCCGTTAGAGACAGCCGACACAGCCACCCAACCCAGCTAAACAGAGTGTAACGGTATGGGGCAAGCGCGTTACACAAACCTGACGCACCAGGGCGGGCGCGTCAGGGGAACCGACTCACCCAAAACGCTAGACGACAAAACAGGCGTGACGCATTACCCCGGGCGCGTCAGAGAGCTGTGACGCGCCTCCCCTGGGCCGTCACACTCCCAAAATCATGAAGAACTAAAAACGCCCAGACGCTGTGACGGTCTGTCGCAGGGCTGTCAGAGACATGTGACGGTCTTTGAAACGACCGCTAACCGGTCACGGCGGGAAAACAGTGGAAACGCCAAATCGGGCCGTTCCACGCCCCATTCACGCCGAAGCGCAGGGGAAATAAACCTAAACGATGAAAAACAACTCTAGGAGGCTTAAGAGCCCACATGGAAACCCTAAAATAAGCGATCAGGGCGATTTAGACAAATCGACCCTAAATGGGTCACCGAGGTTACCGGACTCCTACCGACCTCGAATGACAACCGATCGACACGAAACTTACGTGAATGGGATCCAGACATCCCAACGGTCAGTTTGACACTAACCACATCACAAATGGTTGCCGTTTTTCGGTGAACCCTGAAAACCCCAAAAACTACGATTTTCACTAAACCGGCCCGATCTCCCCCGATCGAGCACCAAACAACACACAGAAGCAGGGAAAATGTGCAGAAGGAAGTGGCGATCCGTCTCCCTACCTCCACCGAAGAAACCGTGCCCCGAAGGGACTAAATCACGCCGAAAACCACCGAATCACAAACGACGCCCTCTCGGAATCCACCGAGGGATTGCACCCGCCACTCTCCATCCGCTGCACCTTCCCGCGAACCGATCACTCGAGCACGTCCACGCCTCAGCCAGCTCCGCAATGGTGCACGCCCCGCGCCGAACGGACCAGAGACGGGAGAGAACGGAGTGAGATAGCGTGAAGTTGAAAATGAGCAGGAGAGATAGTGGAATTGAATTTATAGAAAGAAATTAGGAAATTTTCCTAATTTTCGAAAAATCTGATTTTTGGCCCGGTCTCAGAAAAATACACAAAAATAGTCAAAACGATCTGCTCAAAGAGTACATCACCACCGTATCGTCCACGAGTCGATGAAGTGAGAGATAAACTCACCGCAAGGTTCCATAACTAGTACGAGAGAAAAACCTACACGGATCGTAAAACTCAACTCGGGAGCTACAAAAGTGATCTGAAACTCTCCGAAAAGGATCCAAAAGACCCAATAAAGATCCAACAAAGATCCGGGACATTACATCCTCCCCTCCTTTAAGAAATTTCATCCTCGAAATTCAAGGACTAGCGTAAGCAGGGAAGAACAACCCGACAACACAACCACAAAACGACATGAACCACGAGAAACAACAGCAAGACGGCAGCACTCGTAGGATTCCGGCTCCGTACAGGACACAGAACCACGGAATACCACTGTAAGCAGGGTCGCATCAAGGCACAACAACAGTTGATCACACGACTACAGGGGACGAGTCATGCATCGAGCAGCTCACCGAGAAAAGACCCACGACAGTAATAAACGAGAATCATGAAACCTAACGCCAGCTGAAGACTGTACTGGACTTAAGGACTCTGGAAACTATATATCTGAGATTCCCATGTACTTTACACAACAACGCTCTGATACCAATTGGGATGACCCAGATTCCAGATACCAGATATACCCGGTAAGACTACCGAATACACCTGATACCACATGGAACCCGCGAGGCCTCCCAAGAGCGGTAAAGCTCCGAAGGGAAAAAGGATTGTCGTGTAGTACATTGAACTGACAGATATAGCAGCAAGTAATTAAATTTCATTAGATCGGGTTGCTAAAGTAGCAGAAATAAAATTACATTTTAATTAACAGATTTTAAACAATTATATACCAGAGTCAAGTCCAAAGCTAAAGACAGCAGTCTAGCAGTACAGTCGACAGAAAGAAAAGACGTACCAAGAAGTCGGGGGAAGCCCGACGGAGGTACCAACTGGAAGCTACGACTCGAACTCCAGGATCCACGGAAGTAGAACGAACACATCACCCCAGCTGAAAAGCAGGGGTGAGCTTCATGTCACTGGCTCAGTAGGGGTCACGCGGATCCCCACTGAAAAACACGCAGTAACACGGAACAACAGGAACAGCAGCGAGGAACAGCACTAGAAAGCTGTAAAAGAAAGGGAAGCAGGAGTAGGGAACAGGTAAGGATGAGGGAAATAACCCGAACAGGCAAGCAAGCCTAGAAAGGGAAAGAGGAGTAGGGAGCAGGTAAGGACGAGGGGAATAGCCAAACAAAACACCCCAACCTACACCTACAACATGCATGCAAAAGAAGGTCTAAAAAAGACCTAGACAGACACAGACAACACGACCGGAGTGTCGTGCACCAGACAGGACACAGACCTCGAGTACAGCCACAGAAAGGCCAACCCGGACATGTCACAACAAACCCCACAAGAGTCTCGACTACCCACCGATCGCGGCCTACGTGAGCCCGGTCGAGTCGCAGACCCACACGGAAACACAGGTACAAGTACTAGTCAGGGTCACGCCCGTCGGCGTCAGTCCTCTGCCCCTGACCAGGTGTGCACACACTGGCTCCTGCCTAGAGCCAGGCCTCTAGCTAGTTTTCTCCCCACGTAGGACGCTACGGTAACCGCAGGAGCCGATGGAAACTAGCTTACAAACCGGATATCGGGGTCACCCCTCGACTACTGGATGTCTAGGGCGACGAGAAGAGGAAGCTCGAAAAGTGGTGTTGAAGTACAGACAGTCGAACATGCACTGCCACCCGTACCTCAAACACCAAGGGCAGCACAAGAAACTACCGACAGACTCAGAAACGTAGTCTTAGCCTTCATAGGAACATCAACCGACGTCCACGGGGAAAACGGCCAGTCCACGGGAGAAACAGACATCACCCTAACATAGACAGACACGCACACACAGACCTACTCCAAAACAGCTTCTAACATTACCTAGAACGAACCCACAACACACGGCCGCATACCGGAAAGCCCAACGGCCATCACGGCCACAACAGGACTGTAACGGCCTAGCACAGGCGCGTTACACGGGCCTGACACACCAAGGCGGGTGCGTTAGAGACAACAGGCACAAAGACACAACGCGAGCCACGTAACGCACCAGGGTAGGCGCGTTACGGTGGCCTAACGCACAAGCGCAGACGCGTTACACCCACCTAACGCGTGGGGATAGGCGCGTTACGCCAACCGACCCAAAATCTAGAACTCGAACGAACAGTACGTAACGGTCCACGGCGGACGCGTTACAGCACTGTGACGCAAGGGGACAGGGCCATTAGAGACAGCCGTCAGCCGACACAGCCACCCAACCCAGCTAAACGGAGTGTAACGTCCTGGGGCAGGCGCGTTACATAAACCTAACGCACCAGGGCGGGCGCGTCAGGGGAACTGACTCACCCAAAATGCTAGACGACAAAACAGGCGTGACGCATCACCCCGGACGCGTTAGAGAGCTGTGATGCGCCTCCCCTGGGACGTCACACTCCCAAAATCATGAAGAATTAAAAATGCCCAGATGTTGTGACAGTCTGTCGTAGGGCCGTCAGAGACATGTGACGGTCTCTGAAACGGCCGCTACACCGGTCACGGTGGGAAAACAAAGGAAACGCCAAATCGGGCCGTTCCACGCCCCATTCACGCCGAAGCGCAGGGGAAACAAACCTAGACAACGAAAAACAACTCTAGGAGGCTCAAAAGCCCACATGCAAACCCTAAAACAAGAGATCGGGGTGATTTAGATAAATCGACCCTAAATGGGTCACCGAGGTTCCCGGACTCCTACCGGCCTCGAATGACAACCGATCGACATGAAACTTATGTGAATGGGATCGAGACATCCCAACGGTCAGTTTGACACTAACCACATCACAAATGGTTGCCATTTTTCGACGAATCCTGAAAACCCCAAAAAACTACAGTTTTCACTAAACCGGCCCGATCTCCCCCGATTGAGCACCAAACAACGCACAGAAGCAGGGAAAACGTGCAGAAGGAAGTGGCGATCCGTCTCCCTACCTCCACCGAAGAAACCGTGCCCCGAAGGGACTAAACCACGCCGAAAACCACCGAATCACGAACGATGCCCTCTCGGAATCTACCGAGGGATCGCGCCCGCCACGCTTCATCCGCTGCTCCTTCCCGCGAACCGATCACTCGAGCACGTCCACGCCTCAGCCAGCTCCGCAACGGTGTGCGCCCCATGCCGAACGGACCAGAGACGGGAGAGAACGGAGTGAGATAGCGTGAAGTTGAAAATGAGCAGGAGAGATAGTGGAATTGAATTTATAGAAAGAAATTAGGAAATTTTCCTAATTTCCAAAAAATCCGATTTTTGGCCTGGTCTCAGAAAAATACACAAAAATAGTCAAAATGATCGGCTCGAAGAGTACATCGCCACCGTATCGTCCACGAGTTGATGAAGTGAGAGATAAACTCACCGCAGGGTTCCGTAACTAGTACGAGAGAAAAATCCACACGGATCGTAAAACTCAACTCGGGAGCTACAAAAGCGATCTGAAACTCTCCTAAAAGGATCCAAAAGACCCAATAAAGATCCAACAAAGATTTCAAGATAGATACGTGAGCCAGCAGGATGGCACTGTTCGCAGAAACGCGCGGTGGATCCTTGGCCGCGGAACGACTTGAACGTCTCTACAACAACCGCACGAAGTCAGCAGATTTCAAGACAGATACGTGAGCTAGCGGGATGGATGACCTCTATCAGGCCGCAGGAAGGACAAGCGGGCGCTGTGGGGCTACTGAAGACAGCAGGCTCGTAAGAGGAACATCACTAGAAGCAGATAAGAACGGTCGAATCCAAGTCGCTGTACCAATTGAACAGGTAATAGAGATCCGCACAACCCCCAGAAGGCACAACCAAGGAAACCAGCAACCAACCTGAAACAACTTAAAGAAAAGAACTAAACAAGAACAGAAACAGGTCAGCAAAACAATAACACGATGGGCACTAGGTGTCCCACCGTGATCGCCAAAAAAATGGAGTGTTGACGTGTTTTTCCTAATCTTCCCCTTTTGATGACCCTTCCAACCCCTTATTTACTAGTGTAATGTGAAGAACTAAGCAATAAGTAAATAACAAGGGGAAGGGGTCGGGGAAGGAGTGTGTGTGATCGCCACCAAGATGCCGAACGTGATGAACACGCCGTATCTTGGAAAGGGGAAGAGGTACTCGCCTTAAGAGCAGCGCCGAGAGGATGCACGGCTCAGGAGGAACCGCCTGTAAGGATGAGCGGCCGCACGCCATGCCGTCTAAAGGCGCTGCAGAGGATGCGGGATAAAGAACTTCTGGAAGATGAACGGCTCCGACCCAACCGCAGTGAGAAGAAGAACGGTCCAGATACCACTGCACGTCTCCTTGAACGGACAGCTTGGAACCGCGCAAGGCCACCACGCCAGAAGTTGTAAGAGTCCAACCTCCACCCTTTCCGGCCGGCCAGAAAGGATGGGCCTCGCGTTAGTGTGTTGCTGACCTGCAAAATAACGTGTAGAACACACAAAGGAAAACCAAATTAGAATTAGAGAGTGTAGCAAATGCTAAAATGGGAAGAAATGAATATGACTAAATGAAATGGGGAATACTTGGGGATTTTTAAACCCCTGGGGGCGTCAAAAACATAGGAAGGTCTGTGATTGATGTATGAAAATGGGGAAAATCATGGAAGAAACGTGAAGGAGATGATGCATGCAAACAAGAGAGAATGACGGATTAACGAACTAAAGACACAAAATAATGATATTCTCCCTTAAACCGAAGGCCTGTGTGGATGTAGAAGGCCTCCCTCCCCGGTCGTAGGTCGCTCAAACATTCGACAGGGCTTCACCGTCGACCAAAAATCTCCCCCCCCCCCCTTTCAAAGCTGGGCCTCAGGGTCTATTTATAGAGCACCTAAAGTCTTAGCTCAAAATTAGGGTTTCTGGCCATTTTCAGGTCGAGATTATCAAAGATAATCTGTAGATAATCGAATTATCTCTCAACCAGAAGAAACGGTGCCAAATTTGGTTCAGTATCCGCGGAGAAAATGACGGGAGAAGTTAGGGATAAAACCACGGATAGAGAGAGAAAATCTCTTAATTCTTCAGGATGCGAGCAGTTAAACGGTCTTACGCTAGACCGCTCATCGTGTTGAGCTGCTACCACTAAACCGTCCATACCTGTCGGTGGAAACTCAATTATAGAGGAATTATCCAACCATTTATCCATTAAACCAACCGAGAACCTTGCCGTTGGACTCTCACAGATGAACGGCTAGGATTGGACCGTCCAAGAATAAGAGCGGCCAAAGGCCGACCGTTCAAGCCCTGTCGGTGATAAATAGATTAATTGGGTAATTATCTGAGAAAACAACGAAGCGTAGGACTCTGGGGGAAGAATGGCTACAATTAGCCCGTCCATCATTTTGAACGGCTAATATGAGACCGCACAAAAGCGTGTCGGTGGAAATTCAAAAAATTAACCAAAATATTTCATAAATGTATGGATGGTTTATAGACAACCGCACATCGTTGAGCGGCCAGGATTGAACCGTACATGTCGCTGGACACTTGAGATTCATGAAAATGCTCAATTAACCAAAATCAAGGCCCATTAAGCCCTGAATTGAAGCAGACTTAGCCAGGGAGGGAGGCTACCCATAAAATTGGCCCAGAACGTGCCAGAAAATAGCCCAATGAGTAACAAATAACTCGAGACATCAACAAATGGGAGTAAGAGAAATGACTCAACTTATCAGCAAAAAACGGGTGTCAACACTATGTTTGAAGGTGGTCCATCTTGGACCTCAGTGACGCCACCTCGCCCTCGGCTATAAAAATGCTCTCGACGTCTTTGGCTTGAGTAGCCCTAACGCCTTCAAGTTCGGCCCAAGCCGAGGCAATCTCGGCCTCAAGCTCTTCCACCCTATTAGCCAGCAAAGTGGCACGACTGTAGCAACCCAAGTTAAATAATAAATTAAACTAATCACCCTATTAGTCAAATTTTGACCAATTTATAAAAATACAAAAAATATATATTCATGTAGAGAACAGAATGCCCAATAAAATTGTTAACCACATGGACCCCAAATGAAAATTTAATTGGGCCCGAATCAAAGGTTTTGGGTAAACTCGGGTTTTGGGTAGAACGGGTCTTAATCGATCAAATTCGATCCTTAATCGAGCTCTAATGGGCTCAATCCAAACCCAAATGTTAGGCCCACATTGGAGGACCTTTTCCCCTCGATTCCCCTGTGTAAACCCTACCCTAGCATTCCAATTTCGAAGATAAGCGGCGTGACTCAGTCAACATCGAATTTCACGCGGGATCATCTCCATGTCGATCCCTAATCGAAGCCACGACTCTAGGTTTACCCCAAGCCCTATAAATCGAAGCCCAACACTGCCAGGAACCCTATTTTGGATAGTCGGCCATCGACGAGCAGGATCGAGAGCGTGGTGCGACGAGGAAAGCGAGGGTTTTCGTTAGGGTTCTGACGTCATCGACCTTCCTTCTCACGTCTTAAGGTAGGTTTCTCTCAGGCCAAACCCTAATCAAAACATGCCATGTTGTATGTTTTTGTGTGCTCTTCCTATTAGTAGTATTTTGCCCAATTTATATGTAGTATATCGAACGTATTTGTGCTTCGAATTAAAGTGTGTTAGAGATCGCCGGAAGGCGGGGCTCTGTCCCAGATTGCGGACGACCAATGATCGCGATTGCGCGACAGACCGCCATCTCTTGGCGGGCATTTTATTTTGAACTGGGTCAAACTGGCCAGATCGCGGTTGTTGACCGACTGCTACCATCAAGTAGCAGTCCTCCCCTGACAGCTATCAGCGCACGGTTTACAGCTAAATCACATTTTTATTTGCGCTCTGTTCCTAGTAGACATCATGTTTTAGGAACAAAAATGCACCTAATAGTTAGGGCTTTATGAAAGAACATCAAATCTAAATAAGATCCATATCATTGCTCATCGATTATAATTATTCTCTCTCATGTTATACCCTATAATCAAGTAGATTAATCGTTGCTTAATCTATTCACATCTTTGAAAACTTCTGTGATACTTTGACTTGTTTGACCAAGTTATTGGATTCGTTACTAGGATTGTTTGAGAGTCATGCCACTCCGGTGGTAATGGCTTACCGTTCACTCCCGTTTTCTGCATTTCACACCTTCAATTCTTGGGATAGTGGAGACTCTCCGCCGGATATTCCTTCCGTCGGACTAGGACCGCTATCACAAGACCTCCGTAAGACTCTGCGAGCCTGAGATTCTCACTAGGACGCCAAGCAGGTTGTACCATGAAAGCCCAAACTTACTGAATCTACCGGATTTTTAGTGGGCAGTCCAAGATTGTGACTGAGTTCTGCTCAACCCCGTCCAGATCGCGGCCCTCTGGGGACCGCGACCATCAGATAGTGATGCGAGACGAGACCACGGACACGACAAGCTTGTGACTGCCCCTTAATGAGGGAAGCGTCGGACGTGCGGTTGAGAAACCGGCAATGAGCTAGGGTGATCGGCTCTCTCGTGTGCTCGGATCGGGTCACGGGACGGTCTCGCACTCTCTCGCAGCAGCGGTAATGAATAGATAAAGCGATCTAGATATCCCTACACATGCTCTCTAGCAGCGGCATAAACAAATATATATGAAGTAAGCAAAATGCCAAGTATGGGAGCGAATGCGATATCTCCACGCGCTCGGCGTGGGGAAGACGGACCCGGTCGAAACTCGTACTCCCGGGATAAATATTACACAATGATGACAGCAATGAAATATCGCCCACTCCATGCAGGGAGGTAAAGGGCTACACAACTGGGCCCGGGAGGACCAAATTCGGGTTGACGGGCGGCTTCTCGCGTTGATTCGGTAACACCCGAACACGTGATGGTGGGGCCCACGTGCTGTCCGGAGGGGCCGTGTGGGACTCGATGGCACCGCTGTAGTGGAGGATGCCTGGAAGGGCGCTCCCTGGAGTGGGGGCGCGCTGGTTCGCCGGCCGGAGGCCGGGCGGCTCCGATCGGCACCGGTCGGAATAACCGGCCACGGGCTGCAACTTCTGGTTTTCAGCGCGCGTCTCGGCGAGAACGGGCGCTGCGATCAGACCCGATGTTGGATCGACACGAGACTGGCGCCGTTGGAAAGCTAACTTCAAGTCCTTCAATCTAGGCCTAGAGATCTGGCCTGGATCTGCACGGATCTGGACTTATGGAATTTCCAAGTTCCTATTGTACAGTTCCTGAAATCTTAGGTCAGCAGAGAACTTTCCTGTGGATTGCCTTTGACCGTGCGGTATACGTCCGAATCTGGGGTTGTGTGCTTCAGAAAAGTTGTGGGAAATCAAGCTACGAAACCAGGAATATTTTGGGATCTATATTTTGGGAAGACTACGAATTTCTATGATTTTTTTACTAGCAGTGGGTCGGATCTGGAATCTGGCTGACAACACTGTAGCTGAGGAAGAACATGAATTTCTAAAAATAGATAGAAGGCTGATAAAAAATTAAAAAACATTTTGGATGTAGGGGGTGATGAACAGAACTCCCATTAAAATTGGGAGGGTTTGGACAAATCAAAAAGATGGCCGGAGGTGGGCAACACAGGGCTGCTGTCACTGTAGATAGAGACAAAACAGAACTAGGAATGAAAGATGCACGAAAATGGGAAAATACTAAACGATGGAATTTGGGCGTGAAAATTTAGGTGGAGCTTGGGATACAAGGGAAGAACACACCATAAATATTGCAGACCACGAAGAGGCCGTGGCTGATAGCAGGAATTTCGGGAAGAGACCTCTGTCCAGCAGGACAGAACACCGAGAACGATTTCGCGGCGGCTCGAAGGCGGCACGAACGGCGGCGGCGGCGGCACCGGTGATGATCAGAAGTTGAGAGGGGGAGATGGAAGATTGATACACTCTAGAATGGGGGTTTGAGAAGAGGAAACCAGGAGGAGAGAGGAAGGGGGCGCAAGAAGCCTTCTGGCATTCACAAAAATTCTGATTTTTCATTGCTTTTCTCATAAAAATACAAGCTTATATATGATTCCAACCAAATCCATCCTCAACCCTTGGATCTAGGGGTGTGGATTGAAGGGATAGGATGAGGTGTGAATATCACACAAAAAGTAATAAAAATTTCAAGGGGAAGGGGGCGCACCATTGACCATGTGTAAGTTGAATGGGGTAGGTGGCCAACCTATTAGAATGTTGACCCATTTAAACACATGTGTCCATATGACCAGCCCACCATTCTAGATGTCCACCTAGGAAGGTTGACCAGGCCCACATGGTGACATGGACCAATGGGAAAGGGCTGAGGGCCCCCTTGCTGGTCCTACTGCATAATTGCATAAAAACTCACACAATCCATGGGAATGACTCCTTGGCTTATAAAGCCTTACATTTGCGTACATACTTTCCCAAGGATATAAACACAAACTAAAATGACATAAATATAATAAAAAAGGTACAGGCTCGGTGTTGATTCCCATCAACTCTCCCCGGGTGGGAGGAACTTGACCCCGTCGAATAGGGGTAGGGATGCTCGAGTACTCCGGCGGATCCGTCACCGTGCCAAGTAACGCGGGTACGCTCCACTCCAAGTGATCGTCACCTGCTCATTCCATATATACTCGATATGCGCAAACTACTATGGGCTATAGGTGGACACTCCGGGTGGGGCACTCTCAAAAGGGAAGGGAGCAGCTCAAAGACTCACTAGGAATCACCGCTGAGTCCCTATAGGTGACTGATCTGGGTATAGATGTGGAACCGATCCCATACTCATCGAATGAGTCCAATCGCCTCTTACTCATAAGAGAACGACAACGAGCTTGCACAAGACACATGTAGACTCACCATGCACTAACACACGTATGCAAACCACACAAACAAATCACACAAAGAAAACACACTGACTCATGCACGACTCTAGACTAAGGTGATAGCATCAATCCCACTAGGTGGCCGCATCCGGGGCGGCAGGAGAGCTGTCCCACTCTTCCCCCCCCAAGGCATAGTACTCATCGGCTAGTGCCTCATCGGCCACGTAATTGACACACTCAAGCTTGGGGGGTGCGGGCTTGCCAACACCTAAGGCTAGGGTGGCGCGAGCGGGACACTCGCTGGCAATGTGGCCATACCTGTGACAGTGGAAACACTGCACTCGCGATCGACTACTCTCCCCGATAAGAGGGGCCTTACCCTTATCCTCCCGACGGGTAGGGGGTGTAGGCAACAAGGGTGCAGGTGTAGGTGCCGTGGGTAACAGTGGAGGAAGTGTCGGGGCCAGGGGACAGGCTATGGGTGCCAGGGGACGGGCAACGGGTGTCGGTGGATGTGGTGGAGGTAGATCCCGTGGTGGGGGAGGTCGAGGTCTAGGAGCGAAGTGCTCCTGACGGGCGGGCTCCTGAGGACGAGCCATGGGTCCCCTCGGGTATGAACCTAAGGAGCCACGGGAATCACTACGGGGAGGAGCGGGGCTCCACCGGGGAATAGACTCGAACTCACCCTCGAATTGCTCCATTTCGAGAGCAACTTGGTATGCATCCTCTAGCTTGTCCACCTTGCGGCGGAGAAGCTCATACCGTAGGTGCAGGCGTAGACCACGCCGAAACCAAGAGACGGTAAGGGAATCCTCCTCCGTGGCATCACATCGTAAGTAGTATTCATCAAATTCGGCATTGTAATCCGAGACGGACCGGTCTCCTTGGGTGAGACTTTGCCACCTCTCTATCAGACGCTGGCGGTAGGGGGTAGGAAGATACTTCTTCCTAAGCTTCTCCCTCATCTCGGTCCACGTATCGATCGGGGGTTCATGACGATGAAACAATAGGTTCTCCATGTTCCTACAATATGTTTGGGCCTGACCTAAAAGTTTCATCCTGGCAAATTTGACCTTCCTTTGGTCCGACATCTCGAACCACTCAAAGTATCGATCCACGCCAGCCTCCCAATCAAGATAGACCTTTGGGTCTAAGGACCCGTCAAAGGTGGGAGGGTCGGCCCGAACGGTCCGAAGGGCCCGTTCATCCATATCTTGGTCGTGGGTACGCCGTACAGGACGACGATCACGACCATATCCCCGATGCTCATTCTCGGACTCATAGTCAAGCACCTCGGGGAATTCATGCCTCCTATTAGCTATCCCTTGAACCCTTGGAGTCACGGGTTGTTGACCCGGCTCCGGTTGACCTTGTGTAGGTGGGACGGGTGCCTGGACTGGGGCAATCGGGGGTGCTTCGGCTGGGCCTCTCTCTAGTGCGGTGACTCTCCCGACCAATCCCTGAACGGACTGGCTAGACCCGATGGCCCTATCCTCTACGGCCTTCATCCTCTCTTCTAGGCGGGTGCCTAGATCATTCACTTGGGTACTCAACCCTTCCATTCTATCCACTCGAGTGCTTAACACTTCCATGCGGTCACTTAACCCATCCATTTTTCCCATAAGAGTTCGGAACATGGTGGCCACTTCATTGGAACTATAGACTCGGGATTCCGCCATTGGTGGTGGTGGGGGTGAGTATTGGGTACCTTGACGAGTGGGCATGCAAACACACCGACTAAAGCAAACACACTAATGTAAAATGATGCGCCTAGACTTAAACCAATATCCGGTACGTGGTGGAGGTAATCGACCAGAAGGTCACTCACGCAAGTGTGCGGCCTTCCCGATAGGCGTAGCCTAACGTTTGGACAACACCTTTTGATATACCGAATTATCGGGATGAAATGCAATTTAAAAACACTCTCTTTTTTGTTTTAGAAATATGATGATCCTAGACTCGACTTAAACCGACTAATGACTCGATGTAAATGACACTTTTTTTTTTACACCCTAGACTCAACTTGCTCTGATACCAAATTGATGCGGGACGAGACCACAGACACGACAAGCTCGTGACTGCCCCTTAACGAGGGATGTGTCGGGCGTGCGCGGTTGAGAAACCGGCAGTGAGCTAGGGTGATCGGCTCTCTCGTGTTCCCGGATCGGGTCACGGGACGGTCTCGCACTCTCTTTCAACAGCGGTAATGAATAGATAAAGCGAGCTAGATATCCCTACACATGCTCTCTAGCAGCGGCATAAACAAATATATATGAAGTAAGCAAAATGCCAAGTAAGGGAGCGAATGCGATACCTCCACGCGCTCGGCGTGGGGAAGACGGACCCGGCCGAAACTCGTACTCCCGAGATAAATATTACACAATGATGACAGCAATGAAATATCACCCACTCCATGCAGGGAGGTAAAGGGCTACACAACTAGGCCCGGGAGGACCGAATTCGGGTTGACGGGCGGCTTCTCGCGTTGATTCGGCAACACCCGAACACGTGACGGTGGGGCCCACGTGCTGTCCGGAGGGGCCGTGTGGGACTCGGTGGCACCGCTGTAGTGGAGGATGCCTGGAAGGGTGCTCCCTGGAGTGGGGGCGTGCTGGTTCGCCGGCCAGAGGCCGGGCGGCTCCGATCGGCACCGGTCGGAATAACCAGCCACGGGCTGCAACTTCTGGTTTTCAGCGCGCGTCTCGACGAGAACGGGCGCTGCGATCAGCCCAGATGTCGGATCGACACGAGACTAGCACCGTTGGAAAGCTAACTTCAAATCCTTCAATCGAGGCCTAGAGATCTGGCCTAGATTTTCACGGATCTGGACTTATGAAATTTCCAAGTTCCTGTTGTACAGTTCCTAAAATCTTAGGTCAGCAGAGAACTTTCCTGTGGATTGCCTTTGACCGCGAGGTATACGTCCGAATCTGGGGTTGTGTTCTTCCGAAAAGTTGTGGGAAATCAAGCTACAAAACCAGGACTATTTTTAGATCTAGATTTGGGGAAGGCTAAAAATTTCTATAATTTTTTTACTAGCAGTGGGTCGGATCTGGAATCTGGCTGACAACACTGTAGCTGAGGAAGAACACGAATTTCTAAAAATAGATAGAAGGATGATAAAAAATTAAGAAAATTTGTGGATGTAGGGGGTGATAGACAGAACTCCCATTAAAATTGGGAAGGTTTGGAAAAATCAAAAATATGGCCGGAGGTGGGAAACACAGGGCTGCTGTCACTGTAGACAGAGACAAAACAGAACTAGGAATGAAAGATGCACGAAAATGGGAAAATACTAAACGATGGAATTTGGGCGTGAAAATATAGGTGGAGCTTGGGATACAAGGTAAGAATACACCATAAACATTGCAGACCACGAAGAGGCCGTGGCTGATAGCAGGAATTTTGGGAAGAGACCTCTGTCCAGCAGGACAGAACACCGAGAACGGTTTCGCGGCGGCTCGAAGGCGGCACGAACGGTGGCGGCGGCAGCACCGGTGATGATCAGAAGTTGAGAGGGGGAGATGGAAGATTGATACACTCTAGAATGGGGGTTTGAGAAGAGGAAACCAGGAGGAGAGAGGAAGGGGGCGCAAGAAGACTTCTAGCATTCCCAAAAATTCTGATTTTTCATTGCTTTTCTCATAAAAATACAAGCTTATATATGATTGCAACCAAATCCATCCTCAACCCTTGGATCTAGGGGTGTGGATTGAAGGGCTGGGATGAGGTGTGAATATCACACAAAAAGTAATAAAAATTTCAAGGGGAAGGGGGCGCACCATTGACCATGTGTAAGTTGAATGGGGTAGGTGGCCAACCTATTAGAATGTTGACCCATTTAAACACATGTGTCCATATGACCAGCCCACCATTCTAGATGTCCACCTAGGAAGGTTGACCAGGCCCACATGGTGACATGGACCAATGGGAAAGGGCTGAGGGCCCCCTTGCTGGTCCTACTGCATAATTGCATAAAAACCCACGAAATCCATGGGAATGACTCCTTGGCTTATAAAGCCTTACATTTGCGTACATTCTTTCCCAAGGATATAAACACAAACTAAAAGGACATAAATGTAATAAAAAAGGTACAGGCTCGGTGTTGATTCCCATCAGATAGTGGCCCTCGACTGACCACGTTCTGCTTGTCTCTGGCCAGCATGCCAGTCCTATCCAGTCGGTGGATTTCTGTTGCAATTGACCAAACCATGTTACCCCAGTCACCGTTTTGATGTGGACTGAACCTTGTCTTCATTCAGATAATATCCCCAAGTCGACTGATGACCCTGTTAGTCGATTGGACCTTGGTTTAGTTGACTGGCCTGGCATCTATTGACTACACTTTCTGACCTGTACGTGGTTCTATTTAGACCGCCACTTCCAGATAGCGGCTCATCCTGGACCGCTACCCTGGGTTCCTTGCCTTACACGTCGACCCGCTGGCTTATTGAGTTGACATAGGCACCTCTTGGCTTTTTGTTAATCACAGTTGTTCCTGGACCGTGACTCCATGATCGCGGTTCTCTGTGGACCGCAATCACCTTTCCTATTTAGTGAGTCGACGCCACTGCCTAGTGAGTCGACTCAGCCCTCGATTTACCCCTTATGATAGCGGTTCTCCCTTGACTGCTACCATCAGATAGCGATCTTGTTCTGACCATGACCTACTCCAGATTTCTCGATTCTCATGATTTTTGTGTGATATACTAGCCATGTTGAATGTTAGCCCTTCAGGCTACTATCCAGTCATGTTCACGACCCCTTTTATAATTCTTGGCTTCCAAGTCATATTTTTATGACTTAGCAATTGAAATTCCTGCTATGAAATGTCCTTCATTCTTAGTGCTTGGTTACTTGAGCTTAATCTTGAAACTCTTGGCCGGAAATAAATGAATGTCTAGATCTTACTTGGGATCTTTGATCCACAACTCAATGCCAACGCATCATAAAGGGCCCGATCTGGTCTTGGGAGGAGCGCCCGAAAGTACTTGTGCCCATGAGAGTTTGTAATGACAAGGTGTGGCATTGCACCGAGTACTTGCTAGTGTATTAATCAATGACATTCATTCCGACATAAAATTCGTGACTTTACCTGACAGGTTATACTTGCGTGCTTGTTACGACCAAATACATGAAATCTTGTTATATACACTGTTCTATCATCTGCTTTTTATTGCCATCATATACTTTCCTTTGTTGGCTATAGTTAATTGCTCTTAGCGTTGTTTATTTTGTTCGATGTTTTTATAAAAGGCATTGTTAACTAGTTTATCACGTTTACATTGCCTACCATAGAGATATAATTTCTACTGAGCTCTCGCTCACCCAGTTTTTTCCAACCCTTTTCAGTTTGCTCGAATAAGGACGCGCAAACTGATGGGGAAGGGCGAGAGTAAAAGCATTATAGCGAGACAACCTAGGAGTCGTGTCATGTCTTTGTGATGTCCTAGTTGTGCAGTTATGTCAGTTTTAATAGAGTTGTCATTTCAAGATGTTGGAGTTGTTAAACTTTTAGAGATTTGGTTATTTTGTCAGTTATGTAAGTTTGGTGGTTTGGATATCATTGGTAAAACCTTTATGAATGAATGTTGGAAGTTTTATTGAGTATATTTGCTCTTGCCTTTGTCGTATTTATTTTCATTGGTCACTCTGATTGACATGAATGTTTATAATTGATGCATTCTGATTTTTCGCATCGGGGCGTGACAATTTTTTGGTATCATAGCCTAGGTTTTTAAGACCCTAGGTTTCTAGAAGTGTCGTTAGAACCCGTGACATTCATAAAGTCTATGATCAAACCAAGTGAGATGGGGTAGAGACTTAGTTTAAGTTAATTAATAAATGAACCCTAAAAGAAATTCGGTAGAACATTCTTAATTCCTTTCTCTACTGAAGTCCCGAGATTAAATGGCACCCAAGAGGGGGGTGAATTGGGTGATAAAAAATTTCTGCCGAGATAGACACAAATATGCGATGACGTGGGGACATTGAAGAAAACAAGAGCAAGACAAATTATGCTTTTGATAAACCACAGGATTTAAGTGAAGAAGATCAAACAATCTAGATCTAAAGGATACAAAATATCTAGATTCACAAGTATGCACAGAAGAGGGATAGGAGATATGGAGCACACCACAAGGAGACAGCGATTTTAAGGTGGTTCGGATGCCACAACGGCAACCTACGTCCACCCCTCACCGACAGTGAGGAACCACACACTATCTTGTAAGGAGTTACAAGATCAAACACCCACAACACACACACACTGGGAAGGAGAGTTCCTGCGAGGTGTAAGAACACCTTAATACACACACAACTACAACGGAGAACACACAACTACACACACACGGATCTAGGAAGATCCACACACACTGAAATGTTTAACGATTACAAGAACCACACATGAAGCTTAAGAAAATAAAATGAATTTAGAACACAAGAAAAGAATCTTGATTTGCTCCCCCTTAATGGATGATTGGATGCTTTGGATGCAGCTTGAATCCTTGGGCTGATCTTCACTTGACTGGATGAAGAAGGATGAAGAACTGTTCTCGGAGCACTGTTCACGTCTATAGTGCTGGATCCCTTCTCTTCCTCTTGGTAGCCTCCTTGATCCACCTTGAGCATTAGGGTTTTCCAATCCCTCTTGTATATATTTTATAGGTTCTTGAATGGTCCAAAGACTCTCCCAGACCAGATCCACAATTTCTGGAGAGTTTGGTTACTTAGGGATTAAACAATACCTATGAGAATGACTTTTCTCGAAATGATAAAAAGTCAACAATTGTTGGCAGCTCGGGGCTGGCGGTCGACCTGCAGGGTCTGGCGGTCGACCGCCACTGAGAGACCTGCAGGAGGCCGGTCCCTGGGAGATCCGGTCGACCGAGATTGAGGGGAGGTCGATCGCCACTGAGACAGTCGGTAGAAGTTTCCATTCTGTTATTCCAGGTCGACCGGGGTGATGCTGGAGGTCGACCGGTGATGCGCTCGACAGTCGTCGTTTAAAAATGCCGTGCCACACAAATTTCAAATTTTATAACCGCACTCACTCACTCGAATAATTTTTGAAAATACGAGTACAGTGGTGAATACGGGTCGATCCCACGGGGAGAGAAGTTTGATTTTAGTTCAAGTTGGAAATACCCTTATGTTTGGAAAATCAAATTTTATTTGTGGAGTGCGATTATCACTAAAGAAATTGAAATTGCAACTTTAAATGACAAGAGATAAGTAAAGGAAATTTAGCCAATTGATTGAAGAATGTCGTCGTTTCCACGCCGAGCCTTTGATGAAGATCGCTCCGCCTTGGAAGTCGACGCCATGAGATGATTTGAAGAAGACTTACCGCTTTGGGTATGTGTGATGAAACCGTGAAGAAAAGGTTTGGATTGAAATTGAAACAAAACACAAGTGGAAACACAAGTGGCAATTACAACAGAAATCTATTGAAATAGAGGTTTGGAAGGCAAAGAATAATTTGAAATATAGAAGGAATTAGACAAAGTGAACTAAATGAAAGTTGTAGAGAATAAAAAGATGAAGAACTTTTATGAAGAACACAGAAACAGAAAATGAAAGGAAGATAATGAAAAACTTGAAAAACTATGACATATTGGTTCGGATGAACAGTAACAGAGCAAAAATTAGAACGTTGAAAAATTAATTCTAACACACAAAATAAGTAGAATTTGGAGAAGTGGTAGAAGAACAAAACTTAGCTCTACAAGTAAGGAACAACTTTCATGAAGACTCAGAGTAAAATTAAGATGGGAAAAGCTTCAAAATGAAGAAATGGCAGAAGGTATCACCACGGATGAACAGTAATTACATAGGACAACACTTAAGTAAACTGGAAATAACTTCTAATCTAGAGAGAATTGGAAGAAATGATGAAAAGAGAAGTTGAAGAACACTTAAAAAAAGAACAACTTTCATGAAGACAAGAATTTTAAATAGGGATCACAACAACAAATAATTAGACTAAGAAAAGACTGAATGCTCAAATCAAACTTTCATTAAAACAAATTCAACTTACAACTTTTTCATCAAATGATCTTACAAACAACACCTTATGAAACCAAACTAAGGCCAACATGAAATAACTTCAAAAACACAAAGAACTCTTAGCAATCCATAGCTTCCTACTCCTAAGCTAACCTCTCTCCTTCACAACCTAACCACTAACTTCATTACAAATGAATGCCATTTATATAGGGTCACATATAACACCTTAGATAGTGTGAACATTTTGCCAATGTGAATCAACCAAATAGCTACTATTTTGACTCAAATTATGTGCTATCATGTGTTGCACACGTTTTGTATTTTTCTGGAATTTTTTCGGATTTTCCTGGCCTCCTTTTCTAGGCTTTTCTTCTCTCTTTCTCTCTTTGGCGGCGCGTTGCGCCGACCATGCCTGCCGCGTGAGAACCGCCGCCGTGGGCCCTCCGTGCGCCGCCCGCTCCTGCCGCCTCCGCGTGTCGCACGCGGGCGCATGCGCCGCGTGTCGTTGACGCCGCCCCCGCCCGCCGCGTGGCCCTGCCGGCCACGAGCCCGCCGACGCGCTCCACGCCCCCCCCCTCCCCCGCCTTCGCGCCCTTCTCGCCTCGTCGCCCGTGCGGGCGGCGAAGGCGGGAAGGGGGGCGGGGGTTTGAACATTTTTTTTGTTTTTTTAATTATAATATATGTATATATTATATATAAATATATATATCTAGTATATATCTCATATATAGGTATAGAAAATTCAAAAAATATCAAATAATTATATATTTTTTTTCTAATTTTTTTCTATTCTTTTTGAACAACTTCCTGGGCTTTTGGCCCATTTTCACATATAACTTTATTTTCTTTTTTTCTTTTTCTTGGAGCTTTCCTCGTATTACGTGCCTGCATAAATACATAAAAATTATTATTAAAACTATTTAATTTTAAAAATTAAACATTAGATTCTAAATCAACAGTAAGTGTGAGAAGTGTATATTTATTATTATTTAAGCTCATAAAAATGTGTATAATGATGAATTAAGATATAAAAATACACACTTATCACACCCCCCAACTTACTCATTGCTAGTCCCTTAGTAATGCAATTAATGAAAAATTTCAGGACCCACAAGATGTTAAAGTATCCAGACCTCATTTCCAGATCATCTTTCATAGAGTTAACTAAAGAGCAGGAATCTGGAATAATTACCACAGACTAGCCTTAGGAACATGATCAAGAATTCTAATAAAAATTCAGTAGCACTTGTGCAAGTGGAATACTAAATTCACAGTAGAGACAATTGCGTCCTCCAGTTGCTATTCCGAACAAATGCCTTTCAATTCTGCACTTCTTACTTAGAGCGTTCAGCACACTAGCTTTTTGTCTGCCTTATTGCTATGTCCCTTTGGGGATTACTATATATATACATTTTTTTCTTTTCTTTTTCTCTTTCTTCTTTTTTTTTCTTTACACACATGATGCTGCACTACCCTTCACTGTTTTACGCGAACCTCAACACGTCTTAGGTGAAGTAGGCCCGGTTACACAGATCAGAGTTCCATTTTCCTTTTGATGCGAACCTCAACACGTCTTAGGTGAAGTAGGCCCGGTTACTCAGAATCGGAGCATTTTTCATGGTATTTTTTTTCTCATAATTTTATATGGCAGAAAGCTTCTAACATATCTCTTCTTCAAGAAGTGCATAATATCAGACAGTATGTCTAAAATAGCAGAAGGCTTGTCCTTCTTGTTTCATTAGCGTGTAAAGTGATTGTATTTTTCTAAAGTGCACATGAACTTTAAAGAGATTCTTAAATCAGTTTTTCATGGCTAGATTAAATAAAGTATCCATCATCCTTTTCCCTAGTCTTTTCTATTCCAGAATTACTTTTTATGAGACATGAATCAAGAAACTCCAAATGGGGATGTACTGTACGGGAAGGGTAAAAAAAAAAAATTGGGCAAAAATTGGGTGAAAATTTTATATGAATGCAACATGATTTCCTGTCCCCCCAACTTAAATGACATTGTCCTCAATGACATAAGCAGTAGATAGAGCAGAGAATAAGTAAAGAGATAATATAGTTGGGATGGAAGGATACAACCTGATGGGTCGGGCGAAGTGATGAAGGCTCCTTCTCCGCATGGCCGATCAACTGAAACACACACTCAAGCAAAACGTCAAATCATAAAATCTTGGATTCCCTCCCAGAAGCCATTGCGTAGCACAGAAGGAAGGGAACTTACCGTGTCCATGAGTTACAAAGGGAATTGACTACGGATTTCTTCATGGGTCACGGATCCGGATTTCCCGCAGAAATGTCCCCTTATGGCATGTGTTTGCGAAAAGTAGTCACAACGGGACAATGAACACATGGAATCTTTGGGCCAGAAAGTCAATAAAGCATGCCTCCGGCTCGGTCACTCCACATGGTAGAGTGGGCGCGAGAGTAAAGGGAGGGGGACTTGTCGCCAAGGCTGTTGCTAAAGGTGACAGGGACAGATGCCGATCACCGTCTCTCCAATCCTATAAATACCTCCCTTCCACTCGACTTGGGAACATCGAAGTCGAGAGAGTAGAGTTGAGGAGTGAAAGGTTGGAAAAGGAAGTAGTGAGTGTTGCTCAATTTTAGAATGGAGGGTGAATCTAGCTTCAGAGCCGAAGGTGAGTCCTCTCGCTCCTCGAAGAGGAGCAGATCGGGTAGCAGTTCCAGAAGATTCTTAGAAGTCGAAGGACAACTAAGGGAGAGGACCCTACCACAACCTGTAAGTGACTCCTTGCATTCCTTTCGTTTCCTATCTTCCTTTGCAAAGCTCCCATTTCTCACTTCGTGTGTATGTGCAGAATGTGATGAGATCGCACATATCGTGGGAGCTGGTAGTGGCGGCCTATCGAGGTCTCCCGGACTTCCAGAAGGCGAGGTTAGATGTGATGGGATTTGGGGCCTTTCTCAGAATCGAGCCTATCAAGCTCGATCTTGCCCTGATCCAAGCACTACGTGAAAGATGGGACCCGACGAGTCGGGTATTCCTGATGCCGTGGGGACACATGGTACCCAGCCTGGAAGACGTGGTCCGGATTACGGGCTTCAAAGTAGACGGAGAAGCAGTGACTGGCGTTACTTACGCGGACTACCGAGAAGGTGCCCACAAGCTATTGGGGATGGAATTAGACGGCAGGAAGAACATGTCAATAGCCAAGGCATCGATCATGGAGGCATTAGGGCTTACTGACACGCGTCCTCGTGATGATGAATCCCTTGAAGAATTTATGGAAAGGGCAGAAAGAGGTGCCCGTGCGGTATATTGTGTGGAAACCAGCAACTGGGAGAGGACTAACATGGATCTTAGGAGGTTCCTCCTCTTTCTTTTGGGCAAGTTGCTATTGGGCTCCAAGGGTGACAGTATCCACTATCGCTTCTTAGAGCTGCTTGTAGACCTGGAGAGAGTATGACAATATGCCTGGGGTGCTGCCATATTAGCTCATCTGTTTACAGGTTTGTCACAAAGGGCAGACCGAGAGATGACACTCAGTGGGTTTACGCCCTTCATCCAGGTAAAGAATATTTTCGTTGTTTTGTTTTATGCCCTTTTTTCTTGAATTTGTTGATATTAATGACACATGATGGTGTAGCTATGGAGCTACTATTACCTTCCAATGGGGAGAGCTCGTCACTGCCGGCCACTGACGGTCCCGCTTGCTAGACGGTGGCAACCCATCATGAGTACAGCACCTCTATCCTATCAACTGATGGTGGTAAGGCGGGAGTTGCAAGAGTTCCCTGCAGCGATGGTATGATACCTTTTTCTCCCTTTTCTTTGGTTTGTTTTGTTTGATCATCATTTTTTAGCTAACCAAGAAGATGCGTACAACCCATCAAAGGTGAATTGGAGGCCTTTCTTGAAAATGGTCGATGTTGACCAACCGTGGGTTACTGGAAGCCGCGCCCGATTCGGACGGGACCTCTGGCTCCATTGCTTGAATGAAATCGAACCCCTCAGACTGAGATTAGCTATGAGGACCCTAGGGCTGGCCCAGGAATGGGTAGATATGACCATATCTCCCAACGTCGAAAAGCATACGCGTGGACCGGCAACCTGTGTCGATTGGAGGGTGCGCTTCCCCGAATAATATGAAGATTGGCAAAGGGGTGGCATGCCCGTGGAATCTGAAGCACAAGACAGCGAGGATTACCTACGCCTCTATAGGGCAATGTATGCAGAGTGGCTCCAGCCTGGAGGGCTTTTAGAGGTTAAGAAACCATGTTTTTGTCTTTTTCATTTCTTTCATTGGTTTGTTTTTGATTTTTTTTTGCTTGTGTGAACTCATAAGTCATAACCTGTAGGATGCCCGTGATACTATAATAATGAACTTACGAGCTCGTCTGGCGGACACTGAGCAAGAGTTGAGTGACACCCGAGCGGCTCTCGGTTCATCAGTAAGTGTTTTATATTCACCCCAGGTATGATTTGAGATTCCCGACGCTATCCACTTAATGTCATCTCATATGTGTTACAGCGTGCCCAGCTCGATGCAGTTTCATCTGCGATGGGGGCAGATTGTGTTTCTTCCAGCCTATGGATTCCTACTGCAGAGCTAGATCTACTCCATGAGCAGCTTGCTCATGCCACGCAACGAGCTGCGGAGGCAGAAGGGATGCTTTCTGCACAGGTGAGGGTTTCACTATTTAAAATCCCTTGTGCAAGCATTGCTATTTCCCTGAGATTAAATGTATGGCAGGAGAAGGAAACACAGGAGGCGCTCGCGCTTACCACCCAGCAGGAAGCGAGAGTAACTGAGCTGGAGAAGGAACTACAGCGTCGTCCTGATGAGGACTCTTCTAGGGACGCTGTGGAGCTGAGGATTACCCTTCAGCTGGAAAGAGAAGACAGAGAGAGAGAACGGGCTGAAAGAGAAAGGGATAGAGACAGAGAGAAAGCTAAGAGATTGGCCGAGAAAGAAGAGAAGAGGGCCCTGGAGGCCCAAGTTTTTGAATTGAGGACCAGTCTCGGCCTTGCCGATCAATGGCTGAAGGATGGCGAGGAGCGCTATCGAAGAGCACGAGCGCGTGGCTTTCGTGTCAGTAGCTTCTTTGCTGCCCCCGCTGATCGGCGTTGAGGAACACCCTCTAGAACCTGATGTAATCTCTTTGTTTGTTTGTTCCTGTTGTTGAGAGTTTGAATAAAATGCTTTTTGCTTGGTTCTCTGTTGTCCTGGTCTCTCGAATCCCTAAACACATCTAGCTTCCCAAAACAATTGATTACCACACAGAATTCACTTAGGTTGTCTCCTAAGAAGCCATTTATTTGCACACCAAACTATGAAGATGTTGGGCTGCCTCCCAAAAAGCGCTAAATTTAACGTCTTCAGCCAGACGCAATGTAGCTCATTAACCAACGCGTGGCATTCAGAATGAGCCACCACGTGATCTTGTCTTCCTTCAAATTCCAGCCCTTAATCCATTGAGAGACAAGAGTAACCATGTCTGGACCGGGGCTAGAAAGAGGTAGAACTCGCACATGATTGTTTGTAACATTAACCCTGTGTGCGAGCTAGTTTTCAGCTGTAGGGATCCAGAAATGATTAATGTCTAATTTGTCAAGATAGAGGTGGAACCCTTGCACCATATCAATCCCTTGATCCCCTTCGCATGTATCGTCCTTCCTGACTAACCCTTTAGGAATGACTTCCTCCATGGATACTTGTTTAGGGCCTGGTAGCTTAGGAACATGATTGTCATCCTTAGCCACGTTTCTTTCAGTAACAGTCTCATGAAGTTTAAGAGCATTGATCAATTTATCGTTCTGAGAGGAAGGTAAATTGAAGATGAATGTGGTTGGCATATCCTCCTCAGGTCCGAGAATCTCAAATTGGAGAGGCTCAACTGCCAGGGGAATCAAAGTAGAAGGAAGCACTAACTCATCCACAGATTTAGACGTCATTGGAGAGGCTTTAGGGGTTAGATCAAATATAAAAGTTTCGAATGAAACCCCTTCATCACACTCCTCACTCATCTGAGGATTATTAACCAAATTTTCCAATAATGGGGTGGATAGAGGAAATGTAAATGATTCCAGCCCAACCCCTTCATCACAAGTCAGATCAAATGAGAAGTTCTCAAAGACGGGCCCATTATCACACTCATCACTAAACCCAAAATTATCAATCAAATTTTCTAAAAATGGGGTCGGTAGATGAAATGTAAACTTTTCTAATAAGGCCCCATCATCATGTTTTTCCAAAGGAGGAGGATATTCAGAATATTGTGTCAGTAAATCAACAAGATTATTACTAACAAAGTAATCCTCCTCATTATTGATTTCCTCAATTGAGTTGTTTGGGCCATTATCTTTTACATTACTAATCTCAATCTCAAAACATTCATAGAATGGGATGATATGATCATCACTATCCTTGAAGCCACCTCCTTCTTCCTTTCCTTCCTGCATCATGGTATTACGTGCGCACTCCCCCTCACTCTCAATAGTGATATAGTGAGCCAAAATGACAGGCAGAAGACTGTCATCGTCATCATCATTCACATATTGAGGGGGTCGGTGTAATGTTGAAGGAGAGGGTTGATAAGTAGACTGAGAGTACATGAGTTGAGGTGCACAGTAGGGGCCCGGTGAATCACCCCTAGTATCAATGTGGATTCCGAAATCTAGGTGAGATGAGTTGAGTGAAGGTTGAGTACACATGGGCTGCTCGTGGGCTGCTGGGGGTGAAAATTCAGACAGATGGGTTTGAAATGATGGATCCATCCAAGGCAAATTTGTGTGATTACCCCAGCCAAGATTATAATCATATGTAACATGCTTAAGCTGAGAGAATCCTAAGGCATTTTGGACCTGTGCTTGGATGACTGGAGAGAGTCGGGCTATAGTAGGACATTCACTCATATGGTGAGTGAGACTGACACAGAATTCACACACTTCCGTGAAAGTGTGGATTGGGTTTTCCGCCTGTTTGACATGTCCTACGAATTGTTGATGAGATGAGATGGAGGCACGATTTATCAAATTTTCACTCAAAATCTCAAATAGATCATACGCCTCATCTTCACTTTTGCTCAAAAATGCCCCTCCACAATATATATTCACCATTTACCTATCAAAATCGGATAACCCCTCATAAAATGTAAATATAATTTGCCATTTGGGCAACCCATGGTGTGGACATTCACTTATTAAATCCTTAAGTCTCTCCCAAGATTCATGAATTTGCTCTCCCGGACGTTGAGTAAATCCTGTAATCGCCCTTCTCATCATGTTGGTTTGGCCTATGGGGTAAAATTTTTTCAAAAATTCTAACTGCATAGCTTCCCAAGTCCTGATAATTTTTCCAAAACTCCTTAACCAACATTTTGCTTTATCTTTCAATGAGAATGAAAATAAGATCAACTTAAGGGCATCATCATTAAAATTCTGAATTTTAATCAGGGAGCAAACTTCTAGAAAATCATCTAGATGCCTATAAGGATTTTCATTGAGATTCCCATAAAAAGATGGGAGCATCTGGATGAGACTAGGGCGAATCTCATATTGATCAACAAGAATGTCAGGGAGTTGAATACAGGTTGAGGGCTTGTAAGTAGAAGGATAAAAGTGCTCCTGCATAGGCGTGGATTTGTGATTTTATTTTTTTTAAATTTTTTTTATGCAACCACAAACAAGTTAACACAAATTATCTAATGATCTAAATGCGACTCAGACCTACAAATAGGGTTTCACAAAATGATTAACGTGAAACTTAAGTTTACCCTCAATATGACCACCAGCCAGGTAAGGGGTGGGGAAGTGGGAGGTTCCCCCTACTTTCGTAGGGACCTTATTATGCCAAATCACTAGCCCGCTTAAGGCGTTTGCCGTCCGACCGTCTTGCCTTAGGCACCGATTTTCATATGAGAGTAAACCCAAATAACACAAGAACCACAGTGTGATCCTAGGGCCCACGTTTACTGACTTTTATTTATGGCGTAAGTCATGCAGATATGCAAGGGTAGTGTGGTTTGTGGGCTAAGGGAGGGTGATGAAATCCCCACCTTATGTTGTTAGCGGTGTTGCCCTTAAAGTATTTTGAAATGAAAATGCACACCACAATTTCAAACAAGGGGTTCTTTATGCAAAATGAATGCCAGAATATGGTGAGTAGAACGTACCTTGCCCCTCGCAATCTTCAAAATACAATGACAGAAATTAAACAAAGAAAAATTCTATGCTAAATGATGCATGTTCTAAACATGATGTGTGGTTTCTAATCTTGAAATGACTTTTTTTTTGGATTTTGGTGCAAGTATTTTTTTGTTTTTAATTAATGAACCTATGTAGCCAGCATAAAAATTTCTTTTGTTCTGATTTTTTTTGATTTTTATAGAGTTTTCAAGAATTTTTTCAAATTTTTGTAAAGATTTTTCAGAAATTAGAAAAATAGAACCTGTTCCGACGTTTCTGCCCTTTAGCGATGCTTCCGGGCTTTTAACGACACTTCATTTTCTGAGGATTTCAGGTCCGATCTTCCTCTTTCTTTGATTTTTGACTTTTTTTCTTTTTCCTGCACAAGTAAAAAGAGCAAAATTAATATTCACATATATACACCAAACACAAGAATATCCAACTATCAACATAATTCTCTCCCCGGCAACGGCGCCAAAAATTTGATGCGCTCGACAGTCGTCGTTTAAAAATGCTGTGTCACACAAATTTCAAATTTTATAACCGCACTCACTCACTCGAATAATTTTTGAAAATACGAGTACAGTGGTGAATACGGGTCGATCCCACGGGGAGAGAAGTTTAATTTTAGTTCAAGTTGGAAATACCCTTATGTTTGGAAAATCAAATTTTATTTGTGGAGTGCGATTATCACTAAAGAAATTGAAATTGCAACTTTAAATGACAAGAGATAAGTAAATGAAATTTAGCCAATTGATTGAAGAATGCCGTCGTTTCCACGCCGAGCCTTTGATGAAGATCGCTCCGCCTTGGAAGTCGACGCCATGAGATGATTTGAAGAAGACTTACCGCTTTGGGTATGTGTGATGAAACCGTGAAGAAAAGGTTTGGATTGAAATTGAAACAAAACACAAGTGGAAACACAAGTGGCAATTACAACAGAAATCTATTGAAATAGAGGTTTGGAAGGTAAAGAATAATTTGAAATATAGAAGGAATTAGACAAAGTGAACTAAATGAAAGTTGTAGAGAATAAAAAGATGAAAAACTTTTATGAAGAACACAGAAACAGAAAATGAAAGGAAGATAATGAAAAACTTGAAAAACTATGACATATTGGTTCGGATGAACAGTAACAGAGCAAAAATTAGAACGTTGAAAAATTAATTCTAACACACAAAATAAGCAGAATTTGGAGAAGTGGTAGAAGAACAAAACTTAGCTCTACAAGTAAGGAACAACTTTCATGAAGGACTCAGAGTAAAATTAAGATGGGAAAAGCTTCAAAATGAAGAAATGGCAGAAGGTATCACCACGGATGAACAGTAATTACATAGGACAACACTTAAGTAAACTGGAAATAACTTCTAATCTAGAGAGAATTGGAAGAAATGATGAAAAGAGAAGTTGAAGAACACTTAAAAAAAGAACAACTTTCATGAAGACAAGAATTTTAAATAGGGATCACAACAACAAATAATTAGACTAAGAAAAGACTGAATGCTCAAATCAAACTTTCATTAAAACAAATTCAACTTACAACTTTTTCATCAAATGATCTTACAAACAACACCTTATGAAACCAAACTAAGGCCAACATGAAATAACTTCAAAAACACAAAGAACTCTTAGCAATCCATAGCTTCCTACTCCTAAGCTAACCTCTCTCCTTCACAACCTAACCACTAACTTCATTACAAATGAATGCCCTTTATATAGGGTCACATATAACACCTTAGATAGTGTGAACATTTTGCCAATGTGAATCAACCAAATGGCTACTATTTCGACTCAAATTATGTGCTATCATGTGTTGCACACGTTTTGCATTTTTCTGGAATTTTTTCGGATTTTCTGGCCTCCTTTTCTAGGCTTTTCTTCTCTCTTTCTCTCTCTGGCGGCGCGTTGCGCCGACCATGCCTGCCGCGTGAGAACCGCCGCCGTGGGCCCTCCGTGCGCCGCCCGCTCCTGCCGCCTCCGCGTGTCGCACGCGTGCGCCGCGTGCCGTTGACGCCGCCCCCGCCCGCCGCGTGGCCCTGCCGGCCACAAGCCCGCCGACGCGCTCCACGTCCCCCCCCCCCCGCCTTCGCGCCCTTCTCGCCTCGTCGCCCGTGCGGGCGGCGAAGGCGGGAAGGGGGGCGGGGGTTTGAACATTTTTTTGTTTTTTTAATTATAATATATGTATATATTATATATAAATATATATATATCTAGTATATATCTCATATATAGGTATAGAAAATTCAAAAAAATATCAAATAATTATATTTTTTTTTCTAATTTTTTTCTATTCTTTTTGAACAACTTCCTGGGCTTTTGGCCCATTTTCACATATAACTTTATTTTCTTTTTTTTCTTTTTCTTGGAGCTTTCCTCGTATTACGTGCCTACATAAATACATAAAAATTATTATTAAAACTATTTAATTTCCAAAAATTAAACATTAGATTCTAAATCAACAGTAAGTGTGAGAAGTGTATATTTATTATTATTTAAGCTCATAAAAATGTGTATAATGATGAATTAAGATATAAAAATACACACTTATCAACCGGACTGTCAAAAACCTGAAAAATGAAGAGTTTAGCCCAGAAAAATGTGTCCATATGATCGAGGCATTATTTGAACGATTGGTTAAAAGGTTATTACACGTTCATTCAATGTACTTAGAAAACCATTTGGAATGCTAAAACCTTAAGTAACAGCATGAAGAGTTCCGACCTTGAAGGCTTATGAAAAACGCTTAGGTTATTAAATCCAAGCAAGTGAGCAACCCTATATCCTTGGTTTTGTTATCATCAAAACACCGAGATAGATATACAACAATCTCCCCCTTTTTGATGATGACAAAACTCTAGGGCATTCAAACCAAGGTTTATGTTAAGAAAAAAAACAACCACTTATATGCCAGCAAGAATATGAAATGAGACACATATGCTAACCGTCTGAGTTCAAAACACCAGTACTTTCAATTCATCATAGTTTCATTACAAGGTACATTAGTGCGAGAGTGAATGCGTGACTCTAAAACCAATGTCTAAGCAAAAGACTAACACTACCGACAACCCTCACATGTGACATGCAAGCAAGCAACACAACCACACAACGACATACATAAGTAGATAATAAACCTGCCCTACTACTTCTCCCCCTTTGTCAACAGCAAAAAGGGATAGGATAGACGAAGGAGGGACTCAAGCAACTCTGGACCAAAAAGGAACATGCTAGAGGTGAAAACAAAACAAATCCTCATGGAGCATCTTCAGGAGGTGGCTGATCGGCTGGAGGTGTAGGTGGAAGGCCAAGGTGCCGACGAATGTCACCAAGATGGTGGGCATGACTATGAAGAAGATCAAGAATATGACCAATGGATTCATCACGAGCCGCATCCTGGCGCCGCATGCCAAGAAGGGAGAGGTGCATGAAGCTTAAGGATTGGCCAGACTCAGCTACATCCTCTCGGAGGGAAGTCATGTGGGTGGTGAGAGTGGCCATCTGAGTAGAGAGAGTCTCGAAGGCAGTAGAGAAGGTGTATATGCGCCCTGATATGGTGTCAAATGCAGTGCCCATAGTGTCCCCAAGGGTAGAGAGATGATCCCCAAGGATATCCACACGAGTTTCCAAGCCGATAAGCCACCCGTCAAGAGCCTCGTAGTCCACCGAAGGGCGCTGTCCGGCCCCCTGAGTGGAGGATTCCCCATGGTGAAACTGGGGTGGAGAAGGTATCTCAAAAGCCGGATGAGAAGGAGATGGTGGTGGAGGCTGCTCCTCAGTTGGAACTGGAGGGGGGATATCCCCCTCGTCTTGCTGCTGTGCTGGTTCTTCTTCTGCCTCACTGATTTCATCTTCCCCATAAACTGGAATGTCCTGCACAAGCTCACCGTCGGGACCAAAGTAGTAGCCAAAATCTACGAAAATTTTATGCTTGTTGTATACATCATCCTGCCTAACATAAATGAACTGCTCATTTGCCACATCTATCCCGGCATAAATGAAGATACCGGTCAACTGCGAAGCATATGGAAGAGAGCACTGGAGGTAGGTACGACGGGTGCTGATCAGATCTGTCATGAGCCGACCCATATTGATTTGAATGCCATTCATGACATGATAGAATAGGAATCTCTGAACTTCTGTAACCTTATCCCGACCGCCCAGTTTGGGGTAAATTAATGAAGTAAACATGTGGTGCAGGACCCGTTGTATTGGAGGAAAATGATTGGCATTCAGCTTGATCAAATTACTCACACCGTGCACATACTCATAGTTGGTCATAGCAGTAAATGTTGCTGGAACTTCACCAAAACCATATGCTCTATATGCACCCATGGCGGATACTCCTAGGGCCTGCTGAAATAACTCCGGAGTGATATGAAGCTCCACACCTTCAACCGTGATGTATAACTAGTCATTCCTCACAACGAAAAACCCGTAGAACTGCTTCACCAACCGAGGATAATATCTATCATACCGGGTAACAAAATCCATCCAACCGTCCTGAACCTCAAAAAGAGCGCACAAATTCGGGAAGAGCTCATTCACCTCATTGAAGTCGACCAAGCGAGGGTCGATAATAGGACATGGAGGTAAAGGTGCTCGAGGCAGAGGAGGATCTTGCTGAGGTGGAGGAGATGGGGCCTCTGTCCCTTGACGGCTAGCTTGCCCTTGGGCAGAACGCCGAGAGCTCCGTCTGAGCGGCATCCCGACCTAGAAAAACCCACGGGGAAACTCTTGGAACAATCGATCTCAACCCCGAAAACGTGGATGGAGCACAGGAGCACTGCTAGGGCTTGGATCGACCTTTCCACAGTGTGGAAGTTGAGAGGGATCTCCACAGACGCACGAGTGACCGTATGGAGGATGTCCCGGGAAGATGACGGGACGACCAAATCGTGTGCGGGTGGAGGGAGAGAGAGTTGTGGGGGCTTGGTTGGTGGAGAGATGGAGGGTTGGGGTATAGGCAAGGTGGTAGAGAGTGAAAAGGAGTGGAGGAGAGAAGGAAAAAGGGAGAGAGAGCCCTTTAAAAGGGGGTCGGTTGACCCTTAAGTTGGGCCGGTTCGCCGCCGGTGGTCGACCGGCGCGGGCCTGGCGGTCAACCGCCAAGACCAAAATCCCCATTTTTTGAAAAAAAAATCTTTTTCTTCTTTTTTTTCCTTTTTTCTTTTTTTGTGTTTCTCCTTTTTTTGATTTTCTTTTTTTTGTTTCTCATTTTTTTTGTTTATGGGGGATAAGCAACCGACTACTTGAACCAACAAGACAGTAGAAGTATGTAGAGGCAAAGATGTGGAGACGAGAAGAAGTTTTGATTTCCCCTAGGTAGAATCGTTAGTTCCAGCAACACTGAGTCCACAGATGTATTCAATCAAGGAATATTTGTCCGTAGAATTATTTTTCAAGGAGGGCTAAATATAAGTATGTATATGCAGGCATTCAACGGTGAATGAAGACACACAATGCGTTCAACGGTAAATTCAATATGTATGTTTTTTTACCCGTGATGCACATGAATTTCTACAAATGCAACCCTATACCTTAGATGCACATCTATGTATGTATGCTCTCACCCTTGCACATCCCAAGTTCTCTTCTTATCTTATAGAATTGATCCTGGTTTAGGGGTTTGGTGAAGATGTCAGCTATCTAATTGTGTGTGTCAATGAAGTTCAATTCAAAGACCCCTTTCCCTACATGATCTCTCAGAAAGTGATGACGAATATCTATATGTTTGGTCCTTGAGTGCTGAACAGGATTTTTTGACAAATTGATTGCACTGGTATTATCACACAGTATTGGAACAGTTTTCATTTCAATATCTAAATCAATCAGTTGGTTTTTGATCCAAAGTACTTGGGCTCCACAACTTCCGGCGGCTACATATTTAGCCTCGGCCGTTGAGAGAGCTACTGAATGTTATTTCTTGGAGGCCCATGAGACTAGGCAACCACCAAGAAACTGACAGTATCCACTTGTACTTTTACGATCTACAATGCACCCAGCATAATCCGCATCGGTATAGGCAATTAATTCAAAGGAACCACCGATAGGAAACCACAAGCCAAAGTCTATTGAGCCAATGAGATATCTAAAGATGCGTTTCACAGCTGATAAATGAGATTCCTTGGGGCATGACTGAAAACGGGCATAAAGACATACACTGAATTGAATGTCAGGGCGACATGCTGTAAGGTACAATTAATAGTGATCCGATCATACCTCGAAACAGTGTAGGATATACTATTTTACCATTTTCATCTCTATCCAGCTTTGTGGTGGTGGCCATGGGAGTTGATATGGGTTTTGCTTCCGCCATCCCGTATTTCTTTAGCAATTCCATAGTATATTTGGCTTGATTGATAAAAATTCCTTCTGAAGTTTGTTTCACCTGCAATCCAAGAAAAACGTTCAGCTCCCCCATTAAGCTCATCTCGAATTCTCCTTGCATAGTCTTTGCAAATTCCTCGCATAAAGCATTGTTAGTAGCTCCAAAAATAATGTCATCCACATACACTTGAACTACTAAAATATCCTTACCTGATTTCCTTGTGAAAAATGTTTGATCAACCTTACCTCTCTTGAACCCATTTTCAGCCAGAAAAGAGGTAAGCCGTTCATACCATGCCCTTGGTGCTTGTTTTAGTCCGTACAAGGCCTTTTGGAGCTTGTACACATGTCGTAGATGTTTGGAATCTTCAAAACCTGGCGGCTGCTCTACAAAGATATCCTCCTTGATATAACCGTTAAGAAATGCAGATTTAACATCCATTTGAAATAGTTTAAAATTCAAGGAGCAAGCGTAGGACAGTAAGATCCGGACTGCATCAAGTCTAGCAACCGGTGCAAAGGACTCATCAAAATCAATGCCCATCTCCTGGCTGTACCCCTTGGCCACAAGCCGGGCCTTATTCCTCACAATTAAACCCGCATCATTTAGCTTGTTTCTGAAAACCCAACGAGTTCCAATAGTAGGATGATTTTTAGGACGTGGCACGAGAGTCCACAGCTTGTTTCTTTCAAACTGATGCAGCTCTTCATGCATAGCCTGAATCTAGGGTTCATTTTGGAGAGCTTCATGAATGTCCTTGGGCTCTTCTTGTGAAAGAAGGGCCATCAAGTACTCCTCTTCAACCTGCCTTAGAGAGGACCTAGTTTTTACCCCATCCTCCAAATTACCTATGATGTTCACAGCTAGATGATCCTTTAGAAGAGTGGAGGAACTGGGCAAATCAGGATGCTGCACTTGTGGTTCTTGCAGTGTCTTAATTGTGGGATCCTCATCTTCCTCATTTTTGCTCGAGGTTGCCTTCAATGGTTCATCCTTAGATTTGACATATGATGAGTTCCTGGGATCTTCATCTGCATCCAGAGTGGAAGAAATTTGATTTGTGAGTTTTGAATTGGATTCATCAAAAATAACATGAGGGCTTTCTTCAACGACCAAAGTCCTTTTATTGAATAATCGGTAAGCTCTAGAATTGAGTGCATAACCTAGAAAAATACCTTTATCACTCTTTTCGTCAAACTTACCCAGGTTGGACTTATCATTGTTCAAGACATAGCAAGGGCATCCAAAGGGTTTAAGATAGGAGATGTTTGGCTTCTTACCCTTGTAGAGCTCATATGGAGTTTTCTTTAGAATGGGCCTTACCATTGCCCTGTTTATGATGTAGCATGTTGTACTCACGGCTTCAGACCAAAAATACTTAGGTAGGGAATTTTCACTGAGCATGGTCCGGGCCATGTCTATCAGCGTTCTATTCTTCCTCTCTACTACTCCATTTTGCTAGGGCGTCCTTGGTGATGAAAAATTGTGTGTGTACCCCTGTTCTTCACAGAACATGCTGAATTCATGAATTTTAAATTCACCACCATGATCACTCTGGATTGTGGTGATGAGGTAACCCTTTTCATTCTGGATTTTACTGTAAAACACTTGAAACTCCGTCAGGGCATCACTTTTATTGGCTAAAAACAGCACCCATGTGAATCTGGAAAAATCATCAACAATCACAAAGCCATAGGATTTTCCTCCTATGCTAGATGTTCTAGTAGGACCAAAGAGATCAAGATGCAACAGTTCCAAAGGCCTAGTGGATGAAATAATATTTTTGTTTTGAAGGAAATTCGTGTTTGCTTGCCTTTCGTGCAAGCTTCACAGATTCTATCACTTTCAAATTTTAATTTAGGCAGTCCAATCACCAGGTCATGTCTAGACAACTTAGAGATAACTCCAAAACTAGCATGACCTAACCTTCGGTGCCATGACCAAGCATTTTCATGATTGTTCGCAACCAAGTAGAGATCATCACACGAAACATTATCAATATCAACAGTATAAATATTTTTATTCCTTTTTCCAAGAAATTTGATCTCATTTGAGTTTTTGTTTAAGACAATGTAGTGGGTTTCATCAAAATAACTTTAAAACCCTTATCACACAATTGGCTTATGCTAAGCAGATTATGATTCAGGCCTTTCACCAAAAGCACATCTTCAATAAGAATTTTAGAATTCTTACCAATATTGCCAATCCCAACGGTTTTACCTTTGTCTTGACCTCCAAAGACAACTGAACCTCCATCCTTATCTTGCAGTGTGGAGAACACTTTCTTGTCCCCTGTCATATGCCTTGAACACCCGCTATCCAAGTACCATTTGCTCCCCCTGGCTTCAAGACATATCTTCAAGAAGAAAAATTCTCATGCAATTGTTTTTGGTACCCAAGCTAGTTTGGGTCCGTAGGAGTTAGTCTAGTTCTTGGTATATCTTTTCTTGGTCCGAGAGACATGATTTCTAGGTGGGCTTTGTCTAAACCAGCAGTTCACAATAGCATGATCAAATCTACCACAATGATAGCAATTAACAGGTGCAAACTTTCCTTGAAACTGTCGTGGTTTGGGTTGATCATGTTTTGGTTAAGGCTTCGAACATGAAGCATGATTTTCACCTTTTTCATGAGCAAATGATGTGGTGATCTTATGCTCAAAAGATTTTTGGTTTTATGGAGTGTATCCAAGACCTTCTTTTTGAAAATTAACTTTCACTCCCAATAAATTATCTAGGTTTTGCTTTCCCTTAATAAACTTAGACAATGTGAACTGAAGATCATCCACTTCTTTTTCCAAGCTCACAATTTTCTTTTTAAGTTCTGAGTTTGTGGATTTCAGAATTTGTTCTTCAATTTTCATTTTTTCACATGCTTTCTCCATTTCAATTACTTTGCAAGATAGTTCTTCTTTGGCTTTATCACAGTCTGAAATAGTTTGTAATAGACTTTCTCTTTCTTCCGTGGCCTCAAACCATTCCTGTTCCAGTTTTTCAAATTTGACGAAGATATCTTTGTGTGACAAGTCATCAAGTTTCTTTTTGAGAGTTTTGTTTTCAGATCTGATCTTCTTGCATTTCGTATACAATTTTTTATATTTAGATTCCCATTGTTCATTGGAAATGAAATCAGGGTTAGAGTTTACCTCCGTGGATTCATCTTCATGTGCCATGAGGCACAGGCTTTCCACAAGTTCTTGGATCTCTTCATCAGATGGTTCATCTTCTTCGTCACTCCATGTGGCAACCATGGCTTTGGGTTTCTTGAAATTATCCTTCTTGAATTTCTTTTTCAGATCTGGACATTCACCTCTCATGTGTCCGGGCTTCTTGCATTCGTAGCATATGATGTTACTTGGCTTGCTCGACTCACCTTTGGTCTGCGTGGGCTTTCTTTGCCCTTTTCTAAAGTTTCCCTGAAAGTTTCTATTCTTCCTTAGAAATCTCCTCACTTGGTGAGTTATCATCGCCAATTCTTCCTCTTCATTGCTTCCGTCACTTGATTCACCTTCTTGTAATTCGTCATCGGAGTAATGAGCTCTCAGTCCAATGACCTTTTTCTTCTTGATGTCTTCATCAACTGTTCTCCTTATATTTATCTCATAGGTCATGAGTGACCCTATGAGTTCATCCAGGGTGATAGTAGACAAGTTCTTTGAATCTTCAATCACTGTGGCCTTTGTGTGCCATGCCGACGATAGGGACCTTAGCACTTTCCTTACGAGGTCAGAATTTGAGTATTCTTTCCCAAGACTCTTGAGACCATTTGTGATCTTGTGGAACGCGGATTTTATTTTATTTATCTTATTTATTTATTTATTTTTATTTATTTATTGATTTATTGGCGTGCCAGTCACATGTGTGACGATTTCATTGTGCGCTCGATCTGACTTGGTCAGTCGATTGTGAGTGATCGCATCTGGACCAGAAGTCCGTCATACCATAAAGGTTATGACGTTAATTACGCCCTTCCTAAGAAGGACAACCCTTGATTAAACGCCAAAATAGGAGGCCTCGCGAGGCAAACATATATTCATGTGTGCAAATGGAACTTCATACCAGAGCCAGTCAGGCGGGCAAGATAACAACATTAACTGTAGAAGCAGACGATATCGTTAAGTCAGCGGTTCGAAGACCGAGTTAAAGGGAAGAAGGAGGATTTCAATCACAGGCAGACTGAGCCGTGGCCATGATGGGGGTTTGAAGCATCGATCGATAGTTCAGCAGCATTTCCCCTTTATCTGGATTATGCCCAGCGGGAAATAGGCTATCACCCACGGAGTGCCGGGGTGAAAGCCGAGAGAAAGAGAGAGGCCAAACCTCCCGACCTATATATATCTGCCATAGGGCAGTGTTTGATTTTCCCCTTGTGGAAGTCGGCGGAACTCGTGCAGTGGCAGAGCCCTCCCGAGCTAAAAGGGTTATCCATGGACCCGATGCGAGACGACGGAATGTAAGTGAACGCTCAATGTTGCACCCTCGCACGCGGATCGACCTGCGCGGTCAGGTCGCGGGGATCGACCTGCTCGGTCAGGTCGCGGGGGTCAAGGGGGCAGCGCCCCTTGCGGGGTTTTTCGGGGGCAGCGCCCCTGGAACAAAATTTAGATTGAAGACTCAGTAGTAAAATTTGGTTAGATTATCGGTGCAGTTCCGGCATGCATAGGTTCCCGGGGATAGCTTAATGTAGACTTTCATCATCCTGGGAGAATTTTGGCAGCACCTCCCCTAGACTGAGCATTTGCCAGGGGGAGATATAGGCTGACATCCATGGAATGTCGGGATGAAAACCAGAAAGTGAGAGAGCACTAAGGCTTAGGGAGACTGTGTATGTCTCTAGCATCGGTCGCTATTCCCCTTCTCGGAGACCGACGAAACCCTTGTAAAGACAAGGTCCGCCGGACCCGTGGGGTTGCATGTGAATCCGATTCGGGACATAGGAATGTAGGGGAGATCAATCCCCTAATTAATTTATCTCCTGGGGTGCACATGACGACTCAAGGATGTCTCAGGATAGGTGGAGGAAGCAGCCAAAGGGGTGGACAGAGGATTGGCATTGGGTTCTCAGCACAGCCGGGAGATCAAGGGGGTTCCCGGCGCGGAACCCTCTCGGCGCGCTGGTTCCCGGCGTGGCTTTAGCGGGGCTCTCGGTGCGGGTTTTAGTGGCCAAGGGGGGGGTCTCGGCCAGGGGTTTAGTCGGCCAAAAGGGGGTCTCGGCGGATGGGTTCTCAGCGCGGCTGGGAGGCAAAATGGGGGGGCTCCCGGCCGTGGGGCTTTCGGCGGATGGGTTCTCGGCATGGGTGGAGTTGGCTTATAGGGGGGTCTCGGCGTGGGACTTCCCGGCGCGCCCGTTACCGCGCCGGGAAGGTGGCGCCGGGAAGCTAAGGGCTGGGGAGGCTTGCATGAGGGGGCTGAACAGGTTTTGTCTTTTAGCCAAAGGGGAAAGGAGAGGAAGGCCTCTCGGCGGGACAGTTCTCGGCGGTGAATTTTGCACGCCGAGAAGGTGGAGTTGCGGAAAGAATTCAAGGTTTACAGAGCTAAAACGATACTCTGTTTTTGGGATTCCTGAGCTTCCTGGCTGCGATTGAAGCCGGATTTGAAGTGCAGGAGGGGGATTTCATGGATGCTGAGGTTTGATTAGGCAGGGGTTTAATCTCATCAATGAGGGGTTGGATGGAAGAGGATCGGAAAATCCAATCGCCCGGATGGGCTTTGAGTCGTCATGTGCTGTTGACCCTCATGGGATCGTTTGCTGGCATCTTTGGTCGCCTGGGAGCCAAGAGATGGTCATCTCAGGCCCCAGGGATGACCCTGATGGAACTATCCATATTGAAATCGGATTAGAAACTCTCAGTATCAAGCCATCGAGACAGCTTACTTATTCCTGTAGCAAGGGAATCTCGAACAGGAGATCCGAGCTATTGCCAATATCCGTAGCAGACTGTCCCAGAAGCCAAGAGATGGTCTGTCTCTGGCCCTGGGGAAAGCCTGGGAGGCTTTATGCAAACGACTACTAACTGCGAGGGATATCGGTATATTTAGAGCTATATTTATTCTACGGAAGACAACTGATCCCTAAGACCCATAAGAGAATTAGATGCACTTCAGTTGAGCTAAAGATTAAAACATGTAAAGGAAATATATAGCAACATACGGAGAGATAGCTGGCAGATGTTTCAATCACCCAACGCCCAAACGGGTCATTGAAGCATTTCATATCATTTCAATAGATCACCCCAGAACTCATACCAATCACACGGAGGGAATGAGGGAAAGGGAGATGAATAGACATCGGGACATCCCGGTTACATCCAGAGGAAAATCGAGATAAACTCGGCAGGATTACATGAAGAAGAAAATAAAACCATGGGGGAGGGCGGAGCATTGACTCCTCTCCCTCCCCGGCTGCCCACCTGGAGCTTCTTCTCCTTCTTTCTTTTCTCAGCGGAGGTAGCTCTCTCTCTCTGTTGGTCTCTTCTTTTTTTCAGTGGAGGAGTCTCTCTCGAAGCCCCTCTGTTTCTTTTCTATCGCTTTCTTTTCTCTTTTTTGTCCCCCTCTCCTTTCTCTTGTGGGAGAAGTAATGGGTTTTATAGGGCCATGTTCACGGCGATGGCATTCGACGTGCCTGCAGCACTAGTTCCCGGCGCGCCCATTCGAGGGGTTTCCCGACCGTGGGGCTCTCGGCGCCATCGTTCTGGGCCATGGTGAAGAGCTCTCGACTCCGTGATCATAAGCCCATTTAAGGCTCTTGGATGCTTTCAACTCTTTCTATCAGTGGGCTCCAACTATCAAAGCCGTTAGCCCTGCTTCTTTACTTGCTAGTCCCTCGAGTCTGTCAGGCGAGGGTGAGATGACATAGTCTTATCAGAATACCTCTGGAGTTTTCATCGGTCAATAGACTACAGTTCTTATCAGTACTGCCATCGGAGGGATGGCAACACCGGACATCAGCTTGGCCGTGGAGGGCTTCAGCCGGGTGGCAGCTTCAGTGGCAAATTTTCCATAATCTTGGTTTTGCAGGGATCTCCGGGATCTTCATCTTTGACTCAATCTTCTCTTCGGTCTCATCTTTGTTCTTGATTATATTTCGGGTGTCAACAGATCTCTGTTAACATTGCAAACATCTCGGAGATGGTTTCTTTAGGTTTCATCTTAAATAACTCATAGTCAGTGACTAGGAGGTTTGCCTTGGTTTCCTTGACTTCTGAAGTTCCCTCATATGTGAGTCGCAGCTTGTCCCACATTTCTTTGGCCGAGATGCACATGGAGACATGAGAGAATTCATTAGGGTGTATAGCATATTGCATGATATTCATGGCATTATAGTTAGCGGTGCATTTCTTAATTTCCTCAGGTGTCCATTTATCTTCATCATCCCCTAGTTTATGAGGACCCTTGTCCACAACTCTCCAAACTTCGTACTCATGAGCCCTAAGAAAGACATGCATTCTATTTTTCCAGTACGAGTAGTTTGAACCGTCAAAGTAGGGAGGACGATTGATGGAGTGGCCCTCGGGCATCATACCCTTGTTTGCCATTTAACCGGATCTTACTCTAGATCATTAGATCTGAAAAGGAAGAGCCTTTGCTCTGATACCAATTGAAGTCCAGAGATTAAATGGCACCCAAGAGGGGGGTGAATTGGGTGATAAAAAATTTCTGCCGAGATAGACACAAATATGCGATGATGTGGGGACACAGAAGAAAACAAGAGCAAGACAAATTGTGATTTTGATAAACCACAGGATTTAAGTGAAGAAGATCAAACAATCTAGATCTAAAGAATATAAAATATCTAGATTCACAAGTATGCACAGAAGAGGGATAGGAGATATGGAGCACACCACAAGGAGACAGCGATTTTAAGGTGGTTCGGATGCCACAACGGCAACCTACGTCTACCCCTCACCGACAGTGAGGAACCACACACTATCTTGTAAGGAGTTACAAGATCAAACACCCACAACACACACACACTGGGAAGGAGAGTTCCTGCGAGGTGTAAGAACACCTTAATACACACACAACTACAATGGAGAACACACAACTACAATGGAGAACACACAACTACACACACATGGATCTAGGAAGATCCACACACACTGAAATGTTTAACGATTACAAGAACCACACATGAAGCTTAAGAAAACAAAATGAATTTAGAACACAAGAAAGAATCTTGATTTGCTCCCCCTTAATGGATGATTGGATGCTTTGGATGCAGCTTGAATCCTTGGGCTGATCTTCACTTGACTGGATGAAGAAGGATGAAGAACTCTTCTCGGAGCACTGTTCACGTCTACAGTGCTGGATCCCTTCTCTTCCTCTTGGTAGCCCCCTTGATCCACCTTGAGCATTAGGGTTTTCCAATCCCTCTTGTATATGTTTTATAGGTTCTTGAATGGTCCAAGGACTCTCCCATACCAGATCCACAATTTCTGGAGAGTTTGGTTGCTTAGGGATTAAACAATACCCATGAGAATGGCTTTTCTCGAAATGATAAAAAGTCAACAATTGTTGGTAGCTCGGGACTGGCAGTCGACCTACAGGGTCTGGCGGTCGACCGCCACTGAGAGACCTGCAGGAGGCCGGTCCCTAGGAGATCCAGTCGACCGGGATTGAGGGGCGGTCGACCGCCACTGAGACAGCCGGTAGAAGTTTCCATTCTGTTATTCCAGGTCGACCGGGGTGATGCTGGAGGTCGACCGGACTGTCAAAAACCTAAAAAATGAAGAGTTTAGCCCAAAAAAATGTGTCCATATGATCGAGGCATGATTTGAACGATTGGTTAAAAGGTTATTACACGTTCATTGAATGTAGAAAACCATTTGGAATGCTAAAACCTTAAGTAACAGCATGAAGAGTTCCGACCTTGAAGGCTTATGAAAAACACTTAGGTTATTAGATCCAAGCAAGTGAGCAACCCTATGTCCTTGGTTTTGTTATCATCAAAACACCAAGATAAATATACAACATCTACGCTTGTAGGCTTCCTCTAGCAGTCTCTATGGCAACGGAGCGCGCGCAATGGCGAGAGATGCAGCATACTGTGCAGGGCCTGACCTAGGCTTTGCAACAAGTAACGCAGGGAGGCGCGCTTCATGGTGCCGGTGACCTTCACCGTAATTTCCGAGGCATGAACCTGTCGAGGTTTAATGGTTCCCTTGACCCAGATGAAACGGAACACTAGGTAAAAGAGATGGATCGTATCTTTCGAATCCTACAATGCAGTGACCAGGAACATGTTTTATTAGCAACCTTCCAGCTAGAACGTGATGCTCGCACTTGGTGAGAATCAGTGGAGCCCACGCTAGTAAATGGACCCGTAACATGGGAGGAATTCCTTAAACACTTCAACAACAAATACTTCTTGGATCGAGTCCAAGAGAAGAAGGCGGCGAAATTTGCCTCCTTATGGCAGAGGAATTTATCAGTGGCTAAATACGAGGCCCAATTTTCTAGGTTGTCCCATTATGCATCGCATCTGGTGTACACTGAGAAGATGAAGGCCAAGCGGTTCCTCAATGGGCTGAAGCTTCAATACATCAACCAATTGGCACCGATGGAGATCCATAGTTATGCTGAAATTGTGCAAAAGGCACAAGTGCTGGAAGACACCATGGAGATGACCGACCGGATTAGAGGAAGAGACAAGAAAAGGGAGCAGGCTACTAGCTCCGAAAATTTCAAACCGACCAACGGCAAGATGAGGCCTAATGGCGGGCCAAGTTTTTCAAAGGATAAGAAACCAAGGGAGAATGACAAGAAGGTGGGATCGGCTACCCCTTCTAAGGTAGTTTGTAAGTATTGTGACCGGCCAGGTCACAAGATGGAGGAGTGCTGACGCAAGTTAGGCGCTTGCTTACGATGTGGAAGTAGGGACCACCGGATCCCCGAGTGTCCCCCCTTCAAGAAACGGAGACTGAGGCCACCGAGGAGGGTGGTAATGTTGAAGGTACTCTTACTATTCTTTCTAAGCCAGCTTTCATACTTTTCGACACCGGAGCTACTCATTCCTTTATCTCTCATAATTTTGCCAACATTGTACATGTGAAACCTGTGTTAATGGATTCTCACCTTGTAATTATAGCCCCTATTGGTTCAAGATCAGAAATCAAATACTTTTATCTCTCTAGTGAGGTTTTGGTTAATGGTCATAATTTATCTGTTGATCTAGTATGCATGGAAATGAAGGATTATGATGTAATCCTAGGAGCGGATTGGTTGGCAAGGCATGAGCTAGCGTTCATTGTAGATCTTGATCGGTGTCTTTTTCTGGGCACCCTGGGCTTTTCTTTTCTCGCTCTAGGCATTCTAAATCAGTGCCACTCATTACGGCACTTCGGGCTGATAAGTTGTTACGAAATGGGTGTCAGGCATTCTTGGCCTTGGTCACTTTGACCAATAAGAAGGAGTTAGAGTCGAAATACATCCCTGTTGTCCGAAATTTTCCTGATGTGTTCTCCGAAGATTTGTCAGGGCTTCCTCTTGAGAGGGAGGTGGTTTTCTATATTGACTTAGTTCCTGGCGTGAACCCAGTTTCCAAGGCTCCTTACCGTATGTCCCCTGCTGAGTTAAAGGAATTGAAGGAGCAATTGATGGAGTTGCTGGAGAATGGTTTTATTCGTCCGAGTACATCCCCGTGGGGAGCTCCTGCTCTTTTTGTAAAGAAGAAGGATGGTTCGTTGAGGCTATGCATTGATTATCGCCAGTTGAACCACCTTACTGTTAAGAACAAGTACCTATTGCCAATGATTGATGAGCTATTTGATCAAATTACTGGAGCATAGTATTTTTCGAAGATTGACCTCAGATATGGGTATCATCAGTTAAGGATCAAGGATGAGGATATCTTTAAGACGACGTTCCAAAGCAGGTATGGGCACTTTGAATTTATAGTAATGCCTTTTGGACTAACGAATGCTCCTACAGCTTTCATGCAGCTGATGAACAGTGTGTCCCGGCCCTACTTAAATCAGTGGGTCGTGGTATTCATCAACGATATTCTTATATACTCCAAGAGTGAGCTGGAACATGAGGAGCATTTGAAGATGGCCCTGCAGATATTGAGAAATCATCAGTTGTATGTCAAGTTCAGTAAGTGTGAGTTCTGGCTGCAAGAGGTATCTTTTCTGGGTCACATCATTTCCAAAGATGGTATTACAGTAGATCCTTCTAAAGTAGAGGCAGTAAGAAATTGGGAGAGGCATGTGAATGTGACGAAAGTCAGAAGTTTCTTAGGCCTAGCAGATTATTATCGGAGATTTATCAAGGATTTCTCCAAGATTGCAGTACCCTTGACTAGGTTGACACGTAAGGAGAATCAATTCGAGTGGTCAGAAGAATGGGAGAAGAGTTTCCAGACCCTAAAAGAGTGTTTTACCACTGCCCATGTACTAGCCTTACCTTCTGGAGAAGGTGGTTTTGAGGTATATACAGATGCATCGGGAATTAGCTTAAACTATGTCTTGATCCAGCGAGGGAAGGTGATAGCTTATTCTTCTAGACAGTTAAGGAAGTATGAAGAGAATTACCCTATCCATGACCTGGAGCTCACTGCGGTTGTTTTTGCCTTGAAGATCTGGAGGCACTACCTGAATGGGGAATCTTTTATAGTATACTCTGATCACAGGAGCCTAAAGTACTTATTTTTCTAGAAGGAGCTTAATATGAGACAGAGAAGGTAGCTCGAGTACCTAAAAGATTTTGATTTCACCATTGAGGACCATCCCGGAAAGGGTAATGTGGTAGCAGATGCTTTGAGCCGTAAGTCGATGGCCAAGTTGTCAAGTTTAATGCTGCAGGAATGGAGGATGTTGGAGCAATTAGCAAGTCTGGACCTCAATATTGAAGAGAAGGAAGATCGGGTCATGATTGCCCACGTTAAGCTACAATCAGATTTGCTCTCTGAAATTAAGGAGATACAAGATGATGATCCGTTGCTTGTGGAGATTAAGGGAAGTCTGAGTAGTCGACCAGATTTCTTGATGACCGATGACGGTGTAGACACGCCAAAATTGATGTTACTGTGAGTACATCTCATATTACCACACAATGTCCCAATTTGACCCCCAAATTAACTTTGTTTAAGTGGTTTTTTCTATTTTTCTTGGATTTCTCTCTTTTCTTATTTTTTTCGATTTTTCTGGATTTTTTTGGATATTTTTCTCCATTTTTTCAGATTTTTCAATAATTAACGGCGTGAGAGGGGGCGTCATTTATTTTTAAAAAAATTAAAGAAAATAAAAAGGAAAATGACGCCTCTTTGAGGAGGCATCCATTCCTTATTTTTTTCTATTTTTCTGGATTTTTTGAGAATTTTTCGAATTTTTTTAGAATTGACGACATATCAAGGGGCGTTGTTTTGGTTTTAAATAAAATAAAAATTGGAAAAAAGGGAAATCACGATGTGTTAAAGGGCGTCAATTGCAATTGTGTATTTTTTAAATATTATTTCTGGCCCTCTTTCAGGGGTGATTTGGTGGCCTTCCGGATGTCAGAAAAATACGAAAACATAGTAATTGAAATCAGCACAGTTAGATGCACGTCCACCTAAAAAATGAAAAAAATAATATTGAGAAATGAAAAATGGCCATGTTTGCATGTTTTGAAATAACGCCCCTCACTCGGGCGTCAATTCAATTGATGCCCGAATGCACGGTCATCATTTCCTTTTGACTTTTTATTATTTTGATTCACGACACTGTGCAAGTCGTCATTTTCAATTAACGCCCCTAGTCAGGTCGTCATTTTCATTGCTATATTTTGAGATTTTAAATCCGTCCAAAATTCGTATTAAATTCTAAATAACGCCCCCATGAAAGTCGTCAATTCTTCAAATGACGACGCCTCCGCGGGCGTCATTTTAAAAAGCGACAGTTTATCCGGTCGTCAATTCTTGTTCAATTCTGAACTCTCGCAGAACCTCCTTCTTTCCTCATTTTGAGCCCCTTTTCACTTCGGAAAGCACTCTAATGGCTTTCCATGACTGGAGGGACTCTTTCCAATGTTTATCTCTTGCTAAACTCAACTATCCTAATTGTTCTTGAACTTAAACTCCATTCTCCCCTATAAATAGAGCCTTGTGGCTCTTGCTCGAGAGGCCGATTCTTTAATTCCAGGGGAAGTGCTTCTCAATTGTTGGCTCACGGAGGGAGCGCCCTCGGCATCTAAAGCTTCATCCTTCTGAAGGATACTCTCTCCCCATCGCGCATCAAAGCCACAGGAGAAAATTGCCCAGGCTTTTTTATTCTTCTGTTTTCTTCAACTGTTATCCCCTTCCGTTATCTTCCTCTGTTCCTTCTGTTTTTCTTCTATTATTACATTAATCTGTGAATGCATGCATGCATCTTTTACACTATTCTGCTATATTCTCCATCTCAACCACGTTTGAGAATCTCCTCACAGTGCAACACTTGCACATTTATCTACATTAGCATTCATCATAAATTACATTACCCTTTGCATAGGGGTTTAAGGGCCAACACCAACAAGGTGTGTTCTTATACATGATTTTCATGCTTATCTTTATTATGAATTTGATGCTACACTCACCTTGGTTCTAATTCCGATCTTTTATTGGTTGTTGTCTTTATTTTACAAGGGTAATCAATAAGAATAACTCTCTTCATCGGCCGGCCGATAGCAAGAGAAGGTGCACTCACAATCTCCCCCGCATCCTTTTGAGGTATTTATATTCGCGATCCCTCCATTGATTATTTGTTATATCCTTTGAGGCCCTCGCGTCTCTGGCGATCACAGTCCCCTTAGCATCCTCGCATGCTCCCCTTTTCTCCTTTCTTTTCATTCTTTCTTTTCCCTTTTAATTATTCTTAGTTTTCCTTAAGTGGATTTCTTAGAATCTACAGACGGTAGGTTGCTTTTTCGAGGGAGAACTTGTGTCCCTGATTCTGTTGAGGTTAAGAATAAAATTCTTGAAGAAGTCCACCGGTCCAAGTACACTATTCACCTGGGAGCCACAAAGATGTATAAGGATTTGAAGATGACTTTTGGTGGCCAAACATGAAGAGAGAAGTGGCCGAATTTGTGAGCAGATGCTTAGTGTGTCAGTAAGTCAAGGCCGAGCATTTCAGACCTGCTGGGAAGTTGAAGTCCCTCGAAATACCACAGGGGAAATGGGAGAGCATCGGCATGGATTTTATCATGGGCTTACCAAGGACTCGCGGCGGCTTTGATGCGATTTGGGTGATTATATATCGACTGACTAAGTCCGCGCACTTCTTGTCTATTAAGTCAAAGTGGACTGTGGATGTATTGGCTGTCTTGTACATGAAAGAAGTAGTGAGGTTGTATGGTGTTCCTGTGGCAATTGTATCTGACAGAGATCCCAGATTTACTTTCTATTTTTTGAAAGGATTGCAGACATCCTTGGGAACTCGTCGGAACTTCAATACCATTTTTCATCCTCAGACTGATGGACAGACAGAGAGGACCAACCAAATTATTGAAGATATGTTAAGGGCTTGCATGATTGATTTCGGAGGTAGTTGGCATGAACACTTGCCCCTAATTGAATTTGCCTATAATAACAGTTATCAATCCAGCATTCAGATGGCACCATTTGAGGCCTTATATGGAAGAAGTTGCAGATCACCCCTGTGATGGGAGGAAGTAGGCGAGAAGCAATGGCTCAGACCAGATCTTATCTCGGAGTCGTCCAGGAATATTCAAATCATCAGAGACCATCTGTAAGTTGCTCTGTCCAGACAGAAGAGCTATGCTGACAACCGAAGAAGGGACTTGGAATTCTAGGTTGGTGAGCATGTGTTCCTGAAAGTCTCACCCATGAGAGGATTCCAAAGATTTTGAATCCGGGGAAAATTGACCCCGAGATTTGTTGGCCCATTTGAAATCTTGGAGAGGGTTGGCGAAGTTGCTTACAGACTGGCGGTGCCACCTCAGTTGTCGGGCGTTCATAATATTTTTCATGTGTCCATGTTGCGGAAGTACGTATACGACCCCTCGCACGTTATCCAACATACGGATTTAGAGCTGACGGAGGACTTATCCTACGAAGAGAAGCATGTCAAGATTTTGGACCGGAAGCAACAACAACTCAGGAATCGGTCCATACCGATGGTAAAGGTCCAATGGAGTAGATGTGGAATTGAAGAAGCCATGTAATGTCCCAAATTTTTTGGACAATTTTCGAATTTAGATCCGTGGGTTTCGGATCACTTTTGGGGGTCCAGAGCTTGTTTTGTGGTTTATACGTATTTTTCCCTGACGAACCTACGGAACGCCATAGCGGGCGAACCGTTGTGTTCTCCTCCTCCGAAACTGTACTAGTGCATTGAGTGTGTTCCAAGGATCGCGGAAATGATTTTTTCCTAATTTTTCATATTTTGACATTTTTCAGATTTTCTATAAATACCCCCCTTTTTCCCTTTTCTTTTTCCCATTTTCTTCGTTCTTCTTCTCCTTCTTCTTTCTCCCCCGTGAGCGCACGCGCCCCCCCTCTCTCCCGTGTGAGCACTCTGGAGCACCTCCCTCCTCCGGCGACGGACGGCGGGCTTCGGCGACGGCGTGGTGACGACAGCGGCGGCGAGAGGAACACAGCGGTGCCCTTTTCGTGGCGTGGGAGAGGCGTTCTCGTGCAGCCAAGATTTGTGATCGACGGCGATCCGATGGATTTCGGCCTTCTTTGAGGTAGGGGGACAGATCCTTACCATCTTTACTGCTTTCCCCTTGATTTGTAGGCCGTGGGGAGGTCGAGAGGGGCGTTTTTGAGCCGGGAGGGTTAAAATCCATGTTTTGGGATTGAGCACCGGATCCGTCGATTCTCGGGCTTTTTGACAGATTCGGGGTCATAGATGCATGCTAGGAGGGTTGGGGAGGTTCCCCTTTTGTTTCCCTATCATCGGGCGATGATCGGGGCGTGGATCGGGGTTTTTGGGCGTTTCCCGCCGTATCGCGCTCGGGAGAGCCTAGCGGTCCTTCCAGGGATCGCATGGCTCCCCTGGCGGTCTCCAGGAGACCGCTTGGCGGCACTGTATTGTCGGTAGGCCTTGCAGTCCAGCGATAGACCGCTAGGCTGGGCCTTGCTGTCCAGCGATAGATCGCTAGCCATTTCTGACCGTTGCACCCTCGGGGTGTGTGTTTTCGACCACTGGGATCACATGCGTCCTAGCGGTCATGGTGGTGACCGCTTAGGGCTGCCTCGCAGTCCAGTAGAGGACTGCTGGGCTGGGGCTAGCGGGCTAGCGATAGATCGCCTGGCCCATCGTGACCCATCTCTTGGCGGTCCAGCAGAGGACCACTTGGCTTCTCCTTGCGGTCCAAAGGAGGACCACTTGACCCCTTGCTATCTAGAGAGTGACCGCAAGGCTGAGGGGCAGTCCTGGGAGGACCGCCACTCGGTTTCCTTTCAATCGATGGTTTCCGTGAGTTGAGTCTTACCTCCGGTGACACGTCCACTAGTCGTAACCTTCTTACGGCACGCGTGTGCTGACCCACCCGGGAGTGGTGTAGCGGCTTACCCGAGAGAGACGGTTTTTAAGCTGGTTTCCGTAGGGCCCCTTGCCTTTGCAGCCCGAGTTCGGCTGAGGGGAAAATTGACTAGAGGACCTGATCTAGAGCAGTTGGTCTGTGTGTGCACGCGTAGTTGGGGGCAGAGGACCCGTGCTGACGAGCGCGACCCCATCTAGTCCTTGTTTGAGTTCTTGGTTACTGTTGTGTGTCTCAATTTTTGCCTGGGCGTTGTAGGGAGACACTTGAGGCGCGGTGTAAGACGTCAGGGGATGCATCCGACTGTTCTTCTAGTGGGTGGTGCTCCTATCTTCAGGCAGGTATGTACTCATTTTTTCGCCAGTTTGAGGTCGGTCGGCTTGGTGCGGTTTGTTGTAGGGAGCTTTTCCGTTTATTTATTACTGCTTGCTGCTTTTACCATACTCCTGTTAGGTAGCGTTACCTTCCGTGCTTGTTCGTGTCTTTCGCCTTGTTTTCCTCATTGTGCGGTGGGGGGTCCGAGGGATCCCTACTGGGCCAATGAAATGAGGCTCACCCCTGCTTTTCAGGTGAGGCGGGGTTATCGAGAGGCGCGGTGAAGTTTCAGCATAGTTCTAGTAGCCATGGTTAGTCACCAGTCTGCCAGAGCCAGGGTACGCCCCGTGTACTTGTACTTTTCTTTCTGTTGACTGTACTTAATTTGGACATGAGATACACTGGACCTTGTAGCAATTTATTTACTTATTTTATTCTGTGCATTTTATTTTAGATTAATTGTGCTATCTCTGTAGCTATTTCAGCTTCTCTTGTATTCCCACACAATCCTTTTAACCCTTTCAAGTCTTCAGGCTCGTGGGTGGCGGGCCGAGATTCAAGACGCGCCGGTTCCTTTCCGGTACTCGGATCCCGGGTCGCTACAGTTGGTATCAGAGCGGGGATGTGGAGGTACATAAGAATCTGAAATGATTGTAGTGGTCCAGAAGGTCTATGAATGTCCTGTACAGTTGGCGACTGGCTTAGGGCCCCGTGTGTTTTATAATCCTATTGTTTGTTTCTGTTAACAGGAGTTATGGCACCCAAGAGAGCGACTCGTTCCCAGCAGGGAGAGTCGGGTGGGGGCCAAGAAGGGCAGAGTAGGGCAGTGCTTCCGGATGATGCAGTTGGATGGACGAGAGTCCCCGGACCAGAGGAGTTCTTTCGGGGCATGTATCAGTATGTTCTTCAGTAGCAGCAGTCGCAGCAGCAGCATGGAGGTGATGCTGGCGAGGGTTCGTCGTCTCGGGGTGGTCCTGGTCGCGTGCTGAGGGATTTCTTGCAGTTCCAGCCGTCTCTTTACAGTGGGCAGCCAGATCCATAGGTGGCCAGGGAGTGGCTAGATGATCTAGAGCAAGTGTTCAGTTCGATGGAGTGTCCCGAGGAAGAGAAGGTGGTGTTGGCTACCCATCGATTGCAGGGGCCAGCCCGGGCGTGGTGGACGTTTGAGTGGGGGTCAGTGTTTCGGTCCCGTCCTCTTTGACAGATCATATGGTAGGAGTTCATCCCAGCTTTCGAGAGTGCTTTTTGTCCATCCTTCCGCAGGTCGTAGAAGCTGCGCGAGTTTCTAGAGCTTGTCCAGGGCGACATGACAGTGATGCAGTATAGGTCCAGGTTCATTGAGTTGGGCCGTTATGCACCGCACATTGTGGAAGATGAGGAGATGCGGATCGAGCAGTTTGTCGGGGGTTTGAGGCCAGAGTTGAGGCATCCCTTACTTGCATCGGGTTCGACCAACCTGGATGCGGCTTGTAGAGCAGCAACGGTGCTGGAGAGAGATTTGCAGAAGACTCGAGGTCAGGGTAGTGCGGGTCAGACGCAGACGGGCTTTAGCCAGCTGACGGCCATGTAGCATCAGAGTACTGTCCAGCTTTCAGCAGGTGGTTCAGGGACATCCCCTTCCGTGGCGTCAGCGGCAGACTCGTCATCTTTGGGATCGAAGCTTAAGAAGTTGTTCAAGGAAGCTGGGTTTATCAGGAGGCGTCAGGATCGTAGGGAGTCGAGGCAGCAGTCAGCGAGTAGTGTTCAGCAGCCTACTACGTTTCAGCTCCAGGGTTCAGTGAGTGGTTCTCGGGGCTGGTGTCCTCGGTGCGGTGATTCTCATCCAGGCAGGCAGTGCATGGCGCATGTGGTTTGCTTCAGGTGTGACCAGCCAGGGCACATGGCGTGTGACTGTCTGTAGAGGCTGCGTCAGCTGCACGAGTTTCAACAGCAGCAGTAGTTTCAGCCCCAACAGTTACCACCATAGCCGCAGCAGTACTAGCAGCAGGGTCAGTTTCCTCAGTTGACTCGGTCAGCTACCACAGGGAGGCAGAGTTACCCACATGACCAGAGCAGAGACGTCACAGTTGGTGGAAGGCACTATTCTGATTTTAGGTTACGCGGCTCAAGTTTTGTTTGATTCTGGTGCATCTCATTCGTTCATATCCGAGGATTTTGCTCAGAGTGCCGAGGAGTCGACGACTGAGGTGTCTTATGACCTAGCAGTGGAGTTGCCTACCGATGATTTCATGCTCACCCCGTATTTCTTTGAGAAGGTGCATGTGTGGGTGGATGGGCAGAATTTACCGGCCAGGATTTATGCATTGCCGCTTTAGGACTTTGATGTGATTTTGGGTATGGATTGGCTCGAGGCTCATCGGGCGGTGGTGGATTGTCGTTTGAAGAGGGTCTACTTCCAGCATCCTAGCAGACCCACTTTCTACTACCAAGGTATCAGATCTTCCTCCTCTCATTTTCTCATTTCGGCTATTAGGGCTCGTCGATTGCTTGACACGGGTTGTCAAGGCTTTCTCGCTTCTGTGGTCTTGGTCGATCGACAGTGTCCGGATGTGGAGGATATTCCGATTGTGTGCGAGTTTTCTGATATTTTTCCTGAGGAGTTGCCAGGGTTGCCACCGTAGCGTGAGATTGATTTCGTGATTGAGGTGGTACCAGGTATGGCGCCTATGTCGAAGGCCCCTTACCGGATGGCACTGGATGAGTTGAGGGAGTTGAAGGCGCAGTTGCAAGAGTTACTGGCCAAGGGGTATATTTGTCCTAGCTTTTGCGCTTGGGGTGCGCCAGTGTTGTTTGTGAAGAAGAAGGATGGTAGTTTGAGGCTGCGCATCAACTACCGGCAGTTGAACCAGGCGACTGTTAAGAACAAGTATCCGTTGCCTCGGATTGATGACTTGTTCGATCAGCTTCAGTCTGCTCGAGTGTTTTCGCGGATTGATTTGAGATCGGGTTATTATCAGCTGCGGATTCAAGATTCTGATGTTGAGAAGACTGAATTATGAGTTCTTGGTGATGCCGTTTTGGCTCACCAAGGCCCCCGCGGCATTTATGGATTTGATGCATAGGGTGTTCCATCCGTATTTAGACCAGTTTGTGGTCGTGTTTGTGGATGACATCCTTGTGTATTCGCGGTCTACTGAGGAGCATGTGCATCATTTGAGAGTGGTGTTACAGACCTTGCGGGGTCACCAGTTGTATGCCAAGCTCAGTAAGTGTGAGTTCTTACTACATGAAGTGCACTTTTTGGGGCACGTAATTTCTGGTGATGGTGTTTCCGTGGACCCGGCCAAGGTCGAGGTTGTGGTGCAGTGGCCGAGGCCGGGTTACGTCACGGAGATTCGGAGTTTTTTGGGGCTCACAGGCTATTATAGGATATTTATTCAACATTTTGCTCGTATTGCGGCCCCGATGACCAAGCTTACGCGGAAGGATGTGCCATTTGTCTGGGCAGAGGAGTGTGAGCAGAGCTTCATGGAGCTGAAGAGATTGCTCACTACCACGCCAGTGTTGGTGTTGCCTTCAGGTTCGGGAGGTTTCGTGGTGTGTACGGATGCTTCCAGGGTAGGCTCGGGTGCTGTGCTGATGCAGCACGGTAGAGTTATGGCATATGCATCTCGACAATTGAAGCCACATGAGGAGAACTACCCTACTCATGATCTTGAGTTGCCGGCGGTGATTTTCGCTCTGAAGATCTGGAGGCACTATCTGTACGGCGAGAAGTTTGAGATGTTCACTGACCATCAGAGTTTGAGATATGTGTTTACCCAGAAGGATCTTAACCTCAGGCAGAGGAGGTAGATAGAGTACATGAAGGATTATGATTTTACTCTGTCGTATTAGCCTGGCAGGATGAATGTCGTGGTTGACGCCTTGAGTAGGATGGTGGTGGTCAGTTAGCTGTTGTTGAGGAAGTGGAGGTTATGGGAGCAAGTGCCGGCCATGACTTTTAGGCTCAAGATCCCTCGGGATCAGGGTTCGGATGTTCTTGCGAGCTTGACTGTCACTCCAGTTGTTCATTGTCAGGTGACTGAGGCTCAACGTGCGGACCTCGAGCTACCCCGAATTTTATCGATGGCCGAGGTGGAGTTTGGTGAGGATGGAGCTGTGCGGTTTCGAGGTAGGTTGTACGTCTCAGCCGAGGAGCAGGCGAGGCGTGCAGTGTTGCGAGAGGCTCATGGGAGCCGGTATGCCGTGCACCCCGGATCGGCGAAGATGTACCAGAACCTGAAGAGCCAGTTTTGGTGGCCTAGGATGAAGAGAGATGTTGCGGAGTTCGTGGCCACGTGTTTGACCTGTCAGCAGGTGAAAGTTGAGCACCAGCGACCGAGAGGTACACTTCAGCCCTTGGAGATTCCCGCGTGGAAGTGGGACCACGTGACCACTAATTTCGTGGTTGGGTTGCCGAGGACATCCAGTGGGCATGATAGTATTTGATTACTAGTGGATAGACTGACGAAGATGGCTCGGTTGTTACCGATCAAGGCCAGTTGGAGTGTGCATCGTTTGGCCCGTTTGTATGTGGAGCAGATCGTTCCGTTGCATGGAGTTCCCATCTCCATTGTGTCCGATCATGACCCTCGCTTCACTTCTGGATTCTGGAGGAGTTTCCAGCGAGCTCTAGGCACCGAGTTGGCTTTTAGCTCAATGTACCATCCTCAGTCGGACAGTCAATCAAAGAGGACCATCCAGACATTAGAGGACATGTTGAGGTCTTGTTGCCTGGAGTGGCAAGGGAGTTGGATCCACCATTCACCGTTAGTGGAGTTTGCCTACAACAATGGCTATCATTCGAGCATTGGTATGGCTCCGTACGAGGCATTGTACGGGTGACCTTGTCGGACTCCGCTTGATTGGTTCGAGGTGGGAGAGCATGTCCTGACAGGACCGGATTTGGTACAGCAGTGTACTGAGGTGGTGCATCTGGTTCGGCAGAAGATGTTGGCAGCGCAGAGCCGACAGAAGAGCTATACCGATCGGAGGAGGTAACCTCTCAGCTTTGCTGTGGGAGATCGGGTGTTCCTGAGGGTTTCTCCCATGAAGGGTGTAATGCGCTTCGACCGGCGTGGGAAGTTGAGTCGCCGCTACATTGGCCCTTTTCTTGTTGTCGAGCGTATTGGTGAGGTTGCTTATCGGTTGCAGTTACCCCTTGAGCTATCTTCTATGCATGATGTGTTCCACGTGTCCATGCTACGGAGGTATATGCCCGATGATTCCCACGTTTTGGAGGATGCCGTTTGGCCCGAGATGACCCCAGACTTGTCCCTACCGGAGTACCCTATCCGCATTGAGGATCGGCGTGAGCAACACCTGCAGAACAAGGTTATTCTTCTGGTTAAGGTAGTCTGGCAGCGTCACTCCGGTAGGGAGGTGTCGTGGGAGCGTGAGGATGAGATGCGGCAGTTGTATCCTTATTTGTTCGGGTGAGTCTTCTCCCCTATCCCTGTGCCTTGTCCTTAATTTCGAGGATGAAATTTGTTTAAGGGGGGGGGCTGTAATGTCCCGAGTTTTTTGGACATTTTCTGGATCTGGATCTGTGGGTTTCTGATCACTTTTGGGGGTCCCAGAGCTTGTTTTGTGGTTTACACGTATTTTTCCCTAACGAACCTACAGAACGCCATAGCGGGCGAACCGTTGCGTTCTCCTCCTCCGGAACTGTACCAGTGCGTTAAGCGTGTTCCGAGGATCGCAAAAATGAATTTTCCTAATTTTCTATATTTTTGGCATTTTTGGATTTTCTATAAATACCCCCCCTTTTCCCTTTTCTTTTTCCCATTTTCTTCTTTCTTCTTCTCCTTCTTCTTTCTCCCCCATGAGCGCACGCGCCCCCCCTCTCTCCCGTGTGAGCATTCTGGCGCCCCTCCCTCCTCCGACGATGGACGGCGGGCTTCGACGGCGGCGTGGTGACGACGGTGGCGGCGAGAGGAACGCGGTGGTGCCCTTTTCACGGCCTGGGAGAGGCATTCTTGTGCGGCCAAGATTTGTGATCGACGGCGATCTGGTGGATTTCGGCCTTCTTTGAGGTAGGGGGACGGATCCTTACCCTCTTTACTACTTTCCCCTTGATTTGTAGGCCGTGGGGAGGTCGAGAGGGGCATTTTTGAGCCGGGAGGGTTAAAATCCATATTTTGGGATTGAGCGTCGGATCCGTCGATTCTCGGTGTTTTTGACCGATTCGGGGCCATAGATGCATGCTAGGAGGGTTGGGGGAGGTTCCCCCTTTGTTTCCCCATCATCGGGCAATGATCGGGGCGTGGATCGGGGTTTTTGGGCGTTTCCCGCCGTATCACGCTCGGGAGAGCCTAGCGGTCCTTCCAGGGACAGCATGGCTCCCATGGCGGTCTCCAGGAGACCGCTTGGCGGCACTGTATTGTCGGCATGCCTTGCGGTCCAGCGATAGACCGCTAGGCTGGGCCTTGCGGTCCAGCGATAGACCGCTAGCCATTTCTGACCGTTGCACCCTCGGGGTGTGTGTTTTTGACCGTTGGGATCACATGCGTCCTAGCGGTCAGGGTGGTGACCGCTTTGGGTTGCCTTGCAGCCCAGTAGAGGACCACTGCGCTGGGGCTAGCGGGCTAGCGATAGACCGCCTGGCCCATCGTGACCCATCTCCTGGCGATCTAGCAGAGGACCGCTTGGCTTCTCCTTGTGGTCCAAAGGAGGACTGCTTGGCCCCTTGCGGTCCAGAGAGTGACCGCAAGGCTGAGGGGCAGTCCTGGGAGGACCGCCACTCGGTTTCCTTTCGATCGATGGTTTCCTTGAGTTGAGTCTTACCTCCGGTGACATGTCCACTAGTCGTAGCCTTCTTACGACACGCGTGTGCTGACCCACCCGGGAGTGGTGGAGCCGCTTACCCGAGAGAGATGGTTTTTAAGCTGGTTTCCGTAGGGCCCCTTGCCTTTGCAGCCCGAGTCCGACTGGGGGGAAAACCGGCTAGAGGACCCTACCTAGAGCAGTTGGTCTGTGTGTGCACGCGTAGTAGGGGGCAAAGGACCCGTGTCGACGAGCGCGACCCCAGCTATTCCTTGTTTGATGTTGAGTCCCGAAAGGCGGCAATCAAGAGGGGAGGGGAGAATTGATTGGCCAATTAAAATTCTTTCGAAGTGAAACTAAGTAAATTAAGCATACATGCACTAGATCTCACCCGAACATGGATACACTTGTGATTGCGTATGGATTATGGTAGGTGTTTGACAATGGAATTGGTGTACGCTCAACTCACCGTGAAGCCCACTCGACTATGGATGCGGAAGAACAAACCACAAGTGACACACAGAATTTTTAGGTGGTTCGGGTACACTGCCGTGTCCCCTACGTCCACCCCTCACTTGTGAGGATCAAGACTTCACTATGAAGTGAGCCACACACACACGCTGTGTAGAACAGCAAACACACATACGCAGCACCCGATCTGGGCTACCACACACACACACACACACACACACACACACACACACACACACACACACACACACACACATTCGTGTTTCCGAACACGAACAACCCACACAGAGATCTGAATCAAGTTTTACATCAAATGCTCAAGTAGACACAAAGTAAATCTGAGAGTAAGGAGTGAAGAATAATTTATCCTGGTTGAAGCTCCCCCTTTCACTTCCTTGAATGTAATTGAATGCTTCTGCAGGAGGAAGATCAATCCTTGAAGAAGAATAAAGCTTTGTCATACAAATGAGGTTGCAGCTTTGATAACCCACGCAGCTTGTTGTTGGGGATGATATGGAGACTTGATTCAAGCTTCTTCCCTTCACTTTCAGGCTTAGAACAAGGTGGAAGAAGGCCCTTGAGCTGCTGCTGCGAACCTGCACTCACAAAAGTTAGAACAAGAAGCACACCTTTAGATTTTCCTCTCACTTAGGGTTTCATACCCCAATAAGATGTATATATAGAGCTTAGTTCGTTCAAAGATACCCTAGAGACCAGATCCACAATATCTGGAACGATTTAGGGAAGTTGGACTGGTTGGAAAGACTTTTGGTGCAAGTGCACGGAAGTCCAAAATGATGGCTCAAGGTTCATAACTGAAAGGGTCGACAAGGGTCGACCCTCGTGAGGGTTTTAGTGGGTTTAAGGGTTTTTGGGCCAATGGGTCGACCCTTGGGGTTGACCCTCGGGGGTTGTCTGCGCTGGTTTTAAATAACATGATCAGGGGTCAACCCTGGGGGTCGACCCTAGCATGAATGGGTCAACCCTTGGGGTCGACTCTTGCAGGTGTGGTGAAGGAACCCGCCGAGTTTAAAAACTATGTTAACAGGGGTCGACCCTTGCGGCTGGGGGTCGACCCAATGGGACAACCCTTTCAGCTGGAGATCAAAAGGCCCAAGTTGACAGAACCAGGGGACCTAGGGGTCGACCCAATGGGTCGACCCTTGTTCCAGAACTTCCAAAAGATTGATTAAAAGGTCTCTAACTCCAAGAACAAGTCCGGGGGTTTCAAGTTGGGTTTTTAAAACAAGAGAGGGAATGTTGTTAAGACATGAATAAGAAAAACCCAATACATTTAAGTTTATAAAAGACCCAAACCAATATGACCCTTGAGATAAAAAAAATGAACATCAAACCACAAGATTAAGAGCCAATGAGTTGAAGTGGATCTCACCGACCATCCTTGAGCTCCTTAAGCACTTATGCACGTTCCTTGCCCTGTAAAGACATAACTTGTGAATTAGATGTAGCCTTACAATTTTGAGTTTAAGAAGCTTACCTGTTGAGGTTGTTCTTTAACCTCCTTAGCTCCAAGATCTCAATAGCATGTTGAGCTTTTCAAGACTTTATATGCTAGAACACTTCAAGGACAATATCTATACATATAGTGTTTGGTCATAATCAAAAACCATCCCATTTAAGCATATACTCAAGGAGGGGGTTCAACATTTGAGTTCTTGGTTACTATTGTGTGTCTTAGTTTTTGCCTGGGGCATTCTAGGGAGACACTTGAGGCGCGGTGTAAGACGTCAGGGGACGCATACGGCTGTTCTTCTAGTGGGTGGTGCTCCTGTCTTCAGGCAAGTACAGACTCATTTTTCCCCCAGTTTGAGGTCGGTTGGCTTGGTGCGGTTAGTTGTAGGGAGCTTTTCTGTTTATTTATTACTGCTTGCTGCTTCTACCATACTCCTGTTAGGTAGCGTTACCTTCCGTGCTTGTTCGCATCTTTCCGCCTTATTTTCCTCGTTGTGCGGTGGGGGGTCCGAGGGATCCCTACTGGGCCAATGAAATGAGGCTCACCCCTGCTTTTCAAGTGAGGCGGGGTCGTCGAGAGGGCGGTGAAGTTTCAGCGTGGTTCTAGTAGCCAGGGTTAGTCGCCAATCTGCCAGAGCCGGGGTACGCCCCGTGTACTTGTACTTTTCTTTCTGTTGACTGTACTTAATTTGGACATGAGATACACTGGATCTTATAGCAGTTTATTTACTTATTTTATTCTATGCATTTTATTTTAGATTAATTGTGCTATCTCTGCAATTATTTTAGCTTGTCTTGTATTCCCACACCATCCTTTTAACCCTTTCGAGTCTTCGGGCTTGTGGGTGGCGGGCCGAGATTCGAGACGCGCCAGTTCCTTTCCAGTACTCGGATCCTGGGTCGCTACAAGCCACATGGGAATCCGAAGAGGTGATAAGGAAGATGTATCCCAAATTATTCTAAGGTCAGTATCCATAGTTATCTTTTGTTCCGATAAGTTTGGTGAATTTGGAGGACCATTCCTTAAAGTGGCGGAGGGTATAGCAACTCAAGTTAAATAATAAATTAAATTAATCACCCTATTAGCCAAATTTCGACCAATTTATAAAACTACGAAAAATATATATTCATGTAGAGAACAGAATGCCCAACAAAATTGTTAACTACGTGGACCCCAAAAGAAAATTTAATTGGACCCGAATTAAAAGGTTTTGGGTAAACTCAGGTTTTGGGTAGAACGGGTCTTAATCGATCAAATTCGATCCTTAATCGAGCTCTAATGGGATCAATCCGAACCCAAATGTTAGACCCACGTCGGAGGACCTTTTTCCCTTGATTCCCCAGTGTGAACCCTAACCCTAGCGTTCCAAGTTCGAAGATAAGCGGTGCGACTCGGTCAACCATTAATTTCACGCGGGATCATCTCCACGCCGATCCCTGATCGAAGCCACGACTCTAGGTTTACCCCAGCCCTATAAATTGAAGCCCAACACTACTAGGAACCCAATTTTGGCTAGGCGGCCATCGGCGGCGGCTAGGTTTTGATTAGGGTTCCGACGTCGTCGACCTTCCTTCTCACGTCTTAAGGTAGGTTTCTCTCAGGCCAAACCCTAATCAAAACATGCCATGTTCTACAGTTTTGTGTGCTCTTCCTATTGGTAGTCTTTTGCCCAATTTATATGTAGTATATCAAACGTATTGGTGCTCTGAATCGAAGTGTGTTAGAGATCGCCGAAAGGTGGGGCTCGATCCCAGATCGCGGACCACCAGTGACTGCAGACGGGCGATAGGCCGCCATCTCTTGGCGGGCATTTTATTTTGAACTAGGTCAAACTGGACAGATCGCGGGTTACAACTAAATCACACTTTTCTTTGCGCTCTGTTCTGAGTAGACTACATGTTTTAGGAATAAAAATGCACCTAATAGTTAGGGCTTTATGAAAGAACATCAAATCTAAATAAGATCCATATCATTGCTCATCGATTATAATTATTCTCTCTCATATTATACCATATAATCAAGTAGATTAATCGTTGATTAATCTATTCACATCTTTGAAAACTTCTGCGATACTTTGACTTGTTTGACCAAGTTATTGGATTCGTTACTAGGATTGTTTGAGAGTCATGCCACTCCGGTGGTAATGGCTTACCGTTCACTCCCATTTTCTGCGTTTCACACCTTCAATTCTTGGGATAGTGGAGACTCTCTGCCGGATATTCCTTCCGTCGGACTAGGACCGCTATCACAAGACTTCCGTAAGATTCTGCGAGCCTGGGATTCCCACTAGAACGCCGAGCAGGTTGTACCTGAAAGCCCGAACTTACTGAATAAATCGAATTTTTAGTGGGCAGTCCGAGATTGTGACTGAGTTCTGTCCAACCCCGTCCAGATCGCGGCTGTGACGATCCAAGATCCGGATACCGTGAAGAACCCGATACCATTCGAATCCTGGCCCGCCGCCCACGAGCCAGAGGGATCGGAAGGGCTAAAACGAGTGTGGAGGTAGAAAGAAATAGGAAATAAGGCAAGATAATTCAACAATTAACAGAAATAAATAACAACTACTACAACAGAGTCCAGTCCAACATAAAGTATAGTCTAAAGCAGTAAAATGTACCACATGCCGAGTGAACACTCGGCCCGACGAGCTGGCAACTAAGAACTTCCGAACAGCACCCTCGAACCTCGAGGAAGAACTGCCACACCTGAAACGTAGGGGTGAGCCTCCTGTCACTGGCTTAGTAGGGATCCCGCGGAACCCCAACCGAGAACAACGGCGGTAGCGGAAAGGAAGGCCAACAAGAGCAACAACCGCAACAGCAGGAACATCAAACCGGTGGCTGGTAAAAACTCGGCGCTACAGCTACTCCTACTGTACCGGTCAAGCACAAAGAGAAATCTCGATCTCACAATCAGGAACCGTACCACTCTAACACCAGGCCTACCGAGGAAACACTCATGGCAACCCTGCCGTAGAAGTCTGCCCACACAGGCACGACAACCAGGACCGCACAGTCCCACACTGGCACGTCGAAACCTCGGTGAAGCCATTGGCACCCTGGCCACTACCTCGGAAACTCTGGAAGGTCCAGATTACCACGTCTCGCAGATGGGAAACGAAACCCGGAAATAGGAGAGTCACGTCTCACGTGACAGGAGTACCTGCCCACCAGAAGTAAGGCCGGATGCGTCCACTGACGGCTTAGACCGCGCCTCAGGTGTCTCCCTCCGGCCCAGCGGGAACTGAGACACCGTACAAGTAACCATAGAACAAGTGACTAGTTGGGGTCACGCTCGTCAGCGCAGGTCCAACCGCCCCCAACCACGTGTGCACACACAGACCATGCGTCCTAGGTCTGGCCTCTAGCTGGTTTTCCCCTCAGCCGGACTATGGCAGCAAGACGTGGTGCCCTACGGTAACCAGTCTAAAAATCGTCTCTCGGGATAGCCTCACCACCATTCCCTGGTGGGACCACTTGCGTGTCGGAAGGCTACGACTAGTGGGGAGTCACTAATGTGACCACTCTCCGAAGAGAAACTCCTAGAATCACACACGCACCCTGCGCGAAAGTCGAGAAGGACCAAGTGACGATGAGCCACTGGACTCTGGACGGTCCTCTAGACTCACTAAATCCAACGGTCCGTGAGTCACAAGACTCGGGGTCATGACCGTTGAACGCAACGATGCAATGCAGTTAATCTAGCCTAAACACTAGGTCTAAAACTGCGGTAGCATGAATATCGAGGTAGCTCACAAGCCGTCGAGACCATCCCCTCAGGGAGGGAACTCAAGGGGCCTCCAGTCCTAGGCTGGGTGACTATACTCACAGTCCAAGGCCACAAACATGGCCCGCGTGGAAAGCATATAAGCATAATTCCCAAGGTAGCTCACAAGTTGCCATGCCGATTTCCATCCCAGGAAAAAGCGAGAAACCTCCAGCCCCAGGCCGGATGACTGGACTCACTGTCCAAGGCAAAACACATGGCCCACTCAGGAATCATCTTCCGCAGAAACCCATGACATGCGGGGGAACCCCACCACACTCACACCGATACACAGTGACTCGATCGAGCGTAACACAAAGCCCAGAACACACACACCTACGGGCACACTAGTAGAGGTAACACTGTACCTTCAGACACCCCAAAAACACAGACACGGAACCCACGGGGTGTCCGGGACACTCACGAGGCTAAAGGTCGACCACTGGGTCATAACCGGGTCGACCGGAGACCAACACAACACGAACCCGACTTCGCAAGCACGATAAAAGCCTGGTGGTCATCTCTTGGGCCGCCACACGACTCTAGCGGCCCAACCTTAGGCCGCTACAAGGCGAGTCACTTTGGGTCTGGCGGTCTATAGAAAGGCCGCCCACCCAGAAAATGGTCCAACCTTGGGCCGCTACACTCCCTCTGGCGCCCGTACCTACGGCCGCTAGAGGGCACGTGACCCCCAACGGTCAAAACACGTGCCCCAAGGTCCAACGGTCAAAAATAGAGGAAGCGGTCGAAGGTTCGGTCGCCACCCCGGTTGGCGGTTTATCGTGCGGCCGCCAGCCGGCGCCAGCCCTGTCGACAAAACAGTAACTCGTGGCGCGCCTACCTTAGGCCGCCAGGGGTGTGGCAGTCTCTGGAAGGACCGCTACACCCTCCCGAGAAGGGGACCGGCGGGAAGAATACCAAAATCCCGTTCCACGCCCTAATCACCCTCGGGTGATGGGGAAACACAGGGGACTCCATCCACAAGCACCTAGCATGCATCTAAACCCCTGGATCGGCCAAAAACATCGCAAAAATGGGATATCCAGCTCACTCCCCAAAATCATGGTTTTTGCCCAAAATTCACAAATAAGCCCGCTCGGCTCACCACGGCCTACCAAACTCGCGGGAAAGGAAGTGCACGAGCTGAGGATCCATCTCCCAACCTCCACCGAAGATTTCGCGCCCCGAGGTCATCGATCCGGGAAGAAATCGCCACGAAACTCTGGCCGGTTCACGAACTCGCGCCCGAGCTTCCACGCACCACCGGCCCTCGATCCTCGACCCATTCGTAGTTCCTCGCCTCCCACCATCGCTGCCTCGCCCTCCTCCTCCATGGTCGGTCGCCCGGGGAGAGGGGGAGAGAAAGAGATGAGAGAGAGTGAGAAAGAGAGAATGGGGAGAGAGATAGATGTTAAAGGGTTAATATATAGAAAAACTAGAAACCTCCAGAAATTCAGGAAAATACTAAAAATTACCTCTATGATCCTCGGGAAGAGCACAATGCGCCAGTACTGTCCCGGAGTCGGAGAACGCCACGGTTCGCCCTGCATAGACTTCCGAAGGCACATCAGGGAAAAACATGTGTAAAGCACAAAATAAACTCTGAGACCCACGAAAATGATCCGAAAAATATCTGAAAAATCTGGGACATTACAGCGGCCCTCTTGAGACCACCGGTGACGACCCGGACTCTGGATACCGGATATACCCGATAGGATTATCGAGTAGACCTGATACCACTTGGAACCCGTGAAGCCTTCCAAGAGCTGTAAAGCTCCAAAGGGATAAAAGGATTGTCGTGTAGTACATTGAAGTCGTAGATATAACAGTAAGTAATTAAATTTCATTAATCATGTTTGCTAAAGTAGCAGAAATAAAATTACTTTTTAATTAACAATTATACCAGAGTCCAGTCCAAAGGAAAGACAAGAACAGTCCAACAGAAAGAAAACGTACACTGAGGTCGGGGGAAGCCCGACGTAGGTACCGCTGGCAACTACAAACACGCCACACCAGGAACCGCAAAGGAAGAAGAGACGACCACACCTGAAAAGCAGCGGTGAGCCTCATGTCACTAGCTCAATAGGGGTTACGCGGATCCCCACTGAAAAACAACGCAGTAACACGGAACAACAGCTAAAACAACAGTAGTAGTAAAGCAAGAAAAGTAGGGAAAACTACTACTAGAAAGCTGTAAAAGAAAGCCGTAACAGTAGGAGTAGAACAGCTAAAAGAAAAGAGAAAAGCCACACCGATCAAAACACGGCTGTCGAACCAACTTCGACTCCCTAACTATTCCAAACAACGACATAAGGGTGAACCCTGATCTCACGAAGTCAGGAGTTACCGATGCATCGGCAGGCACAAGGCCCAAAGCGAAGGTCCTATAAAACTAGGCAAAAATCTTAGAAAACACCTAGACAGACACAGACACTAACGCATACATGACTAGATCGCCATGCATGCAACAGAACCCTATCCTTGGGCAAGGTCGAGAATAGACTAACTCAAAAGGGAGAGCTGATCTTGGACGAAGCCAAGAACAGACTAACTCAAAAGGGGAACACAGACTCCGACAAACACGAGGGTCACGTGCCAAGTGACGGAAGCACCTCCTCACTAGAAGAACAGCCAGATGCATCCACTGACGTCTTACACTGCGCCACAAGTATCTCCCTACGGATGTCGAGAATGATGGAGACTGAGATACTCACTGAACGGAAGCAAGAACTACAGTAACGAGTGACTAGTCAGGGTCACGCTCGTCGGCGTTCATCCAAAACGTCCCTGACCATGTGTGCACACACAAGCTTAATGCCTTGAGCCAGACCTCTAGCTAGTTTTCTCCCCCAGCAGGACGCTACTGCAAGGCAAGGGAGCCCACGAAAACTAGCCTACAAACCGTATCTCGGGAACTGCCCTGTCACCCCTCCAAGGTGGGCCGACACTCGAGGTCGTCAGGCTACAACTAGTGGAGGCTCACTAGACACAGAGACTCTGAAACACGAGTGCTGAAGTATGAACATGCTAAGCATGCACTGTCACCCGTACTACGAAGCACAAAGGCAGTACACCAATTTTCAACAGACTCAGGACAGGGCAACAAGACCTACCAATGCAACGATCCTTGAGTCTCATGACTCGGAGTCAAGATCATCGCACAACGGCGGTGACAGGCCGCCAATCAGCCTAATCCTAAGCCGAGGAAAATGACACTGGATCATCAGATCCACACAACCGTATAAAATGACTCACGGAGACCTGAGGATTTACCAAGACCCTCAACACATCTGGACACACAGATCGAGGTAAGACAGTACCTCTAGGCATCCAGAACCACTATCTCGAGCTATCCAAAATAGTTGAGACACACACAAGGTTACTTGTCAACCACTGGGTCTCACCGGGTTGACCAGAAACCTAACCAATGATTCTGAAGCGATACGGAACACTAATCACTGCACAAACACTCCTGACTACCTTATAGTATGGTCATAGCCCTCATAGGATATTAAAAGACATCCATGGGACAACGGCAAACCATGAGGTCAAGCCACAACGATTAGAAACCGAAACCATGAGAAGCAACACTCTGGAGAATGACGGTCTATAGCTCGGCCGCTAACCAACGTAAGCGGTCGGGTGAAGGGCCGCTACACCCCAAAGAGAACCAGACTCTCGCGGTCATAGAGTGGGCCGCTAGGGGACTGTAGCGGTCAAGGATTAGGCCGCTAAAGCCAGTCAACCATAAAACGACCTACTCAGTCAAACCACCAGGCGGTCTAATACTGAGCCGCCACACGGACCCACACAATCTACCAATGGGCCGCGAGAGACACCGTGCTAACCGACTTAAAACATTGACTCGGTCAAACGGACTGTAGCGGTCCGACGATGGGCCGCTACACGACTCCAGGCGGTCGGAGCTGGGGCCGCTAGCTCGAACCGACCTAAAATCGTTGACTCATTCAACGAACCATAGCGGTCGAACCAAGGGCCGCTATAGTAAGCTTCGCGGTCTATCGTAAGACTGCTCAGCCGAGCCAACATACGGACATCGTCTAGCGGTCCACTAATGTGTCGCTGGACAAGGCATAGTGGTCCAACATTTGGGCCGCTAACCCGAATAGGTGATCTATCGTAAGATCGCTGTGACTCGAACTGACGTGATGCGGGACGGATGACCGACTCGGGCTAAGACGTACGACCGACTCGTTGTGCGGCCAGCACTAGCACACTAAGGCAAGCCGGGCGGCTGACCACCGTGGTATTCTCCGGGTGGAGACGTCTCTCAATAGCGACTCTCTTGAGCCCGACGATCGTCCCTTGCGAGGGAAACGTGGGGATCGTGGCGATTAAGAAACCACCGTCGCCTAGGGTGCTAATTCGCGCTCGGTGCTCGATTGGAGCCACGGAACGGGCGCTCACAACTCACAATCGCGGTGAATTTGAAACTAGCTATCGGCCTTATTCTCACAATCGTAGTAATATAGAAAGTATACTAAACAGCAAATGTAAGGATCGGAACGAGCACGTACCTCCACGACTAGTCGTGGGGAAGAATTCCCCAATACACACAAGATTAACTTTACAATTTCAGAAGCTTGGCCCACTCCACACAGGGAGGTATCGGGCTACAATCAATAACTTTAGGGTTGCTGAAACCCGGGTTGACGGGCCACACTTGCAGGAGGCGAGGAACGCGTGCCGGAGCCGCTCCGGTACGCCGACGGAAATCCGACCTGGTTCTGCCCGCGCGGGTCACCCTGCGCAGCGAACTTGCGGAGGCCGGTACGGCCAGATCCGATGCCCGATCGGAGCGCCGTTTGTTGGAGAATGTCAGCGACTGGATGTAGTATCTTCACTCCGAAGATCGCGAACAGATGCCTTCATATCTGGGCGCAGTGATGAATCTTCTGAGGTTCTGGTTTTGTGCTCATAGAACTGCACAGAAACACGGTAAAATATTGGGAAAATGGTTTCCGATGTCGGATCAGGGCGTTCCTTGTGGGAGATGGTAGGCGACGTCCAGAGGAAGAAATACTCTGAAGATCCCTCACACGGATCTTGGCCAGATGAAGCGGGGCAGGCTCTGAAAGTTGATTCTAGTTCTCAGCCGGGCCTGCTCAGATCAGCCCGTGCGATCCCACGAGAACTGTCGTCAAGATCAGCACCGGTCACAGATCGAGGTGAAACCAGCGGCAACACGAAGAGGACTTGAAATACTACGATTTCCCTTCAGGAACTAACTTCAGATGGCATCAAGGTTGGGCTGGAGAATTCAATATACAGTCATCTTCATATCTGGGCAGCAATCTGGGGCAGATCTGCGCGCCTCCACGAGAAAAATCGCCACCGTTGCTCACAAACTCCGATCGATGCGAAACCAAAGCTGAAAGTTTTCTAACTTGCAGAGGTATCACGGATAAATTTTGTGGAAGAAGAAGATGAGAAGAGAAGAGGGATATGAGGTCGAGTCACATGACCTAGAACTATCCCGTCACAGGACTGCAACCAGGGAATCACTCCCAAGAGAATCACTCTCTAATGCACTTATCTCTTAACAAAACTTCATTCTATTAAGCATAAACACTATACATGCCTTCTTATAGGGAAATGGAAGGGGTAGGGGGGAAGGGAGTTCGATGGATGCAAGGGGAATGGGAAGGGGGTTGCGCCCCTTTGATTGTGATGGGAGGGGAAGGTGACAAGGGGGAGGGGAAGCTTCCTCCCTTTGAAATTCAAAGGTAGGTGGCAGCCATATATGGTAGGCTAGCAGCCATTAGACCTTGACCAGCAGCCATCCATTAATCCATGTGGTGAATGGACGTGGAAGAAATACAAAAAAACACAATTCCTAGCCTAATAAGTCAAAAGAGGGGGCGCCCCTAGCTTGGGCCCTTCTTGGGCCAAGTTTTGGTCATGGCTTAACCAAGCCCAACCAACCAATATGGCTTAAGGCCAAATGTGGCCATGGCTTAACCAAGCCCATGAATGAAGAGAGCCCACTCTAGATTATCCAATCTAGAGAACCCATGTAGAAAGGAAGCCCATATGACTTATGGATCCATTACAAATGGACCAAGGCCATTTCTACTTATGGAATGGTTAAGGGGCTTTAACAATTTGGCCCTTTAGGAGCCTTACAACCAGCCCATTAGCAAATTACATATACAATACCCTTTACAAGCCCAATTCAATGCCAAAAAAGGTCCAAATTCAAGCCAAATTATCCCCCTTTTGAAGATAAGCCGATGTAGTCCACTTGGCACTCCGCGTATGGCACCGTCGGTTCGCCGACGTGTCACGTGATCGCCCTGGTGTCCGCACCATGACGTAAGACTAACCGACACACTATAGAGTGTGGCGGTCTATCATGGGGCTGCCAGAGACAAGAAACGGTCTCTGGAATGACCGCGAGCACGATAACGGTGGGAAAACATGGGAATGGCCGGATTCGACTGTTCCAAGCCCCATTTTGCGTCTAAACAAAGGGGAAATAGTCCTAATCGAGAAAAACAACCTTCCAGAGGCCGAAAGGGGTCCATGCAACATCTAAATCGCAAGAAACGGGCGATTCTATCGAATTGACCCTAATTGGGTCACCGGGGTTCCCGGGCTCGTACCGGCCCCAAATTACGACCAATCATGATAAAAATAGCAGATCTGGAACGCTAACATGATGGAGGTCACAATGAAACTAATCTAGTCGAAAACCGTTGCCATTTTTCGACGAACCCGACACACACCCCTCGAGCATGTGTTTCCCGAAACTGAACGAAACCCACTCGTATGCGCACCATTCGGCGTGAAACTATGAGGGAACGTAGAGGAGAAGTAGGTGATCCATTTCCCTACCTCCATCGACGATTCCGCGTGCCGAAGCGACTAAACCGCGTCGAAAACTGCCAAACTAACAAACCGCGCTGGCTTTGAATCCACCGAGGGATCACGCCGCGCCGCGCCACGCTCAATCCGCCACTCCATCATGCTCCAAGTTCACTCCATCGCGTTCCCACCTCAGCCAGCTCGCCACGGTCACGCGCCCCGAGTCGAGAGGACTAGAGAGGAGAGAGAATGAGAGAGAGAAATTGAGGGTGAGAAATGAGGGAGGAGAGAGGGTGAAAGAAGGATAAATAGAAAAGAAATTGGGAATTTTCCTAATTTCCAAATTTTTGATTTTTGTGCCGAAAATTCACTAATTCAAAAAAATACGTAAAAATAGCCAAAACGATCCTCTCAAAGAGTAATCGCAACTGTAGCGTCCTCGAGTCGATGAACTGAGAAATAAACTCACCACCGGGTTCCGTAACTTGTACGAGAGAAAAATCCACGCGGATCGTAAAACTCAACTCAGGACCCACAAAAGCGATCCGAAAGTACTCCGATAAGGATCCGAATGATCCGATAAGAATCTAGGGCATTACAGCCTCCCCTCCTTCAAGAAATTTCATCCTCAAAATTTAAGGAACTACTAAGGACAAGCAGGGAAGAACAAACCCCAAGACACAACTTGAAATAGCACGAATCTCAAAAATCATAATTTAGAGGGACACCGCCAGACCATCATCACAAGCACACACTCTGGATCTCGAGGCAAATTGATCCACAGAACGAGCATGGCACACTAGTGAACACAAGTCTGACACCTCTGAAGCAAGGCAACGTCGCTTACGTCTCACAGGAAAGGAGACACGACTCATGCCACGATAACAGCAACCGATAACACAAAAGGATAGACACAGCAAGCATTTGCTTAAACAAGAAAGCATAGTCCTCTCAACTGACAACTCGACATCATCGGCTCCAGTGCCAAAGGCAACAACGAAAGCCTAGCATACAGGACACCAACGACAGCACTAGACCACAAACATAATCAAGTCAGTCTTCACTCAGATATTACATCTGATCGAGTCGCATGCAAACTCTACTAGGAAAGAAGAGTACATCATAACTAACCGACAAGATCATGGTCCACACGATGCAAAGACAGAATCACAGGGAAACAACGACAAAACGACAATGACAGCAGCAACAACACTTGCAGAATCCTGGCTCCGTACTGAACACAGAACCACGGAACACAACCACAAGTTGGCTCACATCAAGGCACAATAACAGCTGAACATGCGACTACAATGGACTAGTCATGCAACGATCAACTTACCAAGGAAAGACCCACGACAACGAGAATAACAATCTTGGGAAATGTATCTCAAGGACCACGATCACATCCCGAGAGCACAACACCCAAGAAAGAATTACAGAGCAGAGGGTACTCAACCAGCAGAGATGCCGACAGATTCCCCAATACTCACAAATGCCAGTGCCAACACCATAAAGCCTCCAAGAACAATGGCACGTCAACAACAACATCAAGGCACACAAAGCCAAGATGAAGTCACATCAAGAAAAACAATTCTCTCGACTGGCCAGAATCTTACAACCAACGATCCTCGACCTGTGTGTTATCAGCCCACACGCTCCCGATGCGTACTCATACAATGCATACAGGCATCGAAAATACCTTGGTATCCGTATCTCAACACACACTCGGCGCCATCGTAATTCATGAAAATCGCAATGTATTACACCACGAGTACTGATCATGCTAACAACCGATCACAAGTTGCCTAAGTGCAAACGAAGGAGACTACCAGCTTCAGCACAAAGCACAAAGAAAAGCTAATCTCAGCTTACCATTACGTCCTGAAGGAATAAATGAGCCTTCACAACACATCGGCCGCTAGACACGGCACGACAAACACGGTGCACCACGGCTCTCAACAGAAAGGTTAGGTCCAAAGCCAAGCAACCGTAGAACAAAGAGTAGATCATGCTCAGAATAAATACAGTCCACACTTAAGTAGACATAGGAAAAAGGTCTCACCAAGACAGCAATTCCAAGGCTTACCTCGAAAAGACTCCACCAAACAGGATGAGAAGCATCAAGCTCACTAACAGTAGCTCACCATGAAAGAAAAATCCTAGGTTCGCTTGAGCATCTTCTCACTCGAGGCAATAAAGTAACCACTTCAACAGAAGCGAAACACCTCAGGAGCTGCACAGACTTAAGCTGGGATGACCAAAACAACGTAAGAACGTGTACGGCCATCACACCAACCAGAAAAGTTACCAGTCACTTGAACAAGCCACGAAAAAATCTCGAACAATGTACTACAGATTCAAGGCTACCGGTGAACTCTGCCAAGTACAGCACGATCGAGACAAATATCGCGATGAAAAGGAGCATCCCGTCGCATCCTGACAAGAGCAAAACCATCTCGTACAGTGCCAACACAGCACGCACAAGACCAATTACGGAAATAAAGTGACAAAGAATCAAGAAACCTAAGCCAGCGAAAGACTGTACTATACTTTCAGGACTCTAGACACTGTGATGCGGGACGGACACGTGACTCGACTCCAATTGAAATGCGATCCTTGGACTCTATGCAAACTCGCGATCATCCCTTAGCGAGGGAAGCGTCGGACGTGCACGGTTGAAAAATCGACAGTGAGCCAGGGTGGTCGGCTCTCTTTTCGTACCCGGATCGGGTCACGGGACGGTATCTCTCTCTCTCGCAGCAGCAGTGATATAAAAAGTATAGGGAGTTACGATCCTAGCATACTCTCTAGCAGCGGCATAAAGAAATATATACGAAATAAAGTAAATGCCGAGGTGGGAGCGAATACAATACCTCCACGCTACCGGGCGTGGGGAAGACTTCTCGGCCGAACTCGTACTCCCGGAACAGTAAATACACAATAATTACAGCAAGACAAATTACTGCCCACTCCACGCAGGGAGGTAAAGGGTGACACGATGGGACCCGGGAGTAGCGGTTTCGGGTTGACGGGCGGCTTCTTGTGTTGCTTCGGCGGCACGCGTACTCACGACCGTAGGACCCACGTGCTGGTCCGAGGGGCCGTGTGGGACCGGGGTGGCACCACTGTTGTGGGGACGTCTGGAGAGACGCTCCCTAGGATGGCGGTACGTTGGTTCACCGGTCGGAGGCCAGGCAGCTCCGATCTCCACTCACCAGAGTTGCTGGCCACGGATCTACAGTTCTGTTTTGTAGCGCGCGACCCGACGAGATCTGCTGTTGCGGTCACTCCCGATGTCAGATCGATGCACAAGAGGTACCTATGGAAAGCTGACTTGAAATCCTTCGATCTAAGGTCAGAGAAAGAAATTTGAGTTTCCTGTTGATGGCCTTTGTCGAATTTTCAAGCTGCCGACTCACAGGATCTGAAAACTCAGGATAGAACTAAGTTTTCCTTAGAGTTGGCGTTGACTGTGATGTAGACCTTCGATTCAGCCTTTGAGCCCTTCATTAAAGTTGTAGAGGCCGAAGATAGGAAAATGGAAATATATCTTACGAAAGATTTGGTGGAAGTTTAGATTTTTTGGGGATTTTATACTGACTCGGGGTCGGATCTGGACATCAGAGATAGAACTGAATTTGGGGAAAATACATAATTTCTAAAAATAGGTAGAAAACTTTAGAAATTTGATGAAACTTTGTGGAGGGTGGGGATGATGGACAGAACTTCCAATAAATTTGGGGGTTCCAAAAAAAATCAAAAATGGGTCGAAAGGGGGAAGAACTAGGCTTCTGCTACACAGATCTGAAAAGGGACAGATCAGGAAGACAGAAAGACACGAAAATAGAAAAATATAAAAAGAATGTGAAATGATGAGATAATTTTACTGGAGGTTGGGAATCAAGTGGGGAACCAACTTTGAAAATTTCAACTCCATATCATGTCGGAGTTTGTAGTTAAAAATCCCGAAGTGAACCTCTGTCCAGCAGAACAGAACCTTGGACAGCACTTCGGAAGCGGCTTCGCGGCGGCTCGATGGCGGCACGAACGGCGGCGGCGGCACCAAAGATGAAATCAGAGATAGAGGGGCTCAGGTAGAAGGGGTTCTCAACCCTGAAATGCAGAGGGAAGAAGGAGGAACTAAGAGGAGAGAGATAGGGGCGCACCAAGCTCCAATGCTCATTCAATATTTTCTTCTCATTAATTCTTCAAAAATGGAAATACAAGGTACTTATAATAAATGACAAATGACCTAATCTACCCTTGGATCTAGGGTCAGGAGGGGTACTTAAGGGACTTCACATTTAAATGTGATCAAATAAAAAAAATAAAATTTCTAATTAATTCTAATGGGGGGCGCCCCCTTGACCATGGGGTAAGGTAGGTGGCCAACTTTTGACATTTTACACAACTTGTCTCCCATGTGTTTATTTGACATTCAACCCTTCTAGAAGCCACCTATGAAGGTTTGACCAGCCCCACATGGCCTAGGTGGACCAATGGGGAAGGAGTGGGGGCCCCCTTGCAGGTCCTACTGGCATTTTGCACATAAACCCACACAATCCCGAGGAAGAACAAATAGGCTCATAAAGCCTTACAATTGCGAATCTACTTCCCCCAGGATATAAAAATAAATAAAAGGACACAAATATAAAAATACAATGTACATGCTCGGAGTTGATTCCCATCAATTCTTTCCGGGTGGGAAGAACTCGACCACGTCGAGTAGGGGTACGGCTGCTCGAGTCGCTTCGGCGGATCCGTCACCGTGCCAAGTAACGCGGGTACGCTCTACTCCATGTGACCGTCACCTGCTCATTCCGTATATACTCGATATGCACAAGCTACTGTGGGAACGCGGCTAGAGGTGGACACTCCGGGTGGGGCACTCTCAAATGGGAGGAGGCGGCTCGAAGACTCACTAGGAATCACCGCTGGGTCCCTGTAGGTGACTAGATCCGGGTATAGATGTAGAACCGATCCCATACTCCTCGAGCGAATCTGCTCGTCTCTTAAGGGACTGACATCAACGAGCTTGCACAAGACACACAAGACCCTAGACACACCTAATGTTATTCCGACCTACGCATAGGCGATGGTGTACCAGGACACCCGAATGTGTGTCATGCATGCATCTGACGTAACCAGTGGTTGACGTCATGGGGAACTCCTAGACATCCTACGATGCACCACTCATGGGCAGTAGGCTTGAACGTGGGAAGTCCGGGAGGTTCGGGTGGTTTAGGTGGGCCGGGGGAGCCAAAGCCTTCCTTGTTCTCAAATGTTGGTTCAGACCTATTACTGTGTGGAGGTTGCTTGGCCCGAATGGAAAATGTGTGATAGTGAACTCCGCGGAGGAATTGAAGTGATGACGATAGCTCGAGAGGTTCACTAATGAAGGGGTCAAAAGGGTCAAAGAAGGTATGATCCCCTGAGATGGGCTCCCATATGACACGGTCTCTAAAATTCTTGAAGGTGTGGGTGGTCACCTTCTTCTGTCATGGTGAAGGGGACGGTGGTCATGTGAAAAAAATAAGATTCCTCCCTTGGGCAAAAGGGTATGAAGTCGGGCTCGGCGGGGATGGGGAGGAATAGAAGAACCTCCGTGGTGACTTGACCCACGGTGTACACGGAGGTAATAGACCCTAGGGCAGGGTGGGTGAAGCTATGACTCGTGGGTTGGTCGAAGTCTCGGGCCAACATATGCGTCAACTTCATTTGTGAGTCTAATCCCCTAATAAGGTCATCCAATGTATCGATATGGTGACTAGACCAAAAAGTTATGTGGTAGGAGTTGACGGGCACTATTGGTAGTGTGGGGTCCATAGGTGGATAGGAAGGTGTAACCAAGCCATCCTTGAGCCAACTATGTAATGGCTCGGCGATGAAAAGTATACCCGTTAGAAACACGGGTGGCTCGGACCTTGGTGGCTCCAAATGAGAGGGCTCCGAAATAAGATCGGAAGATGAGGGTGATGATAATGGAGCTCTCATGGGTGGGGAAGAATTCCCCGACTGGGGTGGCATCGGGAAGTACCCTTCCATCCGATCTACCCCTGTAGTCAACCGATCCAGGCTTGTACTCAACCCCTTCATTGCTCCCATAAGGGCTCGGAACATTTCGACCACTTCCTCGGGACTATGGACTCAGGTGCGGCCATGGTTGCGAAGATGGGGTTGGATCCCCTAGGAATGGATATGCAAGGCCATTTTTTTTTGTTTTTGTTAATGCAAGCACCTAGACACGACTTAGAATGAGATGCACATGCAAAGTTAAAATGAGACTCGACTACAACCTAGACACAACCAAGACTCGGTACGTGGCGGAGCTAATCGATCCGAAGATCACTCGCGCAAGTGTGCGGCCTTCCCGATAGGCGTAGCCTAACGTTCGGATAACACCTTTTGATATACCGATTAATGGTATGCAAATGTAACCTAGACCGACTTAAGCTTAGACTCGACTTCAATGACTCTTTTTTTTATTGTTTTAGACACCCTAGACTCAAACTCGCTCTGATACCATATTGATGCGGGACGGACACGCGACTCGACTCCAATTGAAATGCGATCCTTGGAATCTATGCAAACTCGCGATCATCCCTTAGCGAGGGAAGCGTCGGACGTGCACGGTTGAAAAATCGGCAGTGAGCTAGGGTGGTCGGCTCTCTTTTTGTACCCGGATCGGGTCACGGGACGGTATCTCTCTCTCTCACAGCAGCGGTGATATAAAAAGTATAGCGAGCTACGATCCTAGCATGCTCTCTAGCAACGGCATAAAGAAATATATACGAAATAAAGCAAATGCCGAGGTGGGAGCGAATACGATACCTCCACGCTACCGGGCGTGGGGAAGACTTCCCAGCCGAACTCGTACTCTCGGAACAGTAAATACACAATAATTACAGCAAGACAAATTACTGCCCACTCCACGCAGGGAGGTAAAGGGCGACACGATGGGACCCGTGAGTAGCGGTTTCGGGTCGACGGGGGGCTTCTTGTGTTGCTTCGGCGGCACACGTACTCAAGACCGTCGGACCCACGTGCTGGTCCGAGGGGCCGTGTGGGACCGGGGTGGCACCACTGTGGTGGGGACGCCTGGAGGGGCGTTCCCTGGGATGGCGGTACCCTGGTTCACCGGTCGGACGCCGGGCGGCTCCGATCTCCACTCGCCGGAGTTGCTGGCCACAGATCTGCAGTTCGGTTTTGCAGCGCGCGACCCGGCAAGATCTACTGCTGTGGTCACTCCCAACGTCTGATCGACGCACAAGAGGTACCGATGAAAATCTGACTTGAAATCCTTCGATCTATGGCCAGAGAAAGAAATTTGAGTTTCCCGTTGATGGCCTTTGTCAAATTTTCAAGCTGCTGACTCACAGGATCTGAAAACTCAAGATAGAACTAAGTTTTCCTGAGAGTTGGCATTGACCGTGATGTAGACCTTCGATTCAGCCCTTGATCCTTTCATGAAAGTTGTATAGGCCAAAGATAGAAAAATGGGAATATATCTTACGAAAGATTTGGTGGAAGTTTAGATTTTTTGGGGATTTTATACTGACTCGGGGTCGGATCTGGACATCAGAGATAGAACTGAATTTGGGGAAAATACATAATTTCTAAAAATAGGTAGAAAACTTTAGAAATTCGAAGAAAATTTGTGGAGGGTGGGGATGATGGACAGAACCTCCAATAAATTTGGGGGTTCCAACAAAAATCAAAAATGGGTCAAAAGGGGAAAGAACTAAGCTTCTACTACACAGATCTGAAAAGGGACAGATCAGGAAGATAGAAAGACACGAAAATAGAAAAATATAAAAATAATGTGAAATGACGGGATAATTTTACTGGAGGTTGGGAATCAAGTGGGGAACGAACTCTGAAAATATAAACTCCAGATGAGGTAGGAGTTTGGAGTTAAAAATCCTGGAGTGAACCTCTATCCAGCAGAATAGAACCTTGGACGGCACTTCGGAAGCGGCTTCGCGGCGGCTCGATGGCGGCACGAACGGCGGCGGCGGCACCAGAGATGAAATCAGAGATAGAGGGGCTCAGGTAGAAGGGGTTCTCAACCCTGAAATGCAGAGGGAAGGAGGAACCAAGAGGAGAGAGATAGGGGTGCACCAAGCTCCAATGCTCATTCAATATTTTCTTCTCATTAATTCTTCAAAAATGGAAATACAAGGTACTTATAATAAATGACAAATGACTGAATCTACCCTTGGATCTAGGGTCAGGAGGGGTACTTAAGGGACTTCACATTTACATGTGATCAAACAAAAAAAATAAAATTTCTAATTAATTCTAATGGGGGGGCGCCCCCTTGACCATGGGGTAAGGTAGGTGGCCAACTTTTGACATTTTACACAACTTGTCTCCCATGTGTTTATTTGACATTCAACCCTTCTAGAAGTCACCTATGATGGTTTGACCAGCCCACATGGCCTAGGTGGACCAATGGGGAAGGAGTGGGGGCCCCCTTGCAGGTCCTACTGGCATTTTGCACATAAACCCACACAATCCTGAGGAAGAACAAATAGGCTCATAAAGCCTTACAATTGTGAATCTACTTCCCCTAGGATATAAAAATAAATAAAAGGACACAAATATAAAAATAAAATGTACATGATCGGAGTTGATTCCCATCACACTGTATATCTTGGATTCCCATGTACTTCATACAACAACGCTCTGATACCACCTGTGACGACCCGGTCTCCGGATACCAGATATACCCGATAGGATTACCGAGTAGACCTGATACCACTTGGAACCCGTGAAGCCTCTCAAGAGTTGTAAAGCTCCGAAGGGATAAAAGGATTATCATGTAGTACATTGAAGTCGTAGATATAACAGTAAGCAATTAAATTTTATTAATCATGTTTGCTAAAGTAGAAAAAATAAAATTACTTTTAAATTAATAGTTAAAATTAATAATTATACCAGAGTCCAGTCCAAAGGAAAGACAAGTACAGTCCAACAGAAAGAAAACGTACACTGAGGTCGGGGGAAGCTCGACGCAGGTACCACTGGCAACTACGAACACGCCACACCAGGAACCGCGAAGGAAGAAGAGACGACCACACCTTAAAAGCAGGGGTGAGTCTCGTGTCACTAGCTCAGTAGGGGTCACGCGGATCCGCACTGAAAAATAACACAGTAACACGGAACAACAGCTAAAACAGCAGTAGTAGTAAAGCAGGAAAAGCAGGGAAAACTACTACTAGAAAGCTGTAAAAGAAAGTCGTAACAACAGGAGTAGACAGCTAAAAGAAAAGGGAAAAGCCACACCGAGCAAAACATGGTGGCCGAACCAACTTCGACTCCCTAACTATTCCAAACAACGACAGAAAGGCGAACCCTGATCTCACGAAGTTAGGAGTTATCGATCCGTCGGTACGCACAAGGCCCAAAGCGAAGGTCCTACAAAACTAGGCAAAAACCTTAGAAAAGACCTAGACAGACATAGACACTAACGCATACATGACTAGATCGTCATGCACGTAACAGAAAGCTATCCTCGGGCAAGGCCGAGAATAGACTAACTCAAAAGGGAGAGCTGATCTTGGATGAAGCCAAGAACATACTAACTCGGAAGGGGAACACAGACTCTGAGAAACATGAGGGTCACGTGCCAAGTGACGGAAGCACCTCCTCACTAGAAGAATAGCCAGATGTGTCCACTGATGTCTTACACTACGCCACAAGTATCTCCCTACGGATGCCAACAACGACGGAGACTGAGATACTCACTGAACGGAACCAGGAACTAGAGTAACGAGTGACTAGTCAGGGTCACGCCCGTCGGCGTTCATCCAAAACGCCCCTGACCACGTGTGCACACACAAGCTCAATGCCTTGAGCCAGGTCTCTAGTTAGTTTTCTCCCCCAGCAGGACGCTACTGCAAGGCAAGGGAGCCCACGGAAACTAGCCTACAAACCGTATCTCGGGAACTGCCCTGCCACCACTCCCAGGTGGGCTAACACTCGAGGTCGTCAGGCTACGACTAGTGGAGGCTCACTAGACATAGAGACTCTGAAACACGAGTGTTGAAGTACGGACATGCTAAGCACGCACTGTCACCCGTACTACGAAGCACAAAGGCAGTACACCAACTGCCAACAGACTCAAGACAGGGCAACAAGACCTACCAACGCAACGATCCCTGAGTCTCATGACTCGGAGTCAAGATCGTCGCACAACGGCGGTGACAAGCTGCCAATCAGCCTAATCCTAAGCCGAGGAAAACGACACTGGATCATCAGATCCACACAATCGTATAAAATGACTCACGGAGACCTGAGGATTCACCAAGACTCTCAACGCATCTGGACACACAGACCGAGGTAAGACAGTACCTCTAGGCGTCCAGAACCACTGTCTCGAGCTATCCAGAATAGTCGAGACACACACAAGGTTACTTGTCAACCACTAGGTCTCACTAGGTTGACCAGAAACCTAATAGTGATTCTGAAGCGATACGGAACACTAATCACTACACAAACACTCCTGACTACCTTATAGCATGGTCATAACCCTCATAGGACATTAAAAGACATCCACGGGACAACGGCAAACCATGAGGTCAAGCCATAATGATTGGAAATCGAAACCACGAGAAGCAACACTCTGGGGAATGGCGGTCTATAGCTCGGCCGCTAACCAACGTAAGCGGTCGGGTGAAGGGCCGCTACACCCCAAAGAGAACCAGACTCTCACGGTCCTAGAGTGGGCCGCTAGGGGACTGTAGCGGTCAAGGATTAGGCCGCTAAAGCCAGTCAACCCTGAAACGACCTACTCAGTCAAACCACCAGGCGGTCCAATACATAGCCGCCATACGGACCCACGCGGTCTACCAATGGGCTGTGAGAGACACCGTCCTAACCGACTTAAAACATTGACTCGGTCAAACGGACTGTAGCGGTCCGACGATTGGCCGCTACACGACTCTAGGCGGTCGGAGCTAGGGCCGCTAGCTCGAACCGACCTAAAACCGTTGACTCATTCAACGAACCATAGCGGTCGAACCAAGGGCCGCTACAGTAAGCTTTGTGGTCTATCGGAAGATTGCTCAGCCGAACCGACATACGGGCATCGTCTAGCGGTCCACTAATGGGCCGCTGGACAAGGCATAGCGGTCCAACATTTGGGCCGCTAACCCGAATAGGCGGTCTATCGTAAGACCGCTATGACTCAAACTGACTTAAGACTAACCGACACACTATGGAGTGTGGCGGTCTATCATGGGGCCGCCAGAGACAAGAAACGGTCTCTAGAACGACCGCGAGCACGATAACGGCTGGAAAATAGGGGAATGGTCGGATCCGACCGTTCCACGCCCCATTCGCGTCTAAACGGAGGGGAAACAGTCCTAATCGACAACAACAACCTTCCACATGCCGGAAGGGGTCCATGCAACATTTAAATCGCAAGAAACATGCGATTATATCGAATCGACCCTAATTGGGTCATCGGTGTTCCTGGGTTCGTACCGGCCCCAAATGATGACCAATCGTGATAAAAATAGCAAATCTGGAACGCTAACATACTGGAGGTCACAATGTAACTAATCTAGTCGAAAACCGTCACTATTTTCTGGTGAACCCGACACACACACCCCGAGCATGCTTTTCTTGAAACTGAACAAAACCCACTCGTATGCGCACCGTTCGGCGTAAAACTACGAGGGAACGTAGAGGAGAAGTAGGTGATCCATTTCTCTACCTCCACCGAGAGATCACGCTGCGCCACGCTCAATCCGCCACTCCATCACGCTCCAGGTTCACTCCATCGCGTTCCCGCCTCAGGCAGCTCGCCACGGTCGCGCGCCCCGCATCGAGAGGACCAGAGAGGAGAGAGAACGAGAGAGAGAAAGTGAGGGTGAGAAATGAGGGAGGAGAGAGGGTGAAAGAAGGATAAATAGAAAAGAAATTAGGAATTTTCCTAATTTTCAAAATTCTGATTTTTGTGCCAAAAATCCACTAATTCAGAAAAATACGTAAAATAGCCGAAACGATCCTCTCAAAGAGTACATCGCAACTGTAGCATTCTCGAGTCGATGAACTGAGAAATAAACTCACCACAGGATTCCGTAACTTGTACAAGAGAAAAATCCACGCATATCGTAAAACTCAACTCAGGACCCACAAAAGTGATCCGAAAGTACACCGATAAGGATCCGAAAGATCCGATAAGAATCCAGGGCATTACACCGGGACCATCAGATAGTGGCCCTCGACTGACTACATTCTGCTTCTCTCTGGCCAGCAGGTCAGTCCTGTCCAGTCGGTGGATTTCTGTTGCAATTGACCAAACCATATTACCCGAGTCACCGTTTTCATGTGGACTGAACCTTGTCTTCAGTCAGATAATATCCCCAAGTTGACCGATGACCCTGTTAGTCGATTGGACCTTGGTTTAGTTGACTGGCCCGGCATCTATTGACTGAACTTTCCAACCTGTACGTGGTTCTATTTAGACTGCCACTTTCAGATAGCGGCTCATCCGGGACCGCTACTCTGGGTTCCTTGCCTTGTGCGTTGACTCGCTAGCTTATTGAGTCAACGTAGCCACCTCTTGGCCTTTTGTTAATCGTGGTTGTTCCTCGACCGTGACTCCATGACCGCAGTTCTCTGTGGACCGCGATCACCTTTCCTATTCAGTGAGTCGACCCGAACGCCTAGCGAGTCGACTCAGCCCTCAATTTTCCCCTTATGATAGCGGTTCTCCCTTGACCGCTACCATACAATAGCGGTCTTGTTCTGACCGTGACCTACTCCAGATTTCTCGATTCCCATGATTTTTGTATGATATAGCAGCCATGTTGAATGTTAGCCCTTCATGCTACTATCGAGTCATGTTCACGACCCCTTTTATTATTCTTGGCTTCCAAGTCATATTTTTATGACTTAACAATTGAAATTCCTGCTATGGAATTTCATTCTTAGTGCTTGGTTACTTGAGCTTAACCTTGAAACTCTTGGCCGGAAATAAATGAATGTCTAGATCTTACTTGGGATCTTTGATCCACCACTCAATGCCAATGCATCATAAAGGGCCCGGTCTGGTCCTGGGAGGAGTGCCCAAAAGTATTTGTGCCCATGAGAGTTTGTAATGACAAGGTGTGGCATTACAGCGAGTACTTGCTAGCGTGTTAATCTACGACATTCATTCCTACATAAAATTCGTGACTTTACCTGACATGTTATACTTGCGTGCTTGTTATGGCCAAATACATGAAATCTTGTTATACACTGTTCTACCTTCTGCTATTTATTGCCATCATATCCTTTCCTTTGTTGGCTATAGTTAATTGCTCTTAGCGTTGTTTATTTTGTTCGATGTTTTCATAAAAGGCATTGTTAACTAATTAACACTTTTACATTGCTTGGCATAGAGATATAATTCCTACTGAACTCTCGCTCACCCAGTTTTTCCCAACCCTTTCCAGGTATCTTGGATGATGACGTGCAAACTGATGGGGAAGGGCGAGAGTAAAAGCATTGGAGCGAGACAGCCTAGGAGTCGTGTCGTGTTTTTGTGATGTCCTAGTTGTGCAGTTATGTCAGTTGTAATAGAGTTGTCATTTCAAGATGATGGAGTTGTAAAACTTTTAGAGATTTGGTTATTTTGTCAGTTATGTAAGTTTGGTGGTTTGGATATCATTGGTAAAACCTTTATGGATGAATGTTGGAAGTTTTATTGAGTATATTTGCTCTTGCTTTTGTCGTATTTATTTTCATTGGTCGCTCTGATTGACATGAATGTTTATAACTGTTGCGTTCCGATTTTTCACATCAAGGTGTGACAACGGTTGTTATGATCTTCCATGACTTGCTGATGCCGTGCCACCTCGGCTTCCCGGGGCTTTAGAGCCCCCTCGTATTCACGCACTTGCATGAGAATGGCGGCCAGATGATTGGGGAGTTGATTGCTAAGAAATACACGGTAGTTCACATATTTCAATAGTAATACTACACGCCGTGACCATTCTTCTAAAAGGCACCCCATCATCTACTGCAACTCCGTCATCTTCTCTACCAAAGACTTCAGCCCTTGAAACATGAGTCGTGGGTCGGATGACACCATCAACTTAAGCAAAGTTAGATTATGTCTAACCGGGAGGTCAGAAATGGTGAGACTAATCGAAGGTACTGAAGGGAAGGTGATTTCTACATTGCTGTCCACGGCGGCCCAAAGATTGGTGTCAACTGCGGCCGAAGAATATGGGAGAGCGAGAATAAGGCTGCTTGCTGTAGATCTAATTTAAAATCCACTAAGAAAATATAGACATAAAAGAATTAAGCATGCACGTGGTGCTAATAAGGAGAGTGATTGCCAGAGGGGTTACCTCAAAATATCAAAGGAGTGATCGCATGTACCTTGTATTGAGCGGGTGAGATTGGGGGTTCTTTCTTCCTCCTTCTATCGGTAGGTCGATGAAGGGGGTTTATAGCTTGATTACCCTTGCATAAACACACAAAATAAAGATATGGATTAGCCAAAGATGTGTAGTATAAATGCTCTAAAAATATGGAATCAATCAAATTTTGCATGAACACACCTTGTGTGTTTTGGTTTAAAACCCCTTAAGAGGAGTAACAAGGTTGGGTATAATAAATGCAATGGTATGCAAAGCAAGATACTCGATGTACTGAGAACGTTTCTAGCAGAGAGCTAGAAAGAAAGAGTGCATGTGATGATGATATGATGACAACTAAAATAACAAAGAGAAGATGCCCTCTATGTTGTGTGTGTAGCAATAAAGGGAGAGGAAGAGCTTCAGCGACTGTAGCAGGATGAAGAACTGCTACTGGTGGAGGGAGAACACCGCCTGGAGAAGAATCACCCATGGAGGAAGGCCCTTGGAAGGAGTTCTTGCAAACGAAAGGAAGAAACTCTCTCTTTCTGTAAAAACTCTCTCAGTTGTGAGCTCTTGTTAACTTTTCTTTTTTGGTTCTTCTCCTCTTCTCTCTTCTCTTCTTCTCGCACGTGAGGGATTCAAGGGGGTATTTATAAGGCCAAAAATACTTGCCTTAATGGGATTAAAACAAGGCAATGAATCCTCAATAAGGAACCCTCTTATCGAACACAAGGTGCAAAATGGGGAAAGGGTTACTACTAGAAAGAAGAAGGCGAAAGGGAGATGGAAGTGAAAATGACGACCCAGCTAGGGGCGTCAATTGAAATGACGACATTCACACAGTCATCAATTCCTAAATTTAATTATAGAAATAAAAGACTTTCCTTATTTAAAATTATCAAATGACGCATGTTTGAACAGGCGTTAAATAATCAACGCCCCACAATAGGACGTCAATTACCTTGAGTTTTATTTTCGTTAGAATTTGTAAAATCCAAGAATCGACGACCGTTTGGACAGTCGTTTATTAAGAAAAACGCCCCTAATTAGGTCGTCAATTAAATGACGCCCTCTCCACAGGCGTTAATTTTAATTATTAAAGGAAAAAGTCAAGAAATCACAATTAAATATGGAGAAATTAGAAAAACTTCATATTAAGCCAATATTGAAGTCCACTTTGGGGCGTCACATGGTGACATGAGATTTACTCAACGTAGCATCGATTTTGGCGTGTCTACATCTGCCCCGCCTTGGCGTCTGCTTTACAAGGGAATGAAATGAAATGAAGCGAAAGTGTAATGAGCGGAATGAAGTGAGAACGAACTGATAAGTAGATGCCAAGGTGTGATGGGACATGTCTCCGAAACTAAGCGTTAGAAATCTTTCCAGGATTCTAAATGAAACAGCTTTGGATGATTACAAGAATGTAATGATTAGCTGGATGAAGGGAGTAATCATAAAGAACCAAATGTGCGCGAGGGCACGGTAGGAAAGACACCATTGGAGAGCGATTACCAGCCAATGCGGACGTGCTACAACCAAGGTGGATTTGCAGAAAATAAAATTAATTGAGATAAAGACCCAGCAAATGAATGCTTTTCAAGGAACCAGCCTGAGCGACTTCAAGGAGAATAAAGTACTTGATTTGGAATGGAATATCTCATGTCAACTCCATTAAGAGCGGGTGGCCCTCATTATTGGCGTAATATGAGGATTTTCATCATTAGAGCTCAAAGTCCTACATGATGCATGCTGGGCTAAAAGAAAAATTAAAATAAACTAAAATAGAAGATAATCAATGATAATATTACTAAACCATCCAGACTTGGTCAGGAATCCAGATCTCTAAGCTGACACTAAGTCGAAGCCCGTTTATCCACGTATCAACTCAGAAAGTGGAACCGTCGTCCCAAACCTTAGATGGCCCAACGGCCTATCCGTGTGATTAAGACTCCCCTAGAATTATCACTATTTTTGATGGAGGGGAACTCAAATTCCAGGTTCATCAGAACCACAAGGTCCTTGATATGCTATAATAGTGTATATATCATATAGTAACAATGCGTACAGGAGAGATACAAGGATGGAATGGTGTTACCAGCGGAAGAAATCCAATCATTTCAAGACCTGCATAACCTGCGCTTTTCTATGCTCAAAAATTATTAGCTCAGTAAAGAATCATCAGCTTAATAAAGATCATAAGCTCAATAAGCTCAAAGTATGATCATAAGTGCATGACATAATAAACTTCATCAAGATATAATAGCACTTAAGTTCATCAACAATCATCATGCTGTAAGGCAATTCAAAAGTGTAAGCTTAGGAAAAGACGACCCTATGTAGTGGCGTCAAAATAATAAATGACGACGGTCATTGGGGCGTTAATTAAAAGTACCATTATACTTGGAATCGGACTGAAACTGACGCCCTCAAAAGAGACGCTGGATAAATGATGACACTGAGAATGACGCCAATCAAATAAATGACGCCAAGCTATATGTCGTCAATTAACTATCTTACTGGCGCTCCGTTCCCTGCTCGGAATCAAACCCTCATCGACTGATTCGAACTCGAACTCAAATTGTGATGTTCTAAACGGCTGGCCAAAGCTCCGAATCATTATAAAAGGCGATGAGGCCTCTACTACACTCATCGACTGACTGATCATTGCATCAGCCAGACACTCAATTAGAACTCAAAAGTAGTAAATAGGGAACCGCAGGTATTCTTCAAACCGAAAGAGAGGATGGACAAGATGATGGTGATGCAGAGGCCTTCTAAGAAGCCTAGGATGGGATTTCCTAGGATCTCTGAAGTTGCAAGCCACATAAGCGGGAGGATAGCCAAAGGCCAAGTAAGTTATTTTTAATTTAAAGCTTCTATTTCATTCTTCCTCTTCTCTTTTCAAAAACTCTGATTGCATTCTTTTCTCTTCTTCTCTTCTTTTTATGCTTTTTTCAGGACTACCCAAATGTACCAGGACCAAGGAGGTTCTTAAGAATTAAGTGGCTCCCCTTACTCCTCTCTAAACTCTCTTTAGACATGAGATCTTTTCTTAGTAGATGGCACCTTCTTGGCCTTATAACCCATGCTACCCACTATGATGATATCCACCTAGATTGGGCCTCCATAGGAACACTAATAGAATTATGGCATCCAAACACTCATACCTTTCTCTTTCCCACGTTTGAAGCCACCATTCTCTTAGAGGAAGTAGAGATGCTCTTTGGATTAAGAAAGATGAAGCAAGGAGAAGAATCAAGGATGGCTAGCATGATCAAACCAATAAATGCACATGACATGCTTACTACCCTCATACCAAGCCCAAATCTAGTGAATCAAATCAAAGCCCACAAAGGAATCAATCTTTTGAAATTAGCTTCATGGGTATACAAGAACATGGACAAAGCCCAAGAGGAGGAAGACTTGTTGGAGAGAGTAATGAAAGGCTTTACATTATGCATGGTTGGAGCTCTCCTCTTCCCTTCAATAGAAGACCACTTAGAAGAATGCCACTTAAGCACCATAGCTAGCATATGGGAAGGCAAAAGAATAGGACCGGTGGTACTAGCCAACCTATATAATGGACTCACATCGGCTTCCTTGGGGCGGCCTCTCTATGGGTCAATGCTACTCCTTTCTTGTTGGGTGGATCTCCACCTAAAATTTGACCCATGCCAAGAAACTCAATTGGTCTCAAAAATCTTCTCTAAAAGCCCTCTTCGGTATATGACGGATTCTCTAGGCCTATGTGAGAGAGTGACTAATCGGGTGCCAAAGCTCAAGAAAAGAAATGAATGGAGGGACTACTTCAAGACAATGCCCAAGAGCAGCTTCACTTGCACACCGGGGTTTCTAAAGACCCAAGAACTTTGCTCAAGACTCTCCTCCGGCATAGAGCTTTGATTGATCGGCAGGAACGACTTCATCCTCTACAATGCTCATCGGTGCCTCCCACAGCTTGGATTACCTCGGCACACTTTTGAAGAACCTTCTCATCTTCCACCACTTAAGAGGAGGGAACTAGGCTCAAGTGGAGATCAAGAAGAAGTCAAAACAATCATGGCTCAATGGAAGGTTGGACTTCTCCATAGGTCCAAAACATATGTTGAAGAAGAAGAGAACAAATGTAAATCTTATGTAATAGTACTTAGGAAAATAAGTCCCACGGTGGCTCAGTGAATGTAACAATGATTTTCATCAAATGAAATAAAAGGATTTTTCCTTTAATTGAGTCAAAATAACATGTCATATATGATCTTATCTTCTAATTCAGTGATTCTGTCTGACAAAATAACATCTCGGGGTTCTCTATTTTGAGACGCGCCCCCAATAATGGCGTCAATTCCTCAACCCGCGCCTTACCACATGTCATCCATTTCTTTTGATGATTTTTTTTGAAAATAGATAAAACCATAATTGACGCTTATCCAAACAGGCGTTTATTAATTCACGCCTCAAGGAAAGACGTTAATCGCTTTAAATTCCTTAAAATATTTTCAAAATAATTCCTCAATTTCATAGAAATGACGTCTTCATTTATGTCGTGCCTTAACAAAATGACGCCTACACACGATGTCGTCAATTCCAAATAGTAATCATGACGATCGATCACGTCAATCAATTTCCCATTAATGCACCTGACGACGGTTACGAGTTCCCATGCAAATATAAATGACGCCTAGTCTCGGGTCGTCAAATCATGAAACCACGCCTCACCTCAGACCGTCAATTAATATAACGATGACCTCCCTCAAGGCGTCAATTCTTTTCGACCGTTAAACCCTATTTCCCTCCTCTCTTCTTCTTCCTTCGTATCCTTTCTTTCCTTTCCCCCTTTTCTCAAACCCTAACCGAGCCTCCCCCATCTCTGTCTCTCCCATATCTCTCTCTATTCTCTCTCTTCTGAAGCCATGGTGGGCGATGCACACAAGCGGCAGAGGGTTAGCGCCCCTAAGGTGGTGGACCTGGGCGATGAGCACTCCGTGGAGGAAGCCCCTCTCGCGGCGGCCGAGGGTGCTCCGGCGGCGGAGCATGGCAAAGAAGAAGAAGCGGCCACCGAGGAAGAAAGAAGAGATGATGGAGAAGAAGAAGATGAAGACGATGGTGAGGATGAAGAAGACGACGAGGAAGATGACGACGGTGAAGAAGAAGAAGGAGAAGGAGAAGGAGGAGATGAAGAAGGTGAGCTACCGGCGGCGGCGGCGTTCCCTCGACCCGGCCAGCCACGGCGGCCACGGCAACCCCGGCAGCCACTCCGCGGAGGTCTTCTAACGCCCGAACGAAGCAAGGTAGGTTTCCTACCCAAAGCCTTTATTTCAATTAATTTTGATTTTATTTTTATTTCCATCAATTTCCATAGCCCTCGGTGAAGGGAAAACCAGTGACACACAGTCAAATGATGCCCCAGTGGGTGCCGTCAATTAAAACAACGACCCCCTTCGGGTCGTCAATTTAAATTGTTTTAATTTTCTGAAAATGATTAATTCATGAAACCACGCCCTGCAGCATGTTGTCATTTCAAAATTATCATGCTTAATCACCATGCTGGTAATTTCCATGCCATTTCTTTTATTTTTTTGACATATATCTCTGTTTTATTTCTATTTCGTACACTGTTATATTTTTTAAACACCCTGAAAAATAACGCCCCCCTACGGGGTCGTTAATTCATTAAACAACGACCAAGGGGTGGTCGTCAATTAAGAAAATCAGAATTATTATTATTTTTTTAGTGCAGAAAATTACCTTCAAAACAGCGCCCCCCATAGGGGCGTCACTTAAACAAATAATGACCCAGGGGTGGTCGTCAATTCAAATTACACATAAAATCGCCAAAACACATTCTGAAACAGCGCCCCGCTCAGGGGCGTCAATTGAATAAGTCAAATAGAAGGTAAATTGAAACAGTTGATGAAAATTCACATGAGAAACTATATAAAACTTAAGTGAAAATGTTCTTTTATTTGTAGGGATTGATGACGACTCGGATTTCCTGGGTCCAAGTTTGAACAGCTTACTACGGGCTACCAGGCTTTCAGCGGGATAGGGTAGATGCCATGGGGTTCGGACCCTTGACCTACCCCTGATCTAGGTGCTTAGGGAGAGATGGGATAGGACGAGCCGGGCATTCCTGATGCCATGGGGTCACATGGTTCCTAGCCTAGAGGATGTTGCTAGGATCACTGGGCTGAGGGTAGACGGCGAGGCTGTGAGCGGGATCACCCTACCTGACTATAGCGAGTTGACACAGAGGTTGCTAGGGTTAGAGACAGTCTACGAGACGTCGACTGAGTGTAGGACCATCTACCGCACCGATCTTACTGATGGGGACATCGAGCCAAGACCGTCCGCATTTTATTTGCATTTATGTCCTTTCATATTTGTATGTATACCCTTGTGTTATATGGGTACGCAATTGTAAGTCTTAGTGGGTTTATATGTTAAATTCCAGTAGGCCCAAGCCAGGGGGCCCTCACCCCTTTCCCATTGGTCCACATAGACCATGTAGGGCTGGTCAACCATCCTAGGTGGCCATCTAGAAGGGTTGAATGCCAATTGACCAGATGGGAGACAAAGGGGGTAAAATTTTCAAGGTAGGCTACCTACCCTTTCCAACTTGTCCCCTCTTGGTCAAGGGGGCGCCCCTCCCCTTAATATTTTATGGTTTTTTTGTGTGTTATTCACACTTCATCCCAGCCATCCAATCCCCTCCCCTAGATCTAATGGTGTAGATTAGGTTTGATGTAAGGCATATAAAAGGTTGTATTTTCCATTTGTTAGCATTAATGAAGAGAAAAATTGTTGGAAAAGCCAAGAGCTTCTTGTGCCCCTCTCCCTCCCCTGGTGTTCATCTCCTCCAACCCCAAATTCTAGAGTGGTTCTATCTTCAATCCCCTCCCCTCTATCTCCGGTGATCATCTGTGCCGCCGCCGTCGCCGTCGCCGTTCGTGCCGCCTTCGAGCCGCTGCGGAGCCATCTTCAAGGTTATGTCCAACTGGACAGGGTTGTAGTCCACGAATTCCTGCTCTCCACCACGTGAAGATCTCAAGCTGAAACTTTTATGGTGTGTTTCTACCTTAAATTGCCAGTTCCACCTAAATTTGCACATCCAAACTCCTCCATTTAGTAATTTTCCATTTTCTTTCATTTTGCATTCCCAGATCTATTTTGTCTCTGTTTACAGTGACAACAGCTCTGAGTTTCCCATCTCCGACCACCTTTTTGAATTTTCCAAACCCTCCCAATTTTTCTAGGAGTTCTATCCATCATCCCCTACATCCACCATTTTCTTGATTTTTTATCCGCCATATATCCATTTTTTCCAAATTCATGTTCTATCTCAGCTACAGTGCTTTCAGCCCATTTCCAGATCTGACCCACTTCCAGTTCAAAAATCCTATCCATTCGTAGCCACATCCAAACTTGTCCAAACAAGTTTTGCCATTTTCCCAGCTTGATTTCCTATAACTTTTCTGAAGACCATAACTTCAGCTTCGGACGTTCACATATTGGTCAAAGGCAGTTCTCAGACAAGTTATCTGCAGATCTGAGAGTCCTGTCACTGTACAACAGCAACTCAACAATTCATTAAAGCCTAGATCTATGCCGATCCAGGCCAGATCTTTAGGCCTAGATTGAAGGATTTGCAGTTAGCTTTCAACGACGCTAGTCTCGTGTCGATCCGACATCAGGGCTGATCGCAGCGCCCGTTCTCGTCGGGACGCGCGCTGAAAACCAGAAGTTACATATCCGTGGCCGGTTATTCCGACCGGTGCCGATCGGAGCCGCCTGGCCTCCGGCCGACAAACCAGCACGCCTCCACTCCAGGGAGCACTCATCCAGGCATCCACCACCACAGCGGTGCCACCGGGTCCCACACGGCCCCTCCGGACAGCACGTGGGCCCCACCGTCACGTGTTCGGGTGTTGCCGAATCAACGCGAGAAGCCGCCCGTCAACCCGAATTCGGTCCTCCCGGACACCATTGTGTAGCCCTTTACCTCCCTGCGTGGAGTGGGCAGCAACGTGTATTGCTGTAATATTGTGTATTATTGTTCCGGGAGTACGAGTTTCGGCCGAGTCCGTCGTCCCCACGCCGAACGCGTGGAGGTATCGCATTCGCTCCCTTACTTGGCATTTTGCTTACTTCATATATATTTGTTTATGCCGCTGCTAGAGAGCATGTTCTAGGATCGTAGCTCGCTTTATATTTATATCACCGCTGCTGCGAGAGAGAGCGTTACCATCCCGTGACCCGATCCGGGCACGAAAGTGTGAATTGACCACCCTAGCTCTAGCCGGTTTCTCAATCGTGCACGTCTGACGCTTCCCTCGTTAAGGGACGATCGCGAGCTTGTCGTGTCCGTGTCTCGTCCCGCATCAATTTGGTATCAGAGCCAGGTTGAGTCTAGGGTGTCAAAAAAAAGTGTCATTTACGTCTAGCCATTAGTCATTGTCTAAGTCGTGTTTAGGGTCATCATTGTTTTAAAACAAAAAAAAGTGTCTTTTTGCATTACATCCCAATAACCCGGTATATCAAAAGGTGTTGTCCGAACGTTAGGCTACGCCTATCAGGAAGGCCACACACTTGCGCGAGTGATCTTCGGATCGGTTAACTCCGCCACGTACCGAGTCTTGGTTTACGTCTAGGGTCCTTAGTGTGCATGCATTCCAAACTTGCATAGTCGGTCTAGTGTCTTGTCACCATGCGTATGCATGTCCATGCCCGCTACCCATGGCCGTTCTCCAAGACCACACATCCGAGTGGTCAACCTTTGTGGCCAAAGTCAATGTCCTCATGGACCGAGCCCTTGGTTTTACCCCTCTCACTATGAAAGTCGCTCTACCCAACGGGTCCACAACGGAACTCCATTTCACCGATAGGGAGTCGGATAATTGGGTTTCTCTTGACATCGTGGAGTCTCTCTCCAAGACAGGCGAGATTGTTCGCGATGGTGATTTTGCTTGTGTTGAGTTCTATAAGAGGATCGGCTCTGTTCTCTACACCGATGGCGCATGGTGTAGGATCGGCACACTTGCTGGTTCATGCATCATTTTAGGACAAACGTGGTTAGGAGAACGAAGAGCCAATCTTTATTGGGGCAAGAGGACTTGCACCTTATACCCACCTTACCTACCCGGCAAGATCACCCTCACATGTCCAGCCACCCAACTCCGGTGGTCCACTCCACATTTGGAACCATTATGCTTGGAGCCGTCTCACCCCGAGCCACCCGTGTTTCTTACGGGAACGCTATACATCGCCGAGCCGCTTTTTAGTTGGCTCAAGGATGGCTTGGTCCCACCTCTCTTTCCATCCATGGACCCCATCCTCCCTTTAGTGCCGGTCAACTCCTTCCATACCACATTTCGATCTAGTCACCATGTCGATACTTTGGATGGCCTTATTATGGGATTAGATTCACAATAGAAGTTGACGCATCTTTTGGCCCGAGGCTTTGACCAACCCGCTAGTCTTAGCTTCACCAATCCGGCCTTAGGATCCATTACCTCCGTGTGCACCGTAGGGTGTGTCACCACGGAGATTCTTCTACTCCTCCCGATGCCGGCCGAGTCCGACTTCATTCCCATTTGCCCAAGGGAGGAGTCCTATTTTCTACACATGTCCGTCGTCCCACCGATCATAATGTATGGCGGTGATTATGAATTCCAAACTTGGGACCATGTCATGTTGGAACCCACCTCACGGGTTCATACCTTCTTCGACCCTTTTGACCCCCTCACTAGTGAATCTCCCGAGCCCCCATCTTCACTCCACTTCCTCCGCGGAGTTCACTATCACACCTTTTCCACTCGGGCCAAGCAACCTCCACATAGCCATAGGTCCGAATTTTCATATGGGGGTAATGAAAACTTTGGTTTCTCCGATCCATACAAACCACCCGCACCTCCCGAACTTCCCACATCCAAGCCCAATGTCCATGATTGGTGCATCGTAGGGTGTCTAGGAGTTCCCCATGACGTCAACCTCCGGTTACGTCAAATGCATGCATGGCACACGTTCGGGTGTCCTGGTCCGCCGTCATCCATGTACGGGTCGAACTAACATTAGGTGTGTCTAGGGTCATAGATGAGTCCGTGTGTTTTTCTTGTGTGGTTTGTTTGCATGGTTTGTGTGTAGTTTGAGAGTCTGCATGTGTCTTGTGTAAGCTCGTTGTCGTTCTCTTATGAGTAAGAGGTGATTGGACTCCTTCGATGAGTATGGGATCGGTTCTACATCTATACCCGGATCAGTCACCTACAGGGACTCGGCGGTGATTCCTAGTGAGTCTTCGAGCTGCTTCCTTCCCTTTGAGAGTGCCCCACTCGGAGTGTCCACCTCTAGCCCATGGTAGCTTGTGCATATCGAGTATATATGGAATGAGCAGGTGCTGGTCACTGGAGTGGAGCGTACCCGCGTTACTTGGCACGGTGACGGATCCGTCGGAGTATTCGAGCATCTATACCCCTACTCGACGGGGTCGAGTTCCTCCCACCCGGGGAGAATTGATTGGGACATCGAGGCAAGACCGTCCGCATTTTGTTTGCATTTATGTCCTTTCATATTTGTATGTATACCCTTATGTTATATGGGTACGCAATTGTAAGTCTTAGTGGGTTCATATGTAAAATTCCAGTAGGCCCAAGCCAGGGGGCCCTCACCCCTTTCCCATTGGTCCACCTAGACCATGTGGGGCTGGTCAACCATCCTAGGTGGCCATCTAGAAGGGTTGAATGCCAATTGACCACATGGGAGATAAAGGGGGTAAATTTTCCAAGGTAGGCTACCTACCCTTTCCAACTTGTCCCCTCTTGGTCAAGGGGGCGCCCCTCCCCTTAATATTTTGTGGTTTTTTTGTGTGTTATTCACACTTCATCCCAGCCATCCAATCCCCTCCCCTAGATCTAATGGTGTAGATTAGGTTTGATGTAAGGCATATAAAAGGTTGTATTTTCCATTTGTTGGCATTAATGAAGAGAAAAAATGTTGGAAAAGCCAAGAGCTTCTTGTGCCCCTCTCCCTCCCCTGGTGTTCATCTCCTCCAACCCCAAATTCTAGAGTGGTTCTATCTTCAATCCCCTCCCCTTTATCTCCGGTGATCATCTGTGCCGCCGCCGCCGCCGTTCGTGCTGCCTTCGAGCCACCGCGGAGCCATCTTCAAGGTTCTGTCCTGCTGGACAGGGTTGTAGTCCACGAATTCCTGCTCTCCACCATGTGAAGATCTCAAGCTAAAATTTTTATGGTGTGTTTCTACCTTAAATCTCCAGTTCCACCTACATTTTCACGTCCAAACTCCTCCATTTAGTAATTTTCCATTTTCATTCATTTTGCATTCCCAGATCTGTTTTGTCTCTGTCTACAGTGACAACAGCTCTGAGTTTCCCATCTCCGACCACCTTTTTGAATTTTCCAAACCCTCCAAATTTTACTGAGAGTTCTGTCCATCATCCCCTACATCCACCATTTTTCTTTATTTTTTATCCACCATCTATCCATTTTTTCAAAATTCGTGTTCTATCTCAGTTACAGTGCTTTCAGCCCATTTCCAGATCCGACCCACTTCCAGTTCAAAAATCCTATCAATTCGTAGACACATCCAAACTTGTCCAAACCTATTTTTCCATTTTCCTAGCTTAATTTCCTACAACTTTTCTGAAGACCATAACTTCAGCTTCGGAAGTTCACATATCGGTCAAAGGCAGTTCTCAGACAAGTTCTCTACAGATCTGAGAGTCCTATCACTGTACAATAGCAACTCAACAATTCATTAAAGCCCAGATTCGTGCAGATCCAGGCTAGATCTTTAGGCCTAGAATGAAGGATTTGAAGTTAGCTTTCCAACGGCGCCAGTCTCGTGTCAATCCGACATCGGGGCTGATCGCAGTGCCTGTTCTCGCCGGGACGCGCGCTGAAAACCAGAAGTTGCATATCCGTGGCCGGTTATTCCGACCGGTGCCGATCGGAGCCGCCCGGCCTCCGGCCGACGAACCAGCAAGCCTCCACTCCAGGGAGCGCTCATCCAGGTATCCACCACCACAGCGGTGCCACCGGGTCCCACACGGCCCCTCCGGACAGCATGTGGGCCCCACCGTCACGTGTTCGGGTGTTGCCGAATCAACGCGAGAAGCCGCCCGTCAACCCGAATTCGATCCTCCCGGACCCCATTGTGTAGCCCTTTACCTCCCTGCGTGGAGTGGGAAGCGACGTGTATTGCTGTAATATTGTGTATTATTGTTCTGGGAGTACGAGTTTCGGCCGGGTCCGTCGTCCCCACGCCGAACGCGTGGAGGTATCGCATTCGCTCCCTTACTTGGCATTTTGCTTACTTCATATATATTTATTTATGCCGCTGCTAGAGAGCATGTTCTAGGATCGTAGCTCGCTTTATATTTATATCACCGCTGCTGCGAGAGAGAGCGTTACCGTCCAGTGACCCGATCCGGGCACGAAAGTGTGAATTCACCACCCTAGCTCTAGTCGGTTTCTCAATCGTGCACGTCTGACGCTTCCCTCGTTAAGGGACGATCGCGAGCTTGTCGTGTCCGTGTCTCGTCCTGCATCACTTACCATTGCTATGGGGTTGGGTGACTCTAGGCAGAGGTCGAGGGAGTCTCTAGAGCAGTTCTCACAGAGGTTGATTCATGGGGCTAGGGCTGCCTATTGCCAGGACCCAGCAGAGCGAGAGAGAGGAGATCAAGATTTGAGGAGGTTTCTACTCCTGATGCTCGGAAGGTTATTACTCGGCACGAAGGGTGACATAATCAACTGCCAATTCCTAGAGATTCTTGAGGACTTAGAGGGCGTCGGCAGATACGCTTGGGGAGCAGCGTTGCTGGAGCACCTGATAGCCGACTTGTCCACAGGGATAGGTCGAGAGACGACTGTCAGCGGCTTTTCACCTTTTCTTCAGGTATGCATTTTTATGATGAGGGCATCTCACGACACTCCCTCTAGCTCGGGTCGCCTGCACACTCTTGATGTGGACTGACTATGATCTACACTTGTTATCTTCATTTCCTTAGTTTCATTTTATGTATTTTCCTTTTATTGAGTCATATCTTTTGTATTTCCCTTTATTGAGTCATGTGGTTCTAGTCCATTTCCCTTGTTATGCTTAATTGGGCCTTATTACCTTAGTTATGGGCCCATAGGATTGAGTCTAGGATATGCTCGGTCTTTTGTCTTATTGTTAGGGACATTTTGGTCATGTAAAGAATGGTTGCCTATATATAGGCCCATCTCTCCTCATGTACTCAACTTTTGATGAATATTGCATTAGCATTTGCCACCTCCCTCTCATTATCTCTCTCATCATCTCTCTCTCTCTCTTTCTTCAAGAAGGGGGCGAACCCCTCTCTCTCTCCTTCCCCTCCCAACCACTTCCAACCCCCACCTACCTCCATTAACTCCCCACAACTTCCCATAACCCCTCTTTACTCCACATCTAGTCCCAATAACCCTCCACCAATCTAAGCCCTACTTCCCAACCACCACCTACCCTCTCCACTTCCCTAAGCACCTCCCCACCTCCCCAAGGCTGAAGGCCCTCCTCTATAGGCCCATTTTGAACTTCCCTCCCATCTCCCTTCCCCCAAACCACCCTAGGTCGAACCCCATCTCCCTCCCAACAGCCAAGTTCGCCCCCCACCTCCTCTCCCACTCACCTTCTCTCTTGTGCCCCCCATCTTCCACCACCACCTCTTGCAGCTCCAGCCCTCTCTCCAGCCCATTTTCGCCCTCCCCATCTTCTTCTCCCTAGCCTTCACAACCCCTAACACCCCACAGCTCCCTCCCATAGCCATTAGACACACCTCCCACCTCTTACTCTCTTGGCCATCCCCTTCCCCACACCCTCATCTTCTCCTCATTCTGTCCCTGTTTCAGGCAGCAGGGTTGCAGTGACTTGCAGAGGCAACCACGGCCGGATCTCAAAGATTCAGGTGGCAAGGTCTATATTTCTGGAATCGTCTGCGAGTTAGCTTTCCAACGGTGGTGGTCTCGCCGACTTCCGAGGTCAGAGCTGTTCGTAGGAGCAGATCTTGTCCGACTGTGTTTGCTGTCCCTGTCTGAAGACCTGAAGCTGAAATCAGAAGCCACCACGGTCCGTACGGGAACGATCTGAGCGCCATTTTCGGAGGGCAGGAACTACGTCCAGTTAGCTTTCATCTCCAAGAAGAAGGACCTCAATCGGCCACCGGAGCTATCCGTTCTGATTTTCTTCGCCGGAGTGTGCAGACTGCTCTCTGTGGTTCCAGGTTCGACCAGTCCCCACTTCTCCGGCCACCACTCTCTTCCCCGACCTTGGATTGTGGCCCTGTCAATTTCTGCTCGAAGCCACCCCAACCACGATCGCGTCACCACCAGGTTTGTTCCAATTGGAGTTCAGGAGCGTCTGCAGTGCTTTCTGCAATTTGCTGCACCAGTCCTGCACCTGTCAGAGGCAGAACGTTGCTGTCCTGATCCAGTCACCGGTCCGGTCAGCCCCGAGTTTCAGAGCTTCCCCAAAAATTTAGACATCATCATCTGTCAGTGGGGAAACTTTTGGCACCAGTTTCGTCAAGTTTTGAGTTCTGTGGAGTCCGTGGCAGCATCATCATCGACACCCTGTCCAGCGAACCTAAAGGTTGGCAGAACCGGCGGAGTTCGGAAAGTCGGGTTTCCTTTGCATAATTCCCCACCCCGCTTGGCCGGCTGAAGGCCCCTCCCTGCGTGGAGGTAGTTTTGGATGTAATAAGCTTAATCTCCACCCCAAGATCACCCCTCCTGCGAGAGGTGTAGTGCTGTACTCCTTTCACTTTCAGGTCAAGCGGCACCGCCGCAGCGATCGGGTGTATACCCTCGCCTCCCGGCGCGCCCTCGTCTCCGAGCGGGATCGGTGTTTACACACCGATTAGGTGAGCATCTGATACCATCCTTGATTGCCTCATTTCTGCAAATTTAGTATTGCTTTGCATGCCCGTCGGACGGTGAGAAGAGAGCCCGATCTTGTAAGCTACTTTGGGTGTGACCACCGCGGACCGGGAGTGAGTGCCACCCAAACCCCGCCCTGCGGGCCATCCGCCCACGAAGTTTGGTAACCCAGATCCTTAGGGGTCAGCCAAAGCCCACTAAGTCACTTAGAGTCATTGGGTCTCACCTCGGACCCTCGCCATCATCCCCCGGCCCCTCCGGGTGATCGCGTGTGCCGTGAGAGTAAGCCGCTATTGTGAGAATCATTGGAGTGCTTGTATGCTTGCGGGTCTAGGTCCTAGGATCTTCAATTCATACTTAGTCAACCTTGGGCTGTGCCACATCAAGTGGTATCAGAGTAGTGATAGGCTTATCCTTACAAGTCTAGTCTTGGGTCACACTAAGTCTTTCATAGGTGCATCCGCACACCCTTGCATAGCCCACCCAACTTTGCATGACCACTCATAGTGGAACTCATTATCAAGTCAATCCATCCTCTTCCAATAACACTATGAATCCCAATCCCCAAGGGAATCCCGCTCACAATGAGCACGAGCTTCCCGACCACATGAGGTTTCTTGTGGAAGGCATGACTAACATTATGGGACGGCTTGATGATATAACGGCCCGACTTGAACAAATTGAGGAAAATAGGCCTGCCCCAATGGTAGGAGATAGGAGGGAACCACCTCCACATGTGGAGCCAGCCATAGGAGAGCTCAACCTTGACCACCCTCCCGAATCGGAAAGGGACCCACCTCCTAGAAGGAATGAGAGACTCCCCCGGGACAACCCGGATGACCAACTAATGAGACTTGTGAAAGTCGATGCACCCACCTTTGATGGGTCTCATCATCGGAGCATCTACTTAGATTGGGAGGTAGCCATGGACCAATATTTTGATTGGTACCCAATGACCGAGGATAGGAGATTCCGGCTTGCAAAAATGCAATTAACCAAACTAGCCAAGACTCATTGGATGAATGTTGAGGCATTAAGGATAGTTAGGAGGGAAGCTCCCATCACCACATGGGGGCCATGAAAGACCAACTCAAACTCAAATATGTCCCACCCTCCTACCATCAAAATCTCCTAGATGAGTGGCAAGCCTTGACCCAAGAGGGAAAGACCGTTATGGAGTACATTGAGAAGTTTGACTACTACCTTCTCAAGTGTGGAGTCCAAGAGGACCCCGCCGTCACACTCTCCCGCTTTAGGAATGGACTTCAATTCCATATAAAAAAGGAATTATTCATGCGTCAAGTAGCCACTTCAGAGCAAGCCTACCAAGTAGCTCGGGATGCCGAGAAATTCTCTCGGTATACACGAATGGTTCCCCCTCGGGGGATGGACCCCAAAGCCATGGCACCTCGGGCCAACCCTCCACCTCCCCAAAGAGGTCTCCTTCCCACACCCATGGGAGCTCCTCCCACCCGGGTCACCCCTCCTAGTGGCACTCCACCACCCCGCCCCACAAGTGGGCCCCTAAACACAACTCCCAATAGGCCCAATCCGACACCCACTCCCCCTCACACTAAGATGACCCCAAACCATCAAAGTGGGCAGCAATGCTTTAGGTGCTATGGGTATGGACACTTTGCCAATCAATGCCCCACCAAGGGAGCATCTAACTTGCTCATAGAGGAGTCTAACCCCCAACCCCAAGCTGAATTTGAAGGGGAAGCTGAGATATATGAACCCTCTCTTGAATGGGAGGAGGAGTATGAGAACCACTACATAGAGACCAACCAAGAACAACTCCCTCCATCCACCGACTCCCACCTCGGAGTGGTTAGGTGCACCCTCACTCAAACCCAAGAGCATGATTGGAAAAGAAACACCATATTCCATACCTACATCCGGATAGGGAGCCATGTTAGAAAGGTCATCTTGGACAATGGAAGTAGTGTGAATGTGGTGTCACCCAACACCGTCAAACTTTTAGGCTTTACCACCTCCCTACATCCACACCCATATCGGGTAGCATGGATTGATGCCACCTCCATACCCGTTAGTGCTCATTGCCTTGTCCCCATTACATTCCAATCCTATCAAGGCCAAGTATGGTGTGACATCCTACCAATGGAAGTTGGGAGTATACTCCTAGGGCGGTCTTGGATCTACGATATAGATGCCACCTTCCTTGGAAGGACAAACACTTGTATCTTCACTCATGAGGGAAAGAAAATCCAACTCAACCCTTCTCCACCCCGCACCCTTCCCAAGAAAGCATCTCCCTCCCTTGAGGGATCCCCTACCCCTCCCACTATTCCAAACCCACCAAACCCCACCCCATCAAGCCTTAATCCTAGTACCATCAATGAGCCTCCTAGGAGCCTACACCTCATCACTAGGAAAGAGCTTGAGGAAGAAGTCAACCACGGAGAACAAGTGTGTGCCATTGTCATTTACCTCGGGGAATCCACCCCAACCAACCCACACCCAATAAAATTCAACAACTCCTTGAGGACTTCCATGATGTGTTTCCCGAGGAACTTCCGGACAAACTACCACCCATGCGCGATGTGCAACATGCCATCGACCTCGTACCCGGGGCCACCTTGCCTAACCTCCCACACTACCGCCTCAACCCCACTGAGCATGCCGAGCTCAGGAGGCAAATTGAGGAGCTCATCAAGAAGGGCTTCCTCCGGATTAGAAAAAGCCCTTGTGCCGTCCCAGCTCTTCTCACACCCAAAAAGGACGAAACTTGGCGCATGTGTGTGGATAGTCGAGCCATCAACAAGATAACGGTCAAGTATAGGTTCCCCATCCCTCAGTTAGATGATATGTTAGACATGCTAGCTGGAGCCACCATCTTCTCCAAAATTGACCTCAAGAGTGGCTACCATCAAGTTCGCATTAGGCCCGGGGCGAGTGGAAAACTGCCTTTAAGACTAAGGACGGTCTCTATTAATGGCTTGTCATGCCTTTTGGCCTTTCTAATGCGCCAAGCACCTTCATGCGCCTCATGACCGAGGTCCTCCGGCCCTTCATTGGCATCTTTCTAGTTGTCTACTTTGACGACATCCTCATATATAGCCAATCCAAGGAAGCCCACCTCGATCACCTCAAACAAGTGTGCACCATTCTTAGGAAGGAGAGTCTCTTCGCTAACCTCGGGAAGTGTCATTTCTTGACCAATCAACTAGCCTTCCTAGGATTTATTGTCTCATCCCAAGGGGTATCCATGGACCCCGAAAAGGTCCAAGCTATTCTTGAGTGGCCCGAGCCCAAGACCCTTCATGAGGCCTGAAGCTTTCACGGGCTAGCTACCTTCTATAGGAGATTCATCCGTGGGTTTAGCACAATCACCGCTCCTATCACGGATTGCCTCAAGAAAGGCACCTTTGTGTGGACTAGGGCAGCCTCCAAAGCATTCCTAGAGCTCAAGGAAAAGATGACCCAAGCCCCGGTCCTTTGCCTACTCGACTTCTCGAAAGTCTTCGAGGTCACTTGTGATGCATCCGGGGTAGGGATTGGGGGCATCCTCAGCCAAGAAGGTCACCCGGTAGCCTATTTTAGTGAGAAACTTTGTGAGGCTAGGACTAGGTACTCCACATATGACAAAGAGCTTTATGCCGTGGTTCAATCCCTTCGGCATTGGAGGCACTATCTCCTACCCAAGGAGTTTGTGATCTTCTCGGACCATGAGGCTTTGAAGTACCTCAACACCCAACAAAAACTCAATGCCCGCCATGCCCGATGGGTAGAATACATTCAAGCTTACACCTTTGTCCTCAAGTACAAGATGGGTAGTGAGAACTGCGCCGCCGATGCGCTAAGTAGGCGGGTAGCCTTACTCTCCACCATCCAGGTGGAAGTAACCGGGTTTGAGAGAATCAAATGGGAATATCCAAATTGCCCCGACTATGGGACTCACTACAACACCCTTTCCGCTCAGCCCCACAAGGAACATGAAGGGTTCATACTTCAAGAAGGGTATCTATTCAAGGGAGCTAGGCTTTGCATACCCCGGACTTCACTTCGGGACTTCTTAGTTTGGGAGTTACACAGTGGTGGCCTAGCTGGTCACTTTGGAGTCCAAAAGACCATAGAGTTGTTAGAGTGCAAGCCCTGGATATAGAGGGGGGGTGAATGTATCCTGCTAGGAATATCACTCAATTAAAACTTCGGAAGCTAAACACAATACCATAATAGAAACTAATTCAATTGAACAAAAGAAGAGACACTTGGAGCGCTCCTAATCAATCATCTAGCGGAAGCAAACACACAACCAAACCACTGCTCAAGAGATTTTTAGGTGGTTCGGTCCAAAGACCTACGTCCACCCCTCACTCCCAACCGGAGTGAGCCTTCCACTAGTAACACTAGCACAGCAGACTCAGTCTGCAACAACTGCTGCCGAATAGCTTGACCAGGGGAACAACCTCCCCTCTTCCTCCCAACCGGAGGGACACCCCAAGTGACTCCTAGCCACTTGGAAACCAGAGACACACGGTCTCTCTTCCTCCAGACCCGGAGGGAACCCCTAGACTTGCTACCCACAAGCCCAGAACCGGAGGACCAACCTCCCTTCCTCCAAACTGGAGGGAACCAACCAATGACACCCTGTCAAAGGCAACCAAGACGTCTCGGACCTCCCTTCCTCCCAACCGGAGGGAACCAACCACAAGTAGCACCCAGCTACTTGCAAACCGAAGACACAAGATCTCCCTTCTCCTGAGTCCACAGGAGGAACCCGATCCCCAACAGGACAATCGGAAGAACAACATGTGACTGTTTAAAAAAGAAAAACAAAAACCACAGCAACAGAAAGCTGGAGAAATAAGAAATTAGACTGTGGCTCTCGCAGGAGCTGGCTGGCCTGGATTTGATCCACGGTCCAGCAGGAACAGATCTTCAGTTGAAGCTTCTATCACTCTAGCTCTCTCTTCTTCTCATTCTTCTTTTTCTTCTCTTTCGCAGGCTCTCTCTCTCTCTCTCTTCGTGGAGGCACTCTCTGCTCTTCAGCTTTTCTTGATGGCTCACTATCTTTTCATCTATTTCAACCGATGGAGGAAACTCCATATTTATACCAGCAGTAGGCAGCTAAAGCTTCTGCTCTGTTCGGTTCCCGCCCAACCTTCAGTGGTCCACGTGTCAGCATTTTAGCCTCTAGGATCACGTGCCAGTCTTAATAACCTCATCCATTAATCATGTCAGATAATCAGTTGAATAATATGTCAGTTAATCAGTCAAAGACAATATCAGATGATGTATAGACTTTGCAAGAAGCAGTCCGATGTACAGACTTCAAGAACTCTAGACAACGGACGCTGTACAGACTTCAGCTAAGTAGGCCACAGGCCGATGTGTAGACTTGGCCAATGTGCAGACTTTGGCTTGGAACGAAGGTAAAGATGAGGCTGTATAGACTTGGCCAGAACATAGGGAAAAGCACCAATGTGCAGACATGAACATCCAGCAGTGTATAGACTTCGATTCAAGCAACGTAGGTAAAAGAGACAATGTATATACTTAACCACCAATGTATGGACTTCAACACAAATGAGAAGATCGGATGAATAGACTTTGAAGCTTAACATAGACGGTGGATGTATAGACTACATGAACAAGATGTAATGCTGACTGATGTATACACTTGGCAAATAGAGTGATGCATGAACTACCCTGTACAGACTTTAAGACATAATGAGCAACAAAAAGATAGACAAAGCAGCATGGCGTCAACCCAGCTGTTCCACTGCGTCAACGCAGCAAGTAAACCAGCAACTACTGCGTCAACGTAGTGTCCTTGTAGGGTCAACGCAGCTAGTGAACAGACAGCCAATGCGTCAACCCAATCTCCAACTGCGTCAACGCACTCAGTGTGACTCATGGTGTGTCAGCCATCATCAAATCAGTGTGACTCATGGTGTGTCAGCCATCATCAAAACCACACAGGGGCACAACAATCTCCCCCTTTTTGATGATGGCAACACTATGAGTTACACTGACTCAGATTAGATTCTTCTCCCCCTTTGCCTTCATCAAAAAAAAATGAAGTAGGAAAAATAATTCAGTAAAGCACAGGAATATTATACTTCCCTTTGGATTGTTGATGGTTCAAAGGAGACCTTTTCTTTGGAGACATCTATCTTCCAAATGTATCCTTTTAAGAGCTTCTCCCCCTTTGACTTCAGCAAAAAGACATGAGTTGAAGAGGAAAGAATAAGACTGTATAAAAAGAGTGAATTAAAAGCTCCCCCTTTTGACTAATCTGCCCCTTTTACTTTAGCAAAACGAATAATCCAGAGATGTCATATGAGACACTCAACATAGTTCAGCAGATGAGGACAACATAATATCAGAAGCAATTAAATCAATTCTCCCCCTTTGTCAAACAACTTATGCAGTGATGCATATGCAACCAATACTCCCCCTTTGACATGGCAGAAGATATAGAGCTAATGCAGACAAACAACATGATCAGACAATCTAGCACATTATCCCCTTATGCAAATAGTATCTCAAACAGACCAGAGAATCTTGCCCTTATGATCTATGATGCAAGAGAAATCCACAAGGATGAACTCTGGTTATCCAAAAACTGCAAGTACACATGGTAAACTGAGAGAAGTGCTTCTCAAAAGTGACAACCAGTCTAATACCACTGAATCAAAGCACAGTGATAAAGAGCCATAGGATGAGCAAATTCAACAGTTAGTGAAAATTGAGATATTGAACTTTTCAGCAAGATACTAACTTCATAGAACAGAATCTTTAAGTTCTAGAGTCCTCCATTATAAAAGCTTATGAAACCTTGATTTTCAGATATGGTTTAAGAATGATGTAAACAAGTTTTTCAAAAAGAATTGTGCTCATATCTGAACCAGCTCTTAATAAAAAGGAACTACAAGCTCATATAAAATTCTAGTTCAACCAACTTCCATCTTACTTAGTTTACTTTCCATGACAGTTTTAAGAGATACATAAGAGAATGCAACAGAATTTTACATTGTTCTTTCAGAATTTGATTTACACTTGTTCATAATTTTCTTTTTAAATGAACAATTTTGGTTTATCAACACCTTTTGACATGGGGAGACACCTTGATCAGAGGCCCGAATCCCCAGTTACTCAGTGTGACAACCGTATTGCTTCTCCCATTTTGGAGAGCAGAGGTAGCATTGGAAGTATCTTTGGCATGAGGATACACCTTGATTAGAGGCCAGAATCCCCAGTTACTCAATACAACAATGCCATTGCTCTGCGAAATTTCACAGTATTTTCAATCATCTCTTTAAGCAGAGTTAACCATGGTACTTCATGACACAATCCTTTGGACAGGTTTCTCAGTAACCACAGTTATTGCTCTGTCCATGATTCAGAACAAGTACACTATATATCTCAGTCAACATAGACAAGGATATCAACTTTTCAGATGTCAGAAGCTCTTACATGAATTTACATGAAGCAGACAGCTAAAGTTTATTAAGAGATTGAATCAGATATTTCCAAGTTCCTTGTGTCCAAACAGGAGTACATAAGACTTAAACCAGTTCCAGTTAACAAATGTTCTTAAGCATGTATAATGGAAGGTTTCTCATTAAAGATGTTTTAACTTTCATGAAGTAGTATTCAGACTGAAGGGTTACTTCATATCTCAGCTTAGTAATTCAAGTGAGCTGACTGATATTTCAACAAACAGCATAGATTCTAAAAAAATTAGCAAAGAATCTGCCCTTGAGCAAAGAAGTTCAGAATTGACTGGATTGAAGTGAAGCTCTCCTTCAGCAGAGTTAGGAGAGGCAGACAGATATTAATAAGGTATAAATTCAGATTAAGAATACTTCAAAAATAGTCAAGAGAGATCATTTGATGTTGAAATCACTGGTAACACAGATATGACAGGATGAATCAGATAGGTGGACAGGTAGAGTTCAGATAAAGATAGCTGAAGAGATTAAGCAAGCTCCCCCTTTCTATATGCAATGTATCACCCCCCCTTTTTTTTTATTTTTCAAAATGAGTGATATGCTATGCATTTACTTCCCCTATCTAAAAACACAGAATCAACCTATATGACATGAAGACAATGCATGAGACTAGACAAACTCCCCCTTACAAAGTGCATGATAGTGCATCAGATTTTTCAATGGCAGCATATGCAAATTCAGTCTATCATTAAATATGCAAATCATGTAGGAAGAGAGTTTAGAAAATTAAATCTAACAATGCAGATGGTGAGTTGATATGCAAAGACAGATTTAACATGCTATGCAGTTATTCTAAGAACAGGAAGTGCAGAGAATTTACCTTAATGGGGCTTTATCAACTTGGGTGCCTTGGTTTATTTCCCCCTTTTTATTCTTCAACATCCAAGGCACACCTGTAAAATATTGATCATTTTGAACTTGCAGGGACCCAAGCAGCTTTGGGTCCTGCCTTACCCCTAACAGGTGTTCTAAGCAAATTCATAGCAGCATGGTCATCATGATCCATCAGATAGCAAGTTTCCATAGAGTGACCATACTTTCTACAGTATCTACATGATGTGACTGGTTTCTGGTTCTTAGGATGCATAGTAACAGTAGCATGAGGTTTATAAACATGATTATAAGATTTTCTGTTATATGCATGAATAGTTTGATTCTTATTCCTAACCAGCCAACATTCAGAAGATTTGTGACCTTGCTTCCCACAGTTATAGCATGAAAATCTTGCAAATGGTTTTGTAGGGAATTTGACACCATAGGGGTTAACAGTGTTCTTCTGAACATGCCAACAGTTCTTGACTGTATGGCCATTCTTCCCACAGTGAGAGCAAGCAAAAGAATTTCTTTTATGAAAACCATTTTTACCCCAAGTAGATCTAAACCAGCACTCAGTAGCCTTGTGCCCAGGCTTATTACAGTTGAAGCACACAATGTGCTGATTAGAATTGTGTTTAGATCCATATGGATCATGAAAGTGCATGGAAGACCTGGCATGTAGTTTATCGTCTTCTTTCATGATAAAACATTCATTCATGAGATGACCATGCTTCCCACAATAATAACATGAAGCATCAGGCTTCCTAGCAGCATGGTTTCTATCAGAAAGATTTCTTGAATGTAAGGTTCCACTAGTATGTTCATCCTTTAACATCAATCTGCAATCTTCCATTATGTGACCTCCTTTCCCACAATAATAACATGACCCCTTTTTAATATGAGTGTGTGAGAGATCATGTGAATTGTGTGTAGCCTTTTTTATAGTAACAGGAGTGTATTTATCCTTCTTCTGTGAAGTTTCACCCTTTTTCAGTTTTTGATTTTGTTCCACAGTTTTGGGTTTCACAGTGGATTTTTGTGCAGTGAATTTGAAGACAGAAGGAGCAGAGGTTGTGTTCTGATTGGTGGCTTTGACAAAAACAGTAGATGTTTCATTCCCATTACTCCTTTTATTTGTCAGACTATAGCCCAGTCCCTTTCTCTCAAAGTTATCACTCTTTCCAAGAAGCTTATTCAGATTGTCCTTACCTTTGACAAATTTTGATAGAGAATTTTTCAAATCTTTAATCTCAAAATTCAAATCAGCAATTTTAGCTTCATATTTGGACAAATCTGTTTCACATGAAATTACTTGTTGATGCAAGGCATCATTCAGACTTTTGAGTTTTTCTATTTCCTTGTCAGCTTCAGATAAGGACTTGTAAAGATCATCAACTTCTTGTTGAAGGGATGTGATAGTAAGCTCATATCCAGCTATTTTCTGTTCACTGCAACTGACATTTCCATTTAACATTAAGTTGATGGTTTTTAGACTCTAAATTTCTTGTTCTGCATCCACCAACCTATCAGACTTATTCATGCTCACACCCTTGCCTTTTTCAATTGTCAATAGCCTATCTGACAGTTGGTTGTTTAGATGATTCAGCTTGTTGATTTCCTCTTTCAATTTCCTATTTTTCTCTAGAAGATCATCATCAAACATCCAATCATCTAAGGAAGACTGACATTCAAAAAAGTTTTCCTGTTGTTTCTCAGATTGAGGTTTGTTGAGATTTTTCTGAAGCTCTAGATTCATTATTCTATCAGCCTCCATTTTTTCAGAAATCAATCTGTTTTCTTTTTCAAGGCTCATCAATTTGTGTTCAAATTCCTTGGACTGGTTTTTGAGTCTTTCATTTTCAAATTTCATATCTTCAGCTTCAGTTTTCTTTTCTAGCAATGATTTATTTTCTTCTTTCAGAGATTTGATTAAATCCTTTTGAGGTTTATCATCAGAATCAAATTCATTTATCAAGTCTCTTAAAGCTGCACAAGCATTGCAAGCATTTTCAGATTTCATTTTTTCCAATTCAGAGTTGACACATTCTAATTCTCTCACCAATTTTTCATTTTGAACGATATCATTTTTGTGAGCCTGATCAACTAAGCTAAACCTTTCCCTTAGTTCAGCAATTTCACAAACAAGCTCTTGACTCTCCTTTTTGTGTAGAGCAACTTGTTTCATAAGAGATTATTTTTCAGATTTGAAATGATCTAAGTCTGAACTAATAGAATCAAACTCTGTTATCTGTCATCTAAATATTTCATTTTCAGTTTTTAGAGTTTCAAGATTTTCACCTCCTAGTTTTTCCAGCTTCTTTTTCAGTCTTCTATACCTCTTACTCATTTTTTCATGGGAGTGTAACAGATCAGCATAGGCATCTTCCCAGTCATCTAAAGTGAAGCTAGAGAAGGGGATGATTACCTCTTCAGCATCTTGGAATTCCTCTTGATCACTGCTATGGTTGCTCTCGTCAGCCATCATGCAGTTGTCCTCATTCATCCTCTGAGCTAGCTTCAACTGTTCCAGAATGTCCTTAGCGGACCTGCAGTCATAAAAATAAGAATGTAGAGCCTTGTCAGTAGCTGCTCTCATCAGGTTAAAGGCTTTCTGATTTTCTCCATATTTTGACTTGTGACTTTTAGTCCATTTGGACTTTTCCTTTGGCAATCTGTGGGGACCTTGTGAAATTAACTTCCACAGATCCGGATTAATCATTTTCACATAATTGTGAAGACTGCTAATCCATGAGTTAAAGTTAGAGCCATTGAAAACCGGTGGAGAACCCATTGAATAAATCGGCAACTGGATTAATGCAGCAAGGGGTAGAAACAGAAATGCACCAAGGGACAACAGGATCCTCTACAGATCGTTGGATCTGATCAATCAGAGAACCGCTCTGATACCAATTGTTAGGGTGCAAGCCCTGGATACAGAGGGGGGGTGAATGTATCCTACTAGGAATATCACCCAATTAAAACTTCGGAAGCTAAACACAATACCAGAATAGAAACTAATTCAATTGAACAAAAGAAGAGACACTTGGAGCGCTCCTAATCAATCATCTAGCGGAAGCAAACACACAACCAAACCACTGCTCAAGAGATTTTTAGGTGGTTCGGTCCAAAGACCTACGTCCACCCCTCACTCCCAACCGGAGTGAGGCTTCCACTAGTAACACTAGCACAGCAGACTCAGTCTGCAACAACTGCTGCCGAATAGCTTGACCAGGGGAACAACCTCCCCTCTTCCTCCCAACCGGAGGGACACCCCAAGTGACTCCCAGCCACTTGGAAACCAGAGACACACGGTCTCTCTTCCTCCAGACCCGGAGGGAACCCCTAGACTTGCTACCCACAAGCCCAGAACCAGAGGACCAACCTCCCTTCCTCCAAACCGGAGGGAACCAACCAATGACACCCTGTCAAAGGTAACCTAGAGGTCTCGGACCTCCCTTCCTCCCAACCGGAGGGAACCAACCACAAGTAGCACCCAGCTACTTGCAAACCGAAGACACAAGATCTCCCTTCTCCTGAGTCCACAGGAGGAACCCGATCCCCAATAGGGCAATCGGAAGAACAACAGGTGACTGTTTAAAAAAGAAAAACAAAAACCGCAGCAACAGAAAGCTGGAGAAATAAGAAATCAGACTGTGGCTCTCGCAGGAGCTGGCTGGCCTAGATTTGATCCACGGTCCAGTAGGAACAGATCTTCAGTTGAAGCTTCTATCACTCTAGCTCTCTCTTCTTCTCATTCTTCTTTTTCTTCTCTTTCGCAGGCTCTCTCTCTCTCTCTCTTCGTGGAGGCACTCTCTGCTCTTCAGCTTTTCTTGATGGCTCACTATCTTTTCATCTATTTCAGTCGATGGAGGAAACTCCATATTTATACTAGCAGTAGGCAGCTAGGGCTTCTGCTCTGTTCGGTTCCCGCCCAACCTTCAGTGGTCCACGTGTCAGCATTTCAGCCTCTAGGATCACGTGCCAGTCTTAATAACCTCGTCCATTAATCCTGTCAGATAATCAGTTGAATAATCTGTCAGTTAATCAGTCGAAGACAGTATCAGATGATGTATAGACTTTGCAAGAAGCAGTCCGATGTACAGACTTCAAGAACTCTAGACAACGGACGCTGTACAGACTTCAGCTAAGTAGGCCACAGGCGGATGTGTAGACTTGGCCAATGTGCAGACTTTGGCTTGGAACGAAGGTAAAGATGAGGCTGTATAGACTTGGCCAGAACGTAGGGAAAAGCACCAATGTGCAGACATGAACATCCAGCAGTGTATAGACTTCGATTCAAGCAACGTAGGTAAAAGAGACAATGTATATACTTAACCACCAATGTATGGACTTCAACACAAATGAGAAGATCGGATGAACAGACTTTGAAGCTTAACATAGACGGTGGATGTATAGACTACATGAACAAGATGCAATGCTGACTGATGTATACACTTGGCAAATAGAGTGATGCATAAACTACCCTGTACAGACTTTAAGACATAATGAGCAACAAAAAGATAGACAAAGCAGCATGGCGTCAACCCAACTGTTCCACTGCGTCAACGCAGCAAGTAAACCAGCAACTACTGCGTCAACGCAGTGTCTTTGTAGCGTCAATGCAGCTAGTGAACAGACATCCAATGCGTCAACCCAATCTCCAACTGCGTCAACGCACTCAGTGTGACTCATGGTGTGTCAGCCATCATCAAATCAGTGTGACTCATGGTGTGTCAGCCATCATCAAAATCACACAGGGGCACAACAAGAGTTAGTTGAGAGGCAATTCCATTGGCCTAGTCTCAAGAAGGATGTGGCCCACATTGTGGGACAATGTCGCATTTGTGCCTCAGCCAAACAAGTGAAGCAAAATACTCGGCTTTACACACCCCTACCCATACCAGACCGACCTTGGGAGGATTTGAGCATGGACTTCATCCTTGGCCTACCTAAGACCTTGCGCAAACAAGATTCCATCTTTGTAGTGGTGGACAGGTTCTCTAAAATGGCCCACTTTATCCCATGTTCCAAGACCTCTGATGCTTCTAGGGTCGCCCGATTATTCCAAGACCTCCGATCCTACCTAAGACTATTGTGTCTGATCGGGATGTGAAATTCACCAGTTATTTTTGGAAGACTCTTTGGCACCTGATGGGAACCCTTCTCAAATTCTCCACTGCTTACCATCCTCAAACCGATGGCCAGACTGAGGTCGTCAACCGAAGCCTTGGGAACTTGCTCCGTTGCCTTGTAGAGGACCACCCTGGGAATTGGGATCTCCTCTTATCTCAGGCCGAGTTTGCCTACAATGATTCTTTCAATAGGTCCATAGGCAAGAGTCCATTTGAGGTTGTACATGGTTATAGGCCTAGAAAACCTTATGATCTTATTCCCTTTCCCCCACATGCTAGAGTGTCAGTCTCAGCTGAGTCCTTTGCACAGCATATCAAAGAGTTGCATGATGACATCCGCAAGCATATAGGAAAGAGCAATGAGGCTTACAAAAGGCGGGCAGATGCTCATCGGCACCACTGCGAGTTCCAAGTGGGAGATTCGGTGATGGTGAGGATGGAGCGGCTCCTTCCAAGGCCTGCCTCCAAGTTGAGGGCACGGGGTTCGGGACCCTTTCGAGTTCTGAGATGACTTGGCAGTAATGTTTATGAGCTACACCTACCTGAGGGTTTTGGGGTACACCCTACTTTCAATGTGGCGGACCTGGTACGCTACAAGGGCCCCGCGGTGGAACCTAGTGAAGAGCTTGAGCCTTTACCCCGCCTTGAGAGAGACACTCCCGAAGGGACTCCACTTTCTAGCTTGAGAGACCGACGAGAGCAGATAGAGGCAATACTTGATGAGCAGAGTATCATTACTAGGCACAAGGTGTATCAGCGCTACCTGGTTAGGTGGAAGAACCGTCCCCCGATAGAGGATACGTGGGTGAGTCGGGAGGATCTGCTGCGCTTGGACCCCGACATGCTGGAGCATTACGACAGCCAGGCGGACCCATACTCGACGGGGTCGAGTTCTCCCCACCTTGGGGGATTTGATGAGGGCATCTCACGACACTCCCTGTAGCTCGGGTCGCCTGCACACTCTTGATGTGGACTGACTATGATCTACACTTGTTATCTTCATTTCCTTAGTTTCATTTTATGTATTTTCCTTTTATTGAGTCCTGTCTTTTGTATTTCCCTTTATTGAGTCATGTGGTTCTAGTCCATTTCCCTTGTTATGCTTAATTGGGTCTTATTACCTTAGTTATGGGCCCATAGGATTGAGTCTAGGATATGCTCGGTCTTTTATCTTATTGTCAGGGACATTTTGGTCATGTAAAGAATGGTTACCTATATATAGGCCCATCTCTCCTCATGTACTCAACTTTTGATGAATATTGCATTAGCATTTACCACCTCCCTCTCATTATCTCTCTCATCATCTCTCTCTCTCTTTCTTCAAGAAGGGGGCGAACCCCTATCTCTCTCCTCCCCCTCCCAACCACTTCCAACCCCCACCTACCTCCATTAACTCCCCACAACTTCCCATAACCCCTCTTTACTCCACATCTAGTCCCAATAACCCTCCACCAATCTAAGCCCTACTTCCCAACCACCACCTACCCTCTCCACTTCCCTAAGCACCTCCCCACCTCCCCAAAGCTGAAGGCCCTCCTCCCTAGGCCCATTTTGAACTTCCCTCCCATCTCCCTTCCCCCAAACCACCCTAGGTCGAACCCCATCTCCCTCCCAACAGCCAAGTTCGCCCCCCACCTCCTCTCCCACTCACCTTCTCTCTTGTGCCCCCCATCTTCCCACCACCACCTCTTGCAGCTCCAGCCCTCTCTCCAGCCCATTTTCGCCCTCCCCACCTTCTTCTCCCTAGCCTTCACAACCCCTAACACCCCACAGCTCCCTCCCATAGCCATTAGACACACCTCCCACCTCTTACTCTCTTGGCCATCCCCTTCCCCACACCCTCATCTTCTCCTCATTCTGTCCCTGTTTCAGGCAGCAGGGTTGCAGTGAATTGCAGAGGCAACCACGACCGGCTCTCAAAGATTCAGGTGGCAAGGTCTATATTTCTGGAATCGTCTGCGAGTTAGCTTTCCAACGGTGGTGGTCTCGCCGACTTCCGAGGTCGGAGCTGTTCGTAGGAGCAGATCTTGTCCGACTGCATTTGCTGTCCCTGTCTGAAGACCTGAAGCTGAAAGCAGAAGCCACCACGGTCCGTACGGGAACGATCTGAGCGCCATTTTCGTAGGGCAGGAACTACGTCCAGTTAGATTTCATCTCCAAGAAGACGGACCTCAATCGGCCACCGGAGCTATCAGTTCTGATTTTCTTCGCCGGAGTGTGCAGACTGCTCTCTGTTGTTTTAGGTTCGACCAGTCCCCACTTCTCCGGCCACCACTCTCTTCCCCGACCTTGGATTGTGGCCCCGTCAATTTTTGCTCGAAGCCACCCCAACCACGATCGCGTCACCACCAGTTTTGTTCCAATTGGAGTTCAGGAGCGTCTGTAGTGCTTTCTGCAATTTGCTGCACCAGTCCTGCACCTGTCAGAGGCAGAACATTGCTGTCCTGCTCCAGTCACCGGTCCGGTCAGCCCCGAGTTTCAGAGCTTCCCCAAAAATTTAGACATCATCATCTGTCAGTTGGGAAACTTTTGGCACCAGTTTCATCAAGTTTTGAGTTCCGTGGAGTCCGTGGCAGCGTCATCATCGACACCCTATCTAGCGAACCTGAAGGTTGGCAGAACCGGCGGAGTTCGGAAAGTTGGGTTTCCTTTGCATAATTCCCCACCCCGCTTGGCCGGCTGAAGGCCCCTCCCTGCGTGGAGGTAGTTTTGGATGTAATAAGCTTAATCTCCACCCCAAGATCACCCCTCCTGCGAGAGGTGTAGTGCTGTACTCCTTTCACTTTCAGGTCAAGCGGCACCGCCGCGGCGATCGGGTGTATACCCTCGCCTCCCGGCGCGCCCTCGTCTCCAAGCGGGATCGGTGTTTACACACCGATCAGGTGAGCATCTGATACCATCCTTGATTGCCTCATTTCTGCAAATTTAGTATTGCTTTGTATGCCCGTCGGACGGTGAGAAGAGAGCCCGATCTTGTAAGTTACTTTGGGTGTGACCACCGCGGACCGGGAGTGAGTGCCACCCAAACCCCGCCCTGCGGGCCAGCCGCCCACGAAGTTTGGTAACCCAGATCCTTAGGGGTCAGCCAAAGCCCACTAAGTCACTTAGAGTCATTGGGTCTCACCTCGGACCCTCGCCATCATCCCCCGGACCCTCCGGGTGATCTCGTGTGCCGTGAGAGTAAGCCGCTATTGTGAGAATCATTGGAGTGCTTGTATGCTTGCGGGTCTAGGTCCTAGGATCTTCAATTCATACTTAGTCAACCTTGGGCTGTGCCACATCATTTTATCTTTTTCTTTTTTTCTTTTACTTAAATGTATGTGAATGCTTTACTAATGCAATGCATGGATGCAGATATGGAGCCACCTATACATGCCGATGGGGCGTGTCGACCCTCGACCCGGAGATGAGGGATCCTTCCCTCTAGCACGGCGTTGGCTGACCGTCGTGACAGGAGCGCCACTCGCCTATGAGTCGCGAGTTCTACGGAGGGAGTTCCACGACTACCCTACCTCACTGGTATGCATGCTAAACACGATGCAATTTTTTTGTTTTATGAAATATGTATGAGATGATGATGATGTGATATGATGATGCATGTTTGTGAATGCAGGTGGTGTGGAGACCCTATGAGGGGATGACCGATGAGGGCCAGCCCTGGGTCGTAGCGGGCCGACCTCGCTTTGGGCATGAGCTTTGGGTTCATTGCCTGAATGAGATTGAGCCGTTACGGCTTAGGCTGGTGATGAGGTCCCTCGGCCTATACCAGGAGTGGGTCGAGGTAGGAGAGCTCCGGGAGATAGGCAAGAAGACACGCGGTCGCACGAAGGCGATCGACTGGAGAGTCTGGTATCCTGACCAGTATGCCGACTGGCAGCGTGGCGGGACCTGAGTTACCTCACAGGCGACAGACAGCTCCGAGTACCTCCGTCGCTACTGGGAGGTTTACGCCGGCCGACCCCAGATGAGGGTCTTAGGGGTACGTATGAATGCATTTTCTTTCTAATCAATTGCAAATGTTATCTATCTATTGTGTGACTGATGTGCATGATGAATGCAGGATGCACGGGACATAGCGACGATGGACATGCAAGCCCATCTCCACAGCCTATAGGCCCAGCTGGCTACCATATGGGCAGACCTACAGACCCTGGTGAGTGTTTAAATTATCTATATGCAAATGATTTCTTGAATTATTGATGATTAGCCACTGATAATCTCAATGAATGCAGCGTGCCCAGCAGGGAACGGCGATGAGAGAGACGGGAGGAGCCTCCAGCTCGAGGGGGCCTAGTGCAGAGACGACTGCACTAGCAGAGCAGCTGGCTGGAGCGGTGGCACGGGCCGAGGCGGCAGAGCGCGACCTCGCCACACGGGCAAACTTAAACTCAAACTCAGATTTGCATTTGATTACATGTTTATTATGCGTTGATGAAAATTTGTGCTACAAACTGAGGAGCTCCTAGCCTCGCTTACCTGCATCGAGGCAGGACAGCAAGTGATGGCTACCCGGCTAAGTTAACAAAGATCTTATTTCAGTTGCTTATTTCATGAATTATTGAATTAAATGTGTAACTGATGATTCGTTTAATTGGTTGCCGACCTCCGAGTTATAGGCGGCACTTACCCAGGCTACACTAGCTAGGACGGAGCTGACCATCCGTGAGCAGCGAGTCACGGAAATAGAGAAGGCCTTGAGGCGGCGAGAGGAGCTACCTCAGGATGTGGCAGAGCTGAGAGTCGCCCTCGAGATGGAGCGCAGGGAGCGTGCCCGGGAAAGAGAGGAGCGCCGTGAGCAGGAGGCAGCACGCGAGCGGGAGCTTGCCCGGGAGCAAGAGGAGCGCCGTGAGTAGGAGGCAGCACGTGAGCGGGAGCTTGCAGACTTGAGGATCCAGCTAGCCGTCACTCAGGAGCGGCTACGGTCGACCGAGGAGCGGTTACAGCATGGCCGGGACCGAGCGAGAGCTGCGGGGTACGTGTTCACCAGTTCCACCTTTGTAGCGGGTTCCTATCTTCGGCAGAGGAGCAAGGCAGAGGAAAAGGCTCGAGCTCCAGCTACTTCTCGGGGGTCCATGCCCCCTCCACGAGCACCTCGTCGGGACGACGATAGTGAGGTAGATAGTAGGAGAGAGGAGGGTGGAGGCGAGAGTTGAGAGAGACTTACTTGTACCCCTCCACCCTCACACCTGTACTCAGATATACATTGATATATATATGAAATTGAAATTTTCGTTACCTGAGTTACTTTGAGCACTTGTGGACTTGTGTACTTGCCTTGTCTCTTCCTTTCTTTGTCTTCCTTCTTGCCCTATGTCTGTAGTTCATACTTAAACAAACAGATTAATCCATCTGTCTGGCTTGGCCCCTTGCTCAATAAGCAAGGGGTTGTCTCTTCTTTGACCTTGTTGACGGGTCAAGGGGCCAAGCCTCTAATTAATAAAGGTGGATAATAAAATATATATAAGGAAATGTAGCATGCAAGCAAGCAGATGTCAACTTAAAATAAAAAGATGTCCACACAAAGATGCAATCAAGCATATGAGATGATGAGCAATAGCAGGCTTGATTTTCTGTTATTATCTTCTTTTTTTATAGTTTAAAAATGACGGCCCCGCAAACGGGCGCTGATTGTGGAATTGACGTCGAAATGGGAGGCGGTTATTTAGAAAATCATTTTTTTATTTTTTTATTTTTTATCATGAAAAATGACGACATCGACAAAGCCGTGAATCTATTAAATGACGCCCCTATAAAGGGCGTGAATTAAAAGATCAATTATATTTTTGTTTATTTTTTATTATTTTTTTATTGGTTTTTTTTTGTAAATGATGACCCTAGAGGAGTCGCGGCTCATGAAAATGACGCCTGCCCAGAGGGCGTTATTTTTAAGGAAAACAATTTTTTTTTGCTTATTTTGATGAGACTGGGCACAGTATAAGGGCCTTAAACCTTACACAATCACCGTCTTGAATTCATTAATCTTTCTTTAAAAGATTTAACAAAGGGTCAACATGCTTAAATACTTGTGCTTTTACTCATGTTCTCTCGCGGCCCATCCTTCTTAGTCGGTCTTCGCTTTGAGCTTATAACACACCATGGAGGAAGAAGGGAAGAATAAGTTAAGGAAGCTCGCGGGAGGTTTCTGAGAATGGGGAAACTTTCCTCCCCTGTCCTAATGCCCGTTGGGATTCGGTCTTCGGCTTAGGGAAATTTTGTTGCTCTTTTTGCCCTTATTCATACATGCTTACGACCAGGGTTTTCTCTGCGGGGACTTTACCCTCTTGACATGCTTTTCCTTTGTTTCGACTTTCTTTTTTCTTTTCTTCAAATAGATAGAGACCTAATTGTACTTGGGCTTTAAGCTTCTGTTCCCTTTTGGGCCCTGACTTCCACCTACTAGGGCGGCGGACAGGTTTGGTTAGTATTCCCTGACTCATACTTCCTCTCGTGAGCCGAAGAGGAGAGAATAGGTAATGTTCATATACTCTTAGTTTGGGTCTGACTTTCCTCGAATTCCAGGCCGCTCGAGTTTAAAAGCAAAACGTGTAGTGTGTGTGGGAGTTGACCCCAAAGTTAAACCCTCAAGACTGAAGAATGAATTAAGGATTTTGATTTTTCGGGCTCGTGGCCTATGTACCGTGCTAGTCTGCAAAAATTTTGATTTTTATTTTATTGTTTTTAATCTTCTCTTTCCGACTTTTTTTCTTTTTTTAGGGGTAGTATTTCTTCAAGTAAAGACCATTCCAGGGGTGAGCCAGCTCTTCACCTTCAGTATTAATTAATTTGTAAGCGTTGCCAGGATAAACATATTTTATGACGAAGGGCCCTTCCCAGTTAGGTTGAAGCTTTGAACGAGGCCCTCCGGGTTTTACGAAGATTCTTTTAATTACCATTTCACCGATTTTGAATTTTCTCTCAATTACTTTCTTTTGGTAAAAACGTGAAAGCCTGTTTTGATAAATACGTGCATGCTCGGCGGCGGCCAGACGCTTCTCATTGAGCAAGGAGAGATTTGTGACGCTCATCAATGGGGAGCTCCTTGTCCAATTGTACTCTAAGGGAAGGGATAAGAATCTCGTAAGGGACTACCGCCTCCATTCCATAAGTAAGGGCAAAAGGGGTCTGCCAGTAGGGGTACGAATAGAAGTGCGATAGGCCCAAAGAGCTTCAACCAGCTTCTCTGGCCAATCCGCAAATTTAGTAGCCTCACATGTTTTCTTAATAATCTTGATCAAGGTTTTGTTAGTTGCCTCTGCTTGGCCATTACCCTGCGGATAGTAAGGAGATGAATGATGTAATGCAATGTTATACCTATTGCAGAGGTCCTGAAGCTCTTGAGAGATGAATTGTGGCCCATTGTCGGTGACGATGGTACTTGGGATGCCGAACCTTGCGATGATGTTCTTCATTATAAATTTGTAGACGGTCGACGCTTTTATTTCCACATAAGCTTCCGCTTCCGCCCACTTGGTGAAGTACTCTGTGGCCGTGAGTATAAATGACTTTGGTTTTGTGAGGAGGTTAGGATCACCAAGGGGTCCAATGATGTCGAAAGCCCACATGGAGAAAGGCCATGAGGAGGACATAGGATGGAGTGAAGAAGCAGGAGAGTGAATTTTGTCGGCGTGCAGTTGGCACTTAACACACCTTCGAACATAGATGGAACAATCCTCTTCTAGAGTGGGCCAATAGAAACCTAGCCTAAGGATCTTCTTAGCAAGCATCTGGCTATTGACATGACCACCACACACTCCTGAATGCTCCTCTTCCACGACCTTCCAAGATTCATCATCATCTAGGCACCTTAATAAAACTCCGGTGAGACCTCTTCTGTAGAGCACACCTCTAACCAGGGTGTATCGCTGAGCAACTCTTTGAATGGCTTGTTTTTCTTCAGCCATGGCCTCCTCGGGATAGGATTGATCCTGACAATACTTAGCAATCTCGTAATACCACGGCTTTTCTTCATCATCCAATTCTTCCTCTAAATCCAATAGCATGACCTCCTTATTCTCAATGATTCCACCTTGCTTAACCTTCATAAGCACCTCCTCCTTAACACTAAGGAAAGCTGGATCCTTAATAGCTGGAGTGAGCCGCTTGTGAATAATGATAGAATGGGAATCCCTTTCGGGAAGGAAAACCAGGGAAGATGCAAGAGAAGAGAGAGCATCAACTAAAATGTTATGTTCACGAGGAACGTGAACGGAGATTAATTTGGTGAAAAGCTTGGTATAAGCAGAAGTCAATTCCTGATAGGGTTTGAGTTTAGGATTGAGCGTACGGCACTTGGTGAGCACTTGGCGAAGAATAAGCTGACTATCACCTACAATCCGCAATTGGGTAACACCGAATTGATGAGCGGCCTCCAGTCCGGCTAGAAGAGCCTCATACTCATCTATATTATTTGTAACTGGAAATGCAAGCTGAGAGGCAAGCGGAATAGTGATACCCTCCGGTGATAGAAGAACAATGTCAATCCCTTTTCCTTTTGAATTCAAAGCTCCATCAAAATGTAACGTCCACATCGAATCGGATTGATTGACGGACATTAGTTCCTCATCTAGAAACTCTGAGCGAACAGGGTCAAATCTAGGGAGAGGGTGATGAGCAAGATGTTCTGCTATGGCATAACCTTTAATCACTTTTTACTGAATGTAGATAATATCGAATTGAGAAAGGAAACTTTGCCATCATGCTAATCGGTCGGTGAGAACGGATTTTTCAAGAAGAAACTTGATTGGATTCATACGGGCAATGAGATGAATTTCGTGAGCTAAGAAATAATGCTTGAGTTTCTGAACTACCCAGACTAAAGCAGCACAAGTCTTTTCTATGGCTGAGTACCTATGCTCACAGGGTTTGAGAAGCTTTGACAAGTAGTAGGCTGCCCTTTCTTTTCCTTCTTCGTCAACTTGGGCTAGGACAGCGCCTACAGAGTCATCCAAGACGGAAATGTAGAGAATAAGCGGTTTACCTGGAATTGGCGGCCTCAGGATAGGAGGATTTGAGAGATATTCCTTCAATCCGTCAAAAGCTGCCTGACATTTGTCATCCCAAAGAAACTTGACTCTCGGCTTAGTAAGCTCGTAGAACGGCCTACATCTTTGTGAATGCTGGGAGACAAATCGGCGAATGAATTGCAACCTCCCGATCAATCCTCGGACTCCTTTCAAATTCTTGTGAGGAGGCATTTCCCTTATGACCTTCGCCTTGTTGGGATCAATCTCAATACCCCTCTTACTTACGATGAACCCAAGCAACTTCCCTGATGAAACACCGAACACACACTTCTTGGGATTCATTTTTAGCTGATACTCCCGTGCTCTTTGCAAGACTTTGGTTAGAACCCCGGGATGCTCAATCCTTGTTCTTGATTTTACTACCAAGTCGTCAACGTACACCTATATATAAATGTGGATCATATCATGAAAAATTGTCATCATAGCCCTTTGATAGGTGGCTCCAGCATTCTTGAGTCCGAAGGGCATGACCACATAGCAATAAGTTCCCCATGGTGTAGTAAATGATGTTTTCTCTTGATCCTCCTCAGCCAGGCGGATCTGATTGTAACCTGAAAAGCCATCCATAAAGGAGAGAGTCTCATATCCTGCCGTATTGTCAATCAAGACATCAATATGAGGGAGGGGGAAGTCATCTTTAGGACACGCGCGGTTGAGGTCCCGAAAGTCTATACAAATCCGCACCTTTCCATCTTTCTTCATGACTGGGACGATGTTAGCCACCCAATTGGGATAGAGGACAACTCTAACGAATCTAGCCTTATGAAGCTTATCGACCTCTTCTTTCATTTTTAATGCCATATTAGGGTGGAAACGTCTCAACCGCTATTTGACCGGAATAGACCCTGGCTTAAGCGTAAGTCGATGTTCAACAAGCGCAGGGTCTAGTCCCGGCATATCTTCATAACTCCATGCGAACGTGTCCTTATATTCTTGAAGAACCAAAATAAGCGCCTCCTCTTCGGAGGGCGGCAAGTTCTTACTAATGAGGACAATCCTAGGGTCTTTCTCAGTACCCAGATTTATTTCTTTGGTAGGCTCTTCTACTGAGGCTGATGGTTCATCGAACCTTCTCATGCCACTGGCAAAAGAATCAGCCTCGTCCTCATATTCTTCGATCCCCCTCTTCAATAGGGTCTTCATCATTCATTATCTCATAAACACCAAAACCCTCATTAAAAATACAAGTATCTTCATATTCAAATTCTGGCAGGATAATTAGATTCTTCACAAACTCGGGAATGGCTAGACAAGCTTGGCATTTGATGGCTAACTCTAAAAAGAATCTACGGGGAATCTGTTTACCCTTGGATCTCTTATGCGAAGCTACCCCATGAGTCTTAAAACTAGAAGAGTAAGAGCAACTAGCTTGATCACTAGAATTCGATAAAGATGAAGGAGGTGAGGAAAAGATGGGTACAGAAGGAGATACAGATGAAGACCCCTCACCGGAGGGGTAGGGAAGGTTCCCTAATGAATCTTGGAAGAGCGGCCCCTGGGTCGGGACACACTCAGGAAGAAGATAGGAGGTCTCCTCAATGGAGATAAAAGATTGGAAAGTTTGAATTTTGGCATTTTTTTTTCCGTTTTCATTTTCAAGAAGACGGAAATGAGAGGGAGGAATAGGGGGTGGGGTTAAGATTGACAGATTGATGAAAGATGACCCACGCGGGGGTGTGATGGAGAGTTTAGAGAATTGCTCGAGGAGCAAGGGAGGAATCGGAGGAGAAACTTGAAGTGAATTTGGAGAAAAGGTTATCAAGACCGCAAGTGGTCTAGGGACGTTTGAGCAAAACATTTGATTGAACAAGCAGACAACAATCGTTGGATGAATGGATTTAATAGAGAAAAGGCCGGCCCACAGCCTATCCACGTTGTAGCCTTCCTCGAATGGCACATCAGGCTCCTTGGTATATGTGTAATTGCTTAGAAGCTGCCTCTTGTCCGTGATCACTACTGGCTTTTCAATTAATTCATGAATCAGTGGCGGCTATTCCAGATCAGTTGGCATAAACAATCGGCTCAGAGCAATAGTGATATCGTTCATGTCGAACCATCTATGCCAGTCACATTCGGGGTCATCTATCTTTCTTCTTTTATCTGGCCGTAAAGACTCCAGAGCTTTGTATGTAACCAGTGAGGCTATGTGACGAGCAAACTACCGTGCATGTACATCTTGACAATCGATCATGGAAGTGACTAGTGTGGTTTGCTCATCATTATGAGTGCCTCCTTTCATGAAGTGTGTTTGTAGGGTCCATGTAAGGAGCTGCCGATCTGTCTTGAGAGTGGAAGTCATAACGGCCCATGGCTCATCTTTGTTTTGGCTTGGTCCTTTGTACCCTAAGCCACCTCGGGGAATCATCTTTTGATGCCTGACGGGCTTGACTCTCCCTTGAAGATTAACACCCAGGCCTTTACCAGCTCTATACCCCATTTTCATCAAAATGTTTCATCCTGGCGTGTTCATCAAACCTTTTTTCTTCTTGCCTTTGGATGGCTGTGGTGGCATTTGAGTGGTTGGAGGGGTTGAAGGATACGGCCTTACCAAGTCTTGCCACAGATCGGCAACATCCAAAACTGAGAGCAAAGGCCTATTGGAAGGCCACATAGAAGGCACCAATGTTGCGGAATGTATATCTTCTGTCGGCAGAATGGGCATACTAGTGACTTTAATAATGCGCCCTTTGTGCGGAAATTTTATGCATTGATGATTTGTTGAAGGCACAGCATCAAGCTCTTGAATGTAAGGGCGACCCAAAATGACATTGAATGTCGGGTCCATGTCCAGAATATGGAAATCCGCTGTGACCGAGATTGGACCCAAACCAACTTTTAAAGTGATCATACCTAAAGGTGGCTTCTTGGTGTTGTCATAGGCTGTGACAGTGATTGTAGATGGCCAGATTTGACTCTCCAGAATGCCACACATTTTCAAGGTAATTGGTGGCAAAACATTAATGGATGCCCCAGTATCCACCAAACATTGTTTCACTGCCACCTTATTAATGTCAATAGTAATTGATAAGTGTGTATTTTCCCATCTTAATTCATGTTATTTACATTATTTATGGGCTTTAATAATAATAAATATTCACTTATCACACTTACTTTTAATTTAGAGTAAAATAATTAATTTTTTGGAATTAAATGATTTTAATAAAGATATTTCCTTATTTAACAAGCATTCAAAACAATAAAAATAAGAAAAATAAGAAAATACAATGTATGTTGAAATGGGCCAAAAGCCCAAGAATTTGTTCAATAAGAATAAAAATAATAAAAGAAAAAAAGAAAAAAAATAAATTTATTTGATATTTTTTAGGCCTTAATAAGCTATATACATAATATATACCTATATGAATATATATATATATATTATAAAAATAAAATAAAAAATATAATTTTGGACTTGTTCCAAAATGAAAAGAAAATAAAAAGAAAAAAATAATAAATTTATTAGATATTTTTTAAGATTTTTATGAGCTATATACATCACATATAACTATATATGTAATATATATATATATATATATATATATATAATATATGCAGGTGGCGCACACGGCGGCACGCGGGCGGGCGGCGCACGAAGTCACGCTGGCGGGCGCACAGACGCGCAGAAGAAGGCGCGTGTCGACGGGGCACAAAGCGCCACGCGGCCGACACGAGGCGGCCAAGCGGGCGGGCGGCACACACGAGGCCCACGCGGGCCGCGTCTCACGCGGTGTCGGCCGGTCGGCGCGACGCGCCGAGGAGAGAGAAAGAGATAGAAAGAAGGAGAAAATGGGCTATAAAAATGCCAGAAAAATTCTAAAAAAATCAGAAAAAATAGCAAAGTGTGCAACACATGTTGGCACACAATATTGGGTCAAAAATAGTAACAATTGGGTGTTCACATTAGCAAGAGTGTTCACATTTCCTAAGGGGTTGTTATGTAAACCCTATATAAAGGGCTTCAATTGTAATGAAAGGAGGTGAGGAAGAGAGGAGAGCCAAGTGTTGTAAGTTAGGGATTGATCAAATTTGTAAGTGTTCTTCAAGTTTTTACTTTGTGGCTTTGGTAGGGATAGATTTTGAGATCTTTTATGTTTAAGTGTTGAAGTTTGTGTTAAGTTTGTATTGAAGAATTTCATTGTACTCTTAGCCATTTTGGCTTTTCATAATCGATTTAAAAGCTTGTGTGATTTTCATTTCAATTTATTATCTTCTTCAAAGTTGTTCATCTTTAAGTGTTCTTCAATTGTTCTTTTTATCATTTCCTTTAATTCTTTTTAGTTTAAAAGTTATTCTCTGTGTTTCTAAGTGATGTCATGTAAATGTACTGTTCATCCGAAGTGATAGTCTTCACCAATTTGCCATTTTGAAGCCTTTACAATCATAATTTTACTCTGAGTTTTTCATAAACATTGTTCCTCTCTTATAGATCTAACTTTTGTTCTTCTTCCGCGTCGTCAAATGCTTCTTAGTTTGAGCTCTAGAATTAAGTTTTCATCGGTCTGTTTTACTGTCAGTTACTGTTCACCAGTAGCAATAGATCTTGATATTTTAAGTTTTTCATTGTCTTTCTTTCGTTTTCTATTTCTGTGTTCTTCATAAAACTTCTTCATCTTTTAATTATCTATAACTTTCATGTATTCCACTTTTTCTAGTTCCCTCTAGATTTTAAGTTATTCTATTTCTTCCAAACCCCTATTTTTAATAGAATTTTTTTTATTTTCAATTTCTAAGGCGGTCTAAAGTCAATTCTCTTGATCTTTAAATCTTAGCAACTCAAGATTTTAACTTTCAAATCTACTTCTCCCTGTGGATTCGACTCGGTCTCACCACTTAACTATTCTATTTATTTAATTTGTGGGTCGGATATTTAAATTTGGTAGCGGAGCGTATTAACGACGTGCGTTTTCGCGCATCAAATTTTGGCGCCGTTGCCGGGGAGGGTTTGAATTGGAAGTTGATAACTTTGTGCTTTATTTTGTATATATACTATTGCTCACTCTTATTTTTGCAGAAAAATAAAATGATCCACAAAAGTATAAAAAATAGAAATTTTTGAAAAATGCCAAAAATAAATGTTGTGTCTCCCCAGGTAAGTCTTCTTTATCTTTTAATCTTGTTATTTTTCATTTGTCAAATAAAGAACGAGGGAATGCGACTAAGGTTAGTACTCTTACCCTCTTTCCATAGATTTAGTTTCATTATTTTTACTTTCATTATGTAATTTATTTTCATGCTTAGAAATGTTCTTAAAAAAAATAATAAAAAATAGAAGAAATAAAAAATATGGTGGATTAGCTCAGTTCACTAACAAAAAAAAAATAGAAAAATAAAAACAAAAGAAAAGTATAACTTGGTCTCACTATCATATTTGAAACTGGTGTCTAAGGCTAGAGGTCAACGGCAAACGCTATAAGCGGGAAAGTGGTTACTTAATTAGGACCTTGTGAAAGCAAGGGGAGCCTCCCACTTCCACACCTGTTACCTGGCCGGTAGATAAGTTTGATGGTGAATCTAAGTTGGACTTTGTTTGAGAATTCGTTTGTATAAAAACAAAAACAAAAAAAAGAAGAAAAAATAAAATATATAAAAAATGGTGAGAGCATAAATTTTAATCTATGGATTGGGCACACAAGTTAGACAAGTTTGACCATTTGGCTCATAAAATTGATCAATTTCTAGCCATGGATCAAACCAACTTCATACCACTTAGTCACCATGATAATGATCACATGTGGGCTAACTCGGCCCATTATGGCGGTGGTTGCCCAAATCCACACTCATTTCTCACCCAAAACAACCCGACCTCTTATGACAGTCCATATTCGTGGTCGGCCCAAAATGAGATCCCGTCACCTATGATGGCCCAGTTTCCATCGTTTACCCAGGACCATGTTCCAACCACTCAGTTTGGGGGCCATGATCTACCTTTCCTCCCAGAGCAAGCCCAATATGATCCACAGTTTTTTCAGCCTGATTATGAATCACCTTCAGATACTTATACCTCTAGCTGGGAAAATCAACCAACAATCTCTTGGATGGACCAAGCAAGGCAAACCCAAATGTCTCCAGAACTCTCCACACCTTATTTTGACCCATGTCCAAACAACTTTAATTCTGGTTGGAGAGATCAACATGATTCTTCTTGGGAGATGTATCAAGACCAAGCCCAAAGTCCTCAAGCTTTTCCAAATTGGACTCAATACCCAAATGATTCTTACGATCAACCATATTATGGAGGACAACCCATACACTCTCCACCACCTCATTCTCAGACTGAGCGCCCTTCAAATTACTATCCATCATAATCTGACTCTCAGCCCACTTATCTATCTCCTCCATACACAGATTTGTATAAGGAGGAGATGTTTGATCAATTGACACGGCTCTTCCAGACTCAACAACAAGCCTTCCAGGAACAACTACAAAACTTTGAGGCTCATGTTAGTCGGGTTGCTAAAAAAATCATAGAAATGGAAGTCAATCCAATGCCTAGCAACTCCACTACAAGTCTTGAGGGCCAACTTCCTAAATTTGATGACAATAAAAGTCCATATGATCAATCTATAATTCCCCAGTCTAACACTCATATCCCTTTTGATCTTGAGAAGATAAAGGGGGAGTTTTATGATGAAGACTTAAAGGAAGAGCAGCTTGAGAAGCCTACAATCCATTCCATTTGTGAAGAGGATTATGATGATCTTGAGTCGGGAGGAGAAGAAGAGGAAGATGATTTGCCCGTCAATGATCAAATTCCATTACTTTTCCTTACTGAATTTGATAAGTCCTCCTTTCAAAAGAATGACGAAGAAAATGTGAGTGTGGAGAAAGAACTGAGTGTGGCCATAAGCCATTCTTCTTTTTTAATTGAGGAACCGGGTGCTCCACTTGAAATTTACTCTGATTGGGTATCCATTGATTTTGAGGAGGATGTGGATCTTTTACCCATCTCTGACCTTGGTGAATCCACAATCATTCCAAATATTTTACAACTCGCCAAATGGTCGGATCCATCAGACTCTTATGAGAATCCGTGTGTTAAGGAACACACTGATTTCATTCCTAATCCTTCTTATCTCCTTGACACTGGCCAAGTGGTGGATTCTCCCAAACTTCATAACACTCTCATCCTCTCTCACTTGAACAATACGCAAGTACATCTTAAAAGTGAGGATGAAGGAGAAAAGTTGAGAGAAATTAAGGTCTGCATTGATGTGGTTAATACTTATAAGGACCTTAAACATACAGATAAATATTTTGTAATTGAAGATTTGATAATTCCTCCACCATTCTCTGACCGAGGGGGTCCGTCCAAATTCCTAGACCCACCTTGGCATGATTCTAGCCCACATGCACATACATATAATCTTTTCCTCCAATGGTACAAGGGCTGGAGTTTATCAGAGGATAAGATCATTTGGTGGCTCATTCTGAATGCCACCCGTTGGTTAGTGAGCTACATTGCGTCTGGCTGAAGACGTTAAATTTAGCGCTTTTTGGGAGGCAGCCCAACGTTTTCATAGTTTGGTGTGCTAATAAATGGCTTTTTGGGAGACAACTCAAGTTTTTTATTGTGGTTTTGTGTTTTTATTTTGCAGGTTTGAATAAAAGATAAGTTGGGGGGAGAGAGCTGATTGCTTCCTCTGTTTCTCCGATTTTTCAAGCCAAAGTACTGCCTCTCAAACGCCAAAGCCGTCGAAGTACACATCAGGTTGTCCCGTTCTTTCACAAACTATCATGTTTACATTGTTCATTATTCCATATTGTTCATGCCATTGAGGACAATGTCATTTAAGTTGGGGGGACGGAAATCATATTATCCTATACAACCTTCTTTCGCCTCCAAATTTAATTTTTTTTCCTAAATCCAAAATAACACCCAATTAAGTTTTCTTGATTTATGCTCTCATGAAAAGTAATTCTGGAATGGAAAAGATTAGGGAGAAGGATGATGGAACATTTATCTAATCGAGCCATGGAAAACTGATCTAAGAATCTTTTTAAAGTTCATGTGTACTTTAGAAAAAAGAAAATCACTTTGCACGCTAATGAAACAAGTAGGACAAGCCTCCTACTATTTTGGATATAATGTCTGATATTCTGTACTTTTTGAAGAAGAGATCTTTTAGAAACTTTCTTGATGGGGACATCGAGGCAAGACCGTCCGCATTTTGTTTGCATTTATGTCCTTTCATATTTGTATGTATACCCTTGTGTTATATGGGTACGCAATTGTAAGTCTTAGTGGGTTTATATGTAAAATTCTAGTAGGCCCAAGCCAGGGGGCCCTTACCCCTTTCTCATTGGTCCACCTAGACCATGTGGGGCTGGTCAACCATCCTAGGTGGCCATCTAGAAGGGTTGAATGCCAATTGACCACATGGGAGACAAAGGGGGTAAATTTTCCAAGGTAGGCTACCTACCCTTTCCAACTTGTCCCCTCTTGGTCAAGGGGGCGCCCCCTCCTCTTAATATTTTATGGCTTTTGTGTGTGTTATTCACACTTCATCCCAGCCATCCAATCCCCTCCCCTAGATCTAATGGTGTAGATTAGGTTTGATGTAAGGCATATAAAAGGTTGTATTTTCCATTTGTTGGCATTAATGAAGAGAAAATTGTTGGAAAATCAAGAGTGTTCTTGAGCCCCTCCTCTCTCCCTCTGGTTTCTCTCCTCAAACCTCCAGTTCTAGAGTGATTTCTATCTTCTATCCCCTCCCCTCTATCTCCGGTGATCATCTGTGCTGCCGCCGCCGCCGTTCGTGCCGCCTTCGAGCCGCCGCGAAACCGTCTTCGGTATTCTGTCCTACTGGACAAAGGTGTCTTCCCGAAATTCGTGCTACCAGCCACCACCTTTTCGTGGTCTGCAATTTTTATGGTGTGTTCCTATATTCCACCCCATCATCCACAAAAACGTTCAGGTCCAAAATCCCTCGTTTAGTATTTTTTCATTTTCGTGCATCTTTCATTCCCAGATCTGTTTTGTCTCTATCTACAGTGATAGCAGCCCTATGTTTTCCACCTCCGGCCATCTTTTTGATTTTTCCAAATCCTCCCAATTTTACTGGGAGTTCTGTCCATCACCCCCTACATCCACAATTTTGTTTAATTTTGTATCAGCCTCCTATCTATTTTTAAAAATTCGTGTTCTTCCTCAGCTACAGTGTTGTCAGCCAGATTCCAGATCCGACCCACTGCTAGTACAAAACTCATAGAACTTCGTAGCCTTTCCCAAATCTAGATCCAAAAATAGTCCTAGTTTCGTAGCTTGATTTCCCACAACTTTTATGAAGAACACAACCCCATATTCGGACGTCTACCTCACGGTCAAAGGCAATCTACAAGAAAGTTCTCTGCTGACCTGAGATTTCAGGAACTGTACAACAGGAACTTGGAAATTCCATAAGTCCCGATTCGTGCAAATCCAGGCCAGATCTTCAGGCCTAGATTGAAGTATTTGAAGTTAGCTTTCCAACGGCGTCCATCTCCTGTCGATCCGACATCGGGGCTGATCGCAGCGCCCGTTCTCACCGAGACGCGCGCTGAAAATCAGAAGTTGCAGCCCGTGGCCGGTTATTCCGACCGGTGCCGATCGGAGCCGCCCGGCCTCCGGCCGGCGAACCAGCACGCCTCCACTCCAGGGAGCGCTCATCCAGGCATCCACCACCACAGCGGTGCTACCGGGTCCCACACGGCCCCTCCGGATAGCACGTGGGCCCCACCGTCACGTGTTCGGGTGTTACCGAAACAGCGCGAGAAGCCGCCCGTCAACCCGAATTCGGTCCTCCCGGACCCCATTGTGTAGCCCTTTACCTCTCTGCGTGGAGTGGGCAGCGATTTGTATTGCTGTAATCTCTGTGTATTATTGTTCTGGGAGTACGAGTTTCGGCCGGGTCCGTCGTCCCCACGCCGAGCGCGTGGAGGTATCACATTCGCTCCCTTACTTGGTATTTTACTTACTTCATATATATTTGTTTATGCCGCTGCTAGAGAGCATGTGTAGGGATATCTAGCTCGCTTTATCTATCCATTACCGCCGCTGCGAGAGAGTGCGAGACCGTCCCGTGACCCGATCCGGACACACGAGAGAGCCGATCACCCTAGCTCACTGCCGGTTTCTCAACCGCGCACGTCCGACGCTTCCCTCGTTAAGGGGCAACCGCGAGCATGTCGTGTCCGTGGTCTCGTCCCGCATCAATTTGGTATCAGAGCGATGTTGTGATGAGGACATCATGAGCTTATGGATTGTATTAGTGTGTATTAGCTTGTATAGGTGTGTTTTATGGGTTGTATTAGCTTGAAAGTGTGTAATTTTTGATTTCCTTCTTTTGGGCCATCCTTGTAAGGCTTAATTAAGCCAATGGGCCTCTTTCTAGGAAGAGTCCATAACTAGGTAGCATGTTTAAGGTCCATTTAAGATGGCTCCTTCATATTGGGCCATTTGGTTTCAAAGTGGGTCATTAAGGCTCTTAAAGCCCAAATGGGATTCCATCCTCTCATGGGCCATCAAAGTGGGAATGGCCCATGCCTAGCATGCCATATGGAGTGGCTCTTGGCCCAAGAATGGGCTTGGCCCAAGAAGGGGGGCGCATGCTCTTTTGGCCTTATTAGGCTTGGTAGTTGTAGTTAGGTTGTGTTTGAATGGAATTACACCAAGTTTGAACACATGTGGTCAATTTGATTAAACTAATGTATTCAATGTGGGATTCTCATTGTATCCCAGCCATCCAATCCAAACCCCTAGATCCAAGGGTTGAGATTGAGTTTGGTTGGCATCCTATATAAGGTTGTAATTTTCATTTTGAATGAATTAATGAAGAAGAAATGAGCATTTGCCTCCTTGAAGCTTGCGCCCCTCTCCCCTCTCTCCCTGGTGTTCTTCCACCTCCAGCCCATTTCTAGAGTGTAATCCCCTCCCCCTTGATCCCCTCCAACTTCTGAAGCAGCTCCGGTGATCGCCGCCGCCGCCGTCTCGCCGCCGACGCGTCTTCACCAACGAATTCGGTTTTCTGTCCACTCTGGACAGACCTCTCTTCTCCGAATTGTCTCTCTCTCTTCCCTCATCTTCTGAAGCTCCAATTTTCAGGGTTGGTTCCCCTCTTGAACCCTTACCTCCACAAGAAATTTCAGGCAAAAATTCGTCCTTTAGATATTTTTAGATTTTCGTCCAAGTTCAAATTTCAGTTCTGTCCAGGTTCTGTCTACTGTTCATCAGTTCTGAGTCTACCTTGTTCGACCCATGTTTTGAATTGTGTTGGGGCTCTAAAAATTACTGAGACTTCTGTCCACATATGTCTACCACCATGAATTTTCTTAATTTTTGATAAGGTCTCTAGGTATTTTTCAAAATTCGTACCAGTTCCTGTGAGCAATTTTTCCACAGTGTCCCAGATCCGACCCAGGTCCACTAAAAAAATCCCATAAAATCCATTTCCTATCCAAATCAAAAACCAAAAATAGTCCCGGTTTTCTATCTCAGAGATCTTCAACTTTTCTGAAGAACTCATCTCCATATTCCAAGGTCCTCCCACCGGTCAACGGTGATTTTCAGAGAAGTCAGAACCTGCCCCTGCAGTTCTGGCCTGTTTACAGCAAGGGTGTAAATTCCATAAGTCAGATATACGTATCTGATTATTTTTTCTGAAAGCCCCTACGTCGAAGTATTTGGAGTCCTCTTTCCAACGGCGCCGAGCTCGTTGCATTCCGACGACGGGGTTGATCACAGCAGCCGATCTCGCCGGACAGCGCGCGAGAAGACAGCAAGTGCAGACTTGTGGCCGGTTTCCCGCGAGCGTCGTCCGAGGGCCGCCCGGCGTCCGGCGGTCGTTCCAGCAACTCGCCATCCTAGGGGAGCGCTTCCCAAGTGTACCCACACCAGAGGAGGCATCAGGTCCCACACGACCCCTCCGGTCCACACGTGGGCCCCACTAGCACGAGTACGCGCGAAGCCGAAGCCGTGCCCGGAAACCGCCCGTCAACCCGGAATTGGTCCTCCCGGGCCCCCCTTGTGTCGCCCGTTACCTCCCTGCGTGGAGTGGGCTTACTTGTATTGCTGTAATCTTAATGTATTAAGTTCCCGGGAGTACGAGTTTCGGCCGGGTGCCATCTTCGCCACGCCGAGCGCGTGGAGGTATCGTATTCGCTCCTTGCTTGGCATTCCGCTTATTTCTATATATGCTTGTTTATGCCGCTGCTAGAGAGCATGTGTAGGGTTACCTAGCTCGCTTTTAATTTATCATATCACTGCTGCGAGTGAGAGAGTGACCGTCCCGTGACCCGATCCGGGCACAATTGAGAGCCGACCACCCTAGCTCACTGCCGGTTGTTCAACCGTGCACATCCGACGCTTCCCTCGCTAAGGGATGACCGCTAGCTTGTCGTGTCCGTGGTCCCGTCCCGCATCATGTTGAGTCTGGGGTGTCCAAAACAAAAAAAAAAGAGTGTCATTTAGGTCTAAGTGTCTAAGTCGGTCTTAGGAGTTGCATTTGCATATCATTAGTCGGTATATAAAAAGGTGTTGTCCGAACGTTAGGCTACGCCTATCGGGAAGGTCACACACTTGCGCGAGTGATCTTCGGATCGATTAACTCCGCCCCGTACCGAGTCTTGGTGTCTTATCCTTAGTGTGCATGCATCCCAACCTTGCATAGTCGGTCTAGTGTCATGTCCAAATGCCCTTTCATATCCATTCCTAGGGATCCATTCCCGTATTTTGGCAACTATGGCCAACCCATGCCGACCCGTCCAAGGCGATAGGTCCGTGTCCGAGTACATTTGGGACTATGATAAGTACCAGATGGAATATGGAGTTGGAGAGGATAGCATCATGATTGCCTTTGAGTTCCGGAGAGGTTTGTTGTTTCACTTCCAACTTGAATGTCTTGTCCGCAACGCGTTCTCGCTGGCGCAATCTTATAAGGTCGCTCTAGAGGTCGAGCCCTTTGAGTCTCATTTTTCTCGCTCTAGAGGTCGAACCAATTGACAAACATCTACCTCCCAATCGAGTCCCGAGCCGATCGGACTACCTAACCCAATTCCTTCACCACCCGAGAGTGCTCCATTGTCACCCTCACCTTCCGATCTTAATTCAGAACCCTCTCATTTGGAACCACCCAAGCCCCAACCACCCGTGTTTCTAACGGGTACGCTTTTCATCTCCGAGCCGCTTCTTAGTTGGCTCAAGGATGGCTTGGTCCCACCTCCCTTCCCACCTATTGACCCCATTCTCCCTTTAGTGCCGGTGAATTCCTTCCATACCACATTTCGATCTATTCACCATGTTGACACATTGGATGATCTTGTCATGGGATTAGATTCACAATGGAAGTTGACGCACCTACTGGCCCGAGGCTTTGACCAACCCGCTAGTCTTAGATGCACCCATCCGGCCTTAGGGTCCATTACCTCCGTGTGCACTGTGGGGTGTGTCACCACGGAGATTCTTCTACTCCTCCCAATGCCGGCCGAGTCCGACTTCATTCCCTTTTGCCCAAGGGAGGAGTCTTATTTTCTACACATGTCCGTCGTCCCACCGATCATAATGTATGGCGGTGATTATAAATTCCAAACTTGGGACCATGTCATGTTGGAACCCACCTCACGGGGTCATACCTTCTTCGACTCTTTTGACCCCCTCACTAGTGAATCTCCCGAGCCCCCATCTTCACTCCACTTCCTCCGCGGAGTTCACTATCACACCTTTTCCACTCGGGCCAAGCAACCTCCACATAGCCATAGGTCCGAATTTTCATATGGGGGTAATGAAAACTTTGGTTTCTCCGATCCATCCAAACCACCCGCACCTCCCGAGCTTCCCACGTCCAAGCCCAATGTCCATGATTGGTGCATCGTAGGGTGTCTAGGAGTTCCCCATGACGTCAACCTCCGGTTACGTCAAATGCATGCATGGCACACGTTCGGGTGTCCTGGTCCGCCGTCATCCATGTACGGGTCGGACTAACATTAGGTGTGTCTAGGGTCATAGATGAGTCCGTGTGTTTTCCTTGTGTGGTTTGTTTGCATGGTTTGTGTATAGTTTGAGAGTCTGCATGTGTCTTGTGTAAGCTCATTGTCGTTCTCTTATAAGTAAGAGGTGATTGGACTCCTTCGATGAGTATGGGATCGGTTCTACATGTATACCCGGATCAGTCACCTACAGGGACTCAGCCGTGATTCCTAGTGAGTCTTCGAGCTGCTTCCTTCCCTTTGAGAGTGCCCCACCCGGAGTGTCCACCACTAACCCATGACAGCTTGTGCATATCGAGTATATATGGAATGAGCAGGTGCTGGTCACTTGGAGTGGAGCGTACCCGCGTTACTCGGCACGGTGACGGATCCGCCGGAGTATTCGAGCATATATACCCCTACTCGACGGGGTTGAGTTCCTCCCACCCGGGGAGAATTGATGGGGACATCGAGGCAAGACCGTCCGCATTTTGTTTGCATTTATGTCCTTTCATATTTGTATGTATACCCATGTGTTATATGGGTACGCAATTGTAAGTCTTAGTGGGTTTATATGTAAAATTCTAGTAGGCCCAAGCCAGGGGGCCCTCACCCCTTTCCCATTGGTCCACCTAGACCATGTGGGGCTGGTCAACCATCCTAGGTGGCCATCTAGAAGGGTTGAATGCCAATTGATCACATGGGAGACAAAGGGGGTAAATTTTCCAAGGTAGGCTACCTACCCTTTCCAACTTGTCCCCTCTTGGTCAAGGGGGCGCCCCTCCCCTTAATATTTTATGGTTTTTTTGTGTGTTATTCACACTTCATCCCAGCCATCCAATCCCCTCCCCTAGATCTAATGGTGTAGATTAGGTTTGATGTAAGGCATATAAAATGTTGTATTTTCCATTTGTTGGCATTAATGAAGAGAAAATTGTTAGAAAATCAAGAGTGTTCTTGAGCCCCTCCTCTCTCCCTCTGGTTTCTCTCCTCCAACCTCCAGTTCTAGAGTGATTTCTATCTTCTATCCCTTCCCCTTATCTCCTGTGATCATCTGTGACGCTGCCGCCGCCGTTCGTGCCGCCTTCGAGCCGCCGCGAAACCGTCTTCGGTATTCTGTCCTGCTAGATAGAGGTGTGTTCCTGAAATTCCTGCTACCAGCCACGGCCTCTTAGTGGTCTACAATTTTTATGGTGTGTTCCTATATTCCACCCCATCATCCACAAAAAAGTTCATGTCCAAAATCCCTCGTTTAGTATTTTTTCATTTTCGTGCATCTTTCATTCCCAGATCTGTTTTGTCTCTGTCTACAGTGACAACAGCCATGTGTTTCCCACCTTCGGCCATCTTTTTGATTTGTCCAAACCCTCCCAATTTTACTGGGAGTTCTGTCCATTACCCCCTACATGCACAAATTTGCTTAATTTTTTATCAGCCCTCTATCTAGTTTTAAAAATTCGTGTTCTTCATCAGCTACAGTGTTGTCAGCCAGATTCCAGATCCGACCCACTGCTAGTACAAAAATCATAGCAATTCGTAGCCTTCCCCAAATCTAGATCCAAAAATAGTCCTGGTTTTGTAGCTTGATTTCCCACAACGTTTCTGAAGAACACAACCCCGGATTCGGACGTCTATCTCACCATCAAAGGCAATGCACAGGAACGTTCTCTGCTGACCTGAGATTTCAGGAACTGTACAACAGGAACTTGGAAATTCCATAAGTCCAGATCCCTGCAGATCCAGCCCAGATCTCTAGCCCTAAATTGAAGTATTTGAAGTTAGCTTTCCAACGGCACTAGTCTCGTGTCGATCCGACATCGGGGCTGATCGCAGCGCCCGTTCTCGCCGAGACGCGTGGTGAAAACCTGAAGTTGCAGCCCGTGGCCGGTTATTCCGACCGGTGCCGATCGGAGCCGCCCGGCCTCCGGCCGGTGAACCAACACGCCTCCACTCCAGGGAGCGCTCATCCAGGCATCCACCACCACAGCGGTGCCACCGGGTCCCATACGGCCCCTCCGGACAGCACGTGGGCCCCACCGTCACGTGTTCGGGTGTTGCCGAAACAGCGCGAGAAGCCGCCCGTCAACCCGAATTCGGTCCTCCCGGACCCCATTGTGTAGCCCTTTACCTCCCTGCGTGGAGTGGGCAGCAATTTGTGTTGCTGTAATCTCCGTGTATTATTGTTCCGGGAGTACGAGTTTCGGCCGGGTCCGTCGTCCCCACGCCGAGCGCGTGGAGGTATCGCTTTCGCTCCCTTAATTTTGCTTACTTCATATATATTTATTTATGCCGCTGCTAGAGAGCATGTGTAGGGATATCTAGCTCGCTTTATCTATTCATTACCGCTGCTGCGAGAGAGTGCGAGACCATCCCGTGACCCGATCCGGGCACACGAGAGAGCCGATCACCCTAGCTCACTGCCGGTTTCTCAACCGCGCACGTCCGACGCTTCCCTCATTAAGGGGCAACCGCGAGCTTGTCGTGTCCGTGGTCTCGTCCCGCATCAATTCTGCCATGTTATCTATTGAAAAATAAAATTTTGAAAAAAAAACACCATGAAAAATGCTCCGATTCTGAGTAACCGGGCCTACTTTACTTAAGACGTGTTGAGGTTCGCGTCAAAAGGAAAAGGGAACTTTGATCTGTGTAACTGGGCCTACTTCACCTAAGACGTGTTGAGGTTCGCGTAAAACAGTGAAGGGTAGTGCAGCATCATGTGTGTAAAGAAAATAAAAAAGAAAAGAAAAGAAAAGAAAAAATATAGATCCCAAAAAGGGACAAAGCAATAAGGCAGACAAAAAAAGCTATTATTCTTAATGCTCTGATTAAGAAGTGCAGAATTGAAAGGTATTTGTTCGGAATAGCAACTGGAGGACGCAATTGTCTCTACTGTGAATTTAGTATTACACATGCACAAGTGCTACTAAATTTGATTAGAATTCTTGATCATGTACCTGAATTTCCTACATAAGGCTAGTATGAGATAATGATTACAGATTCCTAATCTCTAGTAGATTCTATGAACGATGATCTAGAAATGAAGCATGAATATTTTAAACTCTTGTTAGTCCTTACATTTTGAGATTATTTGCATTGTTAAGGGACTAGCAATGAGTAAGTTGGGGGGTGTGATAAGTGTGTATTTTCCCATCTTAATTCATGTTATTTACATTATTTATGGGCTTTAATAATAATAAATATTCACTTATCACACTTACTTTTAATTTAGAGTAAAATAATTAATTTTCTGGAATTAAGTGATTTTAATAAAGATATTTCCTTATTTAATAAGTATTCAAAACAATAAAAATAAGAAAAACAAGAAAATACAATGTATGTTGAAATGGGCCAAAAGCCCAAGAATTTGTTCAATAAGAATAAAAATAATAAAAGAAAAAAAATAAAAAAAATAAATTTATTTGATATTTTTTAGGCCTTAATAAGCTATATACATAATATATACCTATATACATATATATATATATATATATATATATTATAAAAATAAAATAAAAAATATAATTTTGGACTTGTTCCAAAATGAAAAGAAAATAAAAAGAAAAAAATAATAAATTTATTAGATATTGTTTAGGATTTTTATGAGCTATATACATCACAAATAACTATATATGTAATATATATATATAATATATGCAGGTGGCGCACGCGGCGGCACGCGGGCGGCCGGCGCACGGAGTCATGCGGGCGGGCGCACAGACGCGTAGAAGAAGGGCGGGCGGCACACACGCGGCCCACGCGGGCCGCGTCTCACGCGGTGTCGGCCGGTCGGCGCGACGCGCCGAGGACAGAGAAAGAGAGAGAAAGAAGGAGAAAATTGGCTAGAAAAATGCCAGAAAAATTCCAAAAAAATCAGAAAAAATAGCAAAGTGTGCAACACATGTTGGCACACAATATTGGGTTAAAAATAGCAGTAATTGGGTATTCACATTGGCAAGAGTGTTCACATTTCCTAAGGGGTTGTTATGTAAACCCTATATAAAGGGCTTCAATTGTAATGAAAGGAGGTGAGGAAGAGAGGAGAGCCAAGTGTTGTAAGCTAGGGATTGATCAAATTTGTAAGTGTTCTTCAAGTTTTTGCTTTGTGGCTTTGGTAGGGATAGATTTTGAGATCTTTTATGTTTAAGTGTTGAAGTTTGTGTTAAGTTTGTATTGAAGAATTTCATTGTACTCTTAGCCATTTCGACTTTTCATAATCAATTTACAAGCTTGTGTGATCTTCATTTCAATTTATTATCTTCTTCAAAGTTGTTCATCTTTAAGTGTTCTTTAATTGTTCTTTTCATCATTTCCTTTAATTCCTTCTAGTTTAAAAGTTATTCTCTATGTTTCTAAGTGCTATCCTGTGTATGTACTGTTCATCCGAAGTGATAGTCTTCACCAATTTGCCATTTTGAAGCCTTTACAATCATAATTTTACTCTTTGTTCTTCATAAAAGTTGTTCCTCTCTTATAGATCTAACTTTTGTTCTTCTTCTACTTTGTCAAATGCTTCTTAGTTTGAGCTCTAGAATTAATTTTTCATCGGTCTGTTTTTCTGTCAGTTACTGTTCACCAGCAGCAATAGATCTTGATATTTTAAGTTTTCCATTGTCTTTCTTTCGTTTTATGTTTCTGTATTCTTCATAAAACTTCTTCATCTTTCAATTATCTATAACTTTCATGTATTCCACTTTTTCTAGTTCCCTCTAGATTTTAAGTTATTCTATTTCTTCCAAACCCCTATTTTCAATAGAATTCTATTTTATTTTCAATTTCTAAGGCAGTCTAAAGTCAATTCTCTTGATCCTTAAATCTTAGCAACTCAAAATTTTCAACTTTCAAATCTACTTCTCCCTGTGGATTCGACTCGGTCTCACCACTTAACTATTCCATTTATTTAATTTGTGGGCTGGATATTGTAATTTGATAGTGGGGCGTATTAACGACGCGCGTTTTCCGCGCATCAGTAATGCACAGTGCATATTTTCTGGCTGGCTGCGGAGCCAATTCATGTTCATAAAAAGTGATGGCTGGTTGATTGTTGGCTTGACTTAAGACTGTAGTGACCTATTCAACTGGGATATCTTCGTTTACCATTACTTTCTGCAGATATTGCTTCCAAGCCTGCTGATGTGTAGTAGATCTTTTCATCAATTCTAGAATAGAAATTCGGGCCGGTGTTCTGTCCAAATGCTTTAGTAAGTCATACTTCGTGCCCGGTGCAGACTCTTGTTCCTGTTCTCCTTGTTCTTGTATCGACTCTTGCTCCCGCTGGGGAAACACTCGATGGAACATCCGTCCACTACGGAGAACCATTGTTTTCGGAGCCTCTGTCGGGCTTAGAGTGGATGAAGGGGTAGAGGAGGTAGAGGGAATGGTGTAGGGCGTGTTGGGTGCTGGTGCAGGATTAGCTGGAGAAGGGGTTCTTATAGGAGGCCTAACCAGCTGAGGATTATCGAAAGGCGACGGGGATCGAGTGACAAGAAGGGGCCTTGGAAGCATGATGGTGGTGGACGGTATAGATTGTGGCGAAACAGGAGGGGTGACGGTTGCCGGCGAGGGGCGGATAAGGGGAGGTCTATTTGGTGGAGGATTTTGGGGTGAAGGAGAATTCGTGGGTTGGCGTAAAAGAGGAGACTGTGAAGGAGTAGGGTTAGGGTTGAATGGCCCTGGAGTGCTGGAACGTATAAGGGGGTGTGGCATTTGGGAAGGGGGTATAGGCTGAAGCCTCCTTAGCAATTGTGGTGGTTGCGGTTGACTGGAGTTTTGATTAATGGTCCCGACAGAGGCGTTTTCCTTATGCCAAACCTTCCCTCTCTCCACTTCATGGATTGAGGTGACAAGGTTTACTTGTTGATTTTGAACTGGGTGCTCCGGTAGAGGATTATTGACAATCCCCATATTTGGCTGGGGTGCAGGGGCTTGCGGTTGCTGGGGAACTTGTTGTTGCTGACCTTGTTGCGGGTGCTACTGAGCCGATGGTTGCCGAGGAGGCCTTCGAGCCTTTAGAGTAGCAATAACCCTCCTCATCTCATCCCAATCAATATCACCTTCATCATTCATATCATGTATGTAATCCTTGAAGTGAAAACAATGATCGATGTTGTGCCCCGGCTACCGATAGAAGACGTAATACCGGGAGGTGTCTACATGTTGCGGCCATATCATTCTTTCTTTAGGCAAGGTGAGCAGGTTGGCAGCCATGAAGGCATTAAAAATATCTAATAGGCTTTCGGGTAAGGGAGGGTATTGTGCTCTTCAGGGACCCAATGGTCTTCTTGGTTGTTGCAATTGTTGCTGTGCATAATTGGCTGGCGGGGGCATTTGGTGGTACTGTGCAGGTTGATTCTGTGGAGCAAAGTGGGATTGTTGTTGAGGAGGTGGAAGAGGCCGTAGGGTCTGAGGAAGGTTATTATTTGGCTGGTGGACTTGGTTTTGGAAGGCGGGCTGTTGTGGTGGTGGCCCTTGGTTTGGAGGGTGGCGGAAGGGTGTGGAATTATCAAACGCGCTCACCTGCTCATTAGTTACAGTGCCTTCAGTGGTCCCACCAGTATTGCCGACATTAACGTTCCTATTTATTACCTTTGGTCTTGGCTCAAACATGCCCATAATAGGCGAATCTTTCATCTGTGTTTGTATGTATCTAGCTCTTTCGTAGAGCTCTTCCATAGTGCTCAACTTGTTCATGGCTAAAATATGACGGAACTGCGGAGTGGAGTTTGATATAATCATCTTCACTTGCTCCGTTTCCGACAGTGTATCCTTTAACTTCTCGGCCATAGCTCTCCACCTATCAGCAAATAAGACGAAGTCCTCCTCGGGCTTCATCTTTTCGGCAACCAGATCAGTAACAGACAAAGAGGGACCCACACGGTCCTTGTTCTTCTGCAGAAACTTTCATTGAACTACATCAAAATCACCGGCATCCGCCGTCTCCAGGGAGTAAAACCATTCTAGTGTCGGGCCATCTAAAGACTGCCTAAAGAGATAAGCTAGAGAAGTCTTGTTATCTTGCCAGAATGATGCCTCATATAAGAAGTCTTTCAAGTGGATGTGTGGATTACCCGTTCCATTGTATCGTCAGAAATTCGGCATTTCAGACGGGGGTAGGTGAAAAACTGGCAGAGTGGGAAGCATAATTTCGGGAGCGACCTTCGATGCAGTGACCTTCTTGAGCTGCTCCTCCATACTAGCCATCCTTTGGAGGAGTATAGTGTGGTTATCGGACTCGACTGGGGCCAGACGAAAAGAGTATTGGTTCGTCATAGGCCTTCTCAAAATTTGAGGAACAGGAGGTTGTTGAGGCCTAGCAATGGAGTGACTTGCCGGTTGGGCCGGCGTAGTCATAACAGGAGTTGATGGGCGCGAGGGCACCCTAGGTGCGACCGCCTGGTCGTTGGGAGAACTAGCAGAGTGGCCACCCATGGCCTGGGGAGGGTTAGAAGATGACGGGACAGACTTTCCCTTTAAAGCGGCTTGGGCCGCCTGGCGCTGGGAGTCATCCAGCTGAGCAAGAACTTTGAGAACATCGTTGAAGTTGAAAGAAGGGGAAACGTCCCCTGAAGTATTTTGAGTGGTAGGTTGAGCTTGGGAAGAAGGCTCAACCTCCAGAGAAGTGGTGTCCACCATGTGGACTTGAGTGGGAGAAGAAATATAGTTTCTCTCGTGGTAGACAGGATCCTGAGAGGGAACCTCATAAAACGGGTCAGAGTGAACCTCCTCATAACCATCATAAGTATATCCGTAGTTGGCCATTTTGATGATTTTACCTGAACAGAGTTTCATGCTTAAGGAAGAAGAAATATGTTTCCAACAAACAAGTATACCCAAGAGATATCACCTCATCAAACAAAATAAACACTCAAGTTGTAATGAGCCCAAAGTTTTAAGGTTTTCTTTAAAGATTAAGGTGAATTTTATAATAAGCTCTCTCCTTTGAATGTCTGGTTGAAAATTTGGGTATAATCTCCGGGTATCTAGGTTCTTCCTCTCTCCTCACCAACGTATGGGTCAACTATACTCCGGGTGCTTCAATGGTACAACCTGCCCAGCGTCCATGAGGGAATCCACGGATGCGGGGACTTACGGAGGCTTGGTTTAGAAATTTCCGGTCCAATGAGACGGAATGCTCAAAGGAAGGTCCTTCCTTCACCAAGAGGGGGGTGTGACTCCTAAAAGTGTGGGGAGAGGAGGTCTCCCAAACCGAATGCCCTAAATGCAGCCTAATGCAGGCAATATCAAGCAGGTGATATCAAAATCAATCAAATGAATGAACAGCAGTAAACGGGGTTCTGTGGGCAGAGAACAAAAAATGACGACCTGGATAAGGTCGCGATATCAACAAGAGACGATTGAGTGTCAGTCGCTAGTTACTGTCAACATTGCAAACAGATAGCAATCAAAATAAAATAGCGCCTTAAAGTGAGGCGCTGCCTGTGGAAATGACGCCTGTGCACAGGGGCGTCAGATAGCAGTAGTCGAACTTAAAATGTGAATAAACGCAATGATAATCAAAATAACGCCTTTCAGTAAGGCGTTGTACCAGTAAAAGACGTCTCTGGGAGGGGCGTCAAAATGCAATAATTAGAAATATGATGCCTTGGTGTGAGACGTTATATTTGGAAATGATGCCTCTGTGAGGGGCGTTAATTATAAAATGATGAAAATGCTCGCAATAAAAAAATGGAAACGGCGCCTGTTGGAACAGTCGCTGTTTGTGGAAATGACGGCGGTATGAAGGGCGTTATTCAGTTCCAGAGAACCGTTAACCCTGATGACAGACAGAAATCAATTTCTTTTATAATAAAAATCATATGGATACTATGTAAATTGGCTAATCCAGTGGGAGGTGTGCACGTGATGCACAAAAGGAGTGTGCTACGTGGAGCACGAAGGAGGGGCATGCGGGGGCGCCAAAGGGAGGGGCACACGAGGGCACCAAAGGAGGGGCACGCGAGGGCGCCAAAGGGAGGGACACGTGAGGGCGCCAAAGGGAGGGGTAATCAAACTAAAACAAAAAGAGTCTCACCGTGATTGCCAATTTGTAGATCTAATTAAAAATCCACTAAGAAAATATAGACATAAAAGAATTAAGCATGCACGTGGTGCTAATAAGGAGAGTGATCGCCAGAGGGGTTACCTCAAAATATCAAAGGAGTGATCGCATGTACCTTGTATTGAGCGGGTGAGATTGGGGGTTCTTTCTTCCTCCTTCTATCCGCCGGCCGATGAAGGGGGTTTATAGCTTGATTACCCTTGCATAAACACACAAAATAAAGATATGGATTAGCCAAAGATGTGTAGTATCAATGCTCTAAAAATATGGAATCAATAAAATTAAGCATGAACACACCTTGTGTGTTTTGGTTTAAAACCCCTTAAGATGAGTAACAAGGTTGGGTATAATAAATGCAATGGTATGCAAAGCAAGATACTCGATGTACTAAGAACGTTTCTAGCAGAGAGCTAGAAAGAAAGAGTGCATGTGATGATGATATGATGACAACTAAAATAACAAAGAGAAGATGCCCTCTCTGCTGTGTGTGCAGCAGTAAAGGGAGAGGAAGAGCTTTAGCGACTGTAGCAGGATGAAGAACTGCTACTGGTGGAGGGAGAACACCGCCTGGAGAAGAATCACCTGTGGAGGAAGGCCCTTGGAAGGAGTTCCTGCAAATGAAAGGAAGAAACTCTCTCTTTCTGTAAAAACTCTCACAGTTGTTAGATCTTGTTAACTTTTCTTTTTTGGTTCTTCTCCTCTTCTCTCTTCTCTTCTTCTCGCGCGTGAGGGATTCAAGGGGGTATTTATAGGGCCAAAAATCCTTGCCTTAATGGGATTAAAACAAGGCAATGAATCCTCAATAAGGAACCCTCTTCCCAATTGAACACAAGGTGCAAAATGGGGAAAGGGTTACTACTAGAAAGAAGCAGGCGAAAGGGAGACGGAAGTGAAAATGACGACCTAGCTAGGGGCGTCAATTGAAATGACGACATTCACACAGTCGTCAATTCCTGAATTTAATTATAGAAATAAAGGACTTTTCTTATTTAAAATTATCAAATGATGCCTCTTTGAATGGGCATTAAATAATCAACGCCCCTCAATAGGACGTCAATTACCTTGAGTTTTATTTTCGTTAGAATTTGTAAAATCCAAGAATCAACGACCGTTTGGACAGTCGTTTATTAAGAAAAACGCCCCTAATTAGGTCGTCAATTAAATGACGCCCTCCCCACATACGTTAATTTTAATTATTAAAAGAAAAGGCCAAGAAATCATAATTAAATATGGAGAAATTAGAAAAACTTCACATTAAGCCAATATTGAAGTCCACTTTGGGACGTCACACGGTGACACGAGATTTACTCAACGTAGCATCGATTTTGGCGTGTCTACACTTGCTATTTCAACTTCTGTAGAGGCGTCATGAACAACCATAGCCATCGAGGTGGAGTTTGGTGCCATCTCGTGCTCTACTGAGGGTGGGGCAGAAACTTCAACAGAAGGAGAGGTGGTCATGAAGGCGGAAGTTGAAGCTTCTCCCAATCGACCCACTTCCACGGGTGCTTCGCGAGCCAGAGGGGATGACATGACTCGCTCCAAGACATCCCCCAATACCTGGGCATCCAACGGTGTATCTTAACGTCGGGGCAAGGGATGCAGCATTGAAGGTAGCCCTCGCTAGAGCCTCATCTGGTAGCACCATTCCTCTCCATCCGGCAGACTCAATGCCTCTGATCCGGCAGCCCCGCCAAGGCGTTGATCCAACAAGGGTTGGCCCCCTGATCCAGCAACTCCACCACAAAGTAATCCGATAGGGAATAATCACCTCATCCGACAGGCCTCTTAAGCCTTGTTCGTGTAAAAAAAAAAAAGAAGTGTGCACCCACGTGCCCTGCTTCCCTCGTTCCTTGCCCGCGCCACCCGTGGGTGGGGGGCATTTGTTGACATACAAAATTTGACTTCCACAATATACCACAATACGTCATGAATTATGGGAAGACAAAGTGTCCCTAAAGTGCACTGCCACGGGGTCAACCCTAGCGAAGAGGGTCGAGATGGCCAAACCTCAAGGATATCCCCCATATGACGTCAACTCGCATCCCATCAGACAAATAAAAATTGCAAGAAGCCGAGGCATTATTGAACAATACATTGCTTCAAACTCCACCATGAGGACTCAGCGGCGAAAATACAAGGACGGGATCGAAACACTCGACCTTCGAAAGAGACTAATTGCTCTACTTTAGTTATCAAATGGTGCCGAAACACCATGAACTTGCATCCCGAAGAATGAGTTAAAACTCAAAATCGATGGAGTCCGAGGCACTCCTGAAGACATACCGCCATCGTCCGGAGTGTGGAAGTCTGGGGTCAAGAAGGATTAGAAGAGGGATTAGGGGCTGAACTAGCAGCCCCCTTGAGGCTGAACTGGCAGACCTCATGCCCCTGAACCGACAGCCATTTAAGGCTGAACCGGCAGCACCCCATGCGCCCCATCCGACAACCCGTGCAAGTGATCTGGTAGCCCTCCTCAAGACTCCTGAACCGACAACGCCCATCCCTCGAACGGCAGCTTGAGCTTGAACCAGCGGCCCCTTTAAGGCTTCAACCGGCAGCCTCCAAAGCCCCATGCCGTAGCCCCTTTAAACACCCATCCGACAGCCCCCCTTTGGAGCCCATTCGACAGTGCCTGGGGCGCTCATCCGGCGGCATAGCAAGGCATGATCCAACAACCACTCACCTCATCCGACGGCAGCCCCTTTAGGGATTTCAACCGACAGCTCATTGCTTCGTCCAGCAACTCTTTGCCTCATCCGGCAACGCATTGCCCCATCCGGCGGTGCCCGAGACTTCATCCAACAACGCCACGGTCCGTTCTATCTGGCCATTTTGGCAAAGGTTTCACATCCGACGGCCCCATGCACCCCTATATAAAGGAGCAAGTGGCAGTAGAGGGAGGATGACATATAGAGGAGAAGAAGAGAAGAGAAAGAGAGGGAGATGAAGGTAGGCGAAGACAGACACGGGAAAAAAGGAACAGAGTGAAGATAAGGAAAGAAGGGAGGAGGAAGGAAAAAGAGAGGTGAGAGAAATGGGGGAAAGGAGTCAATGCTCCCCCCCCCCTCGTCTTGTATTTTCCTTATTTCTCTATGGTTTGTATGTCTTCCTAGAATGATTTTTCTTTCTTTTATCTTTCGTTGCCTTCCGATGAGAAAGGGATGGAAATGCATCTCATATCCTATGTCTCTCTTCTCGTGTATCCTTTGTTTATAGCATCCTTTGCTGCCCTAGGGGGAGAACGAAATATGTGAATGGAATAATCAAACCTCACATCATCTATGTTATAGTGTGTATTTTCTTTGATGCATACTCCGCACTGAACATGCCCCCTCCCTCTGTCTGTCCCTCTTTGCTTCTTCTTATTTATTACTTTATTGCTGATTACGGTTGATGGGGATATGGATATGATCAGTGATTTGATGGAAAACAAGCATAATTTCTTTAAAAAGGGGTCTAGGCTCGGAGTTTATCTAATACCATGGATATGACCCTGTGACCCAGACCCTCGTGAGTTGCATTACTACAAAATTTCCTCGCGTTACACTGTCTTCCCCATCCTGCTCCTCATGGAATTTTTACCTTAATTAGAGATCTCTGTTGAGCACGGATTTCTTCTTCTCAGGTTGATCTGGCAGCCCTAAGGGGTTGATCCGACAGCTCCTACAGATACGCCCTACGAATTATTTCTTTTGGATTGGCAGGGCCTACGTATCCCCATGCTCCCTTTGAGCTAAGAAGCCCCCTGTGGTTTAAATTAAGCCGTATGTCCCTTGGGGCATCCTTGCATCCACACTGTGAGTGTTGCCACTTAGGCTTACTATAATAACTAAGGGACCATCTCTGGTTTCCGTAGATGAGCACCCGTTTCACCCCCCCCCCCCTTCAAACACCTCCGGCCTAGGGGAGATGTTGTCGGATTTTTATTAGAAATTCAACTAATAAATGAACAAACGACGGAGTAGATAATAAATAAATAAATAATAAAGGAAGTATCAAAAAATAATAACTAAAGAAATAAATATAAAAAAGAGAAAAAATGAGAATGATGGTAACAATGAAGAGAGTAGAAAGATAATTATAAAAAAGAGCGCAGTGAATCGGCACCCCCAATGCGCCATGATCCGGCACCCCCATGTGTCGTGATCCGGCGCCTGGGGGCGTCGCGATCAGACAGTCCCAATGGGTTGATCCGGTGCCCCGTCGCCCATCTTCTTAAAAAAAAGGAAAAAGAAAAAGAAAACACAGTAACAAAGGGAAAGAAAGAGGAGGGAAAGTAAAAAAAAGGAGAGTCATAATGGTAACAAAATAGACATAAACAAAAGTATATATATATATATATAACGAGATACATACGAACATATAAATAAAAGGGGTAAATATGAAATGAACGAACTAAAAAAAATACAACAAATGAGGGACTCGGTCGACTTGTGCAGAGCGCAGGTCAACCTGGCATGGAGGTCGATCGACCTACCCATGGTCGGATCGACCCGCCCATGGCACCAGTCGACCGAAACGTGGCACCAGTCGATCAATTTGAGTCTAAACTATCTGTTTTCTCTCGTGAATGTCCCGGACACCCTCGTTGACTCGGATTCATTATTCTAGGTGTATGTGGATGATAAAAATAGTAACAAAAAAATGATAATAGTGAAAAGGGGGAAAAGTTGTAAATAAAATAAAATAATAATAATGGCACATGTTTAAAGTCAAAACAACAAGAGGTGTGGCAAACCAGAACAATAATAAAACATAAAAGATATATATATATATATGTGTGTGTGTGTGTGTGTGTGTGTGTGTGTGTGTGTGTGTGTGTGTGTGTGTGTGTGTGTGTGTGTGTGTGTGTGTGTGTGTAGTAAAATGTGTGATAAAACTAAAATGACAAAATAACATATAGTCAAATCAAAACAAAAAAAATGACGACAAAAATCTCAATGATGTCTCTTTCGTAGCCCCATCCCCTAGACCCTGGGCGCAGGGAATATAAACGATGCCTGTTGTAGATCTGGGCCGAGCGCCTCGGGGTCTCCTCCCGTCATGGTCAGAACCTAACCTTGCTGTAGGCCAATAGTCTTTCAGATTTGATCCGTCCCTATGTCTCCCCATCCACACATATCAAATTATGTCATATCTTCGGCAGATACTCATCTAAGGAATTTCTCTCCAACACTGGTGTCTTCTCGACCTAGAATGGCCTCCGAATAAGAGAATAAAAAAAATATGAATGACCCACGAATGAATGAGACGGTTCGAGCACCCCTACCTCCGGCACGGAGTGTCTCGGCGCATTTAATTTCTGGTCATTTATTTTCTTTTAATAATTCAAATCTCAAGCTATACAACCCTTCTTCCTGGCGACTAATCAATGGTTTTCTTCCCTTCGGAGAGATGTAATTAACACCGTGACCATTACGGCACGGAGGGTTTCGGTCCCGACCCGCTATCCATTATCATCTGATTAGTCACCTTGTAACTGGCGACTCTCGGTCACCTCGGTCTTTGGAGTTCGAATAATTGTCACCTTGTAACTGGCATGCCCACGCGCAACAATAAATGAAGTAAATAAAAAAATAAAAAATGTGTTCCCACATGCAGTAGAGCTAGTAAAGAGAAACAAAAAAACTTCTCTTTCCCGCTCTACTTCTCAGTGACGTAAGCCGTTGGCTACTACATTTTGTCGACGATGAACTCAGCACTTCCTTGCATCATTAGTGGCTCGCACCCCCGAGGATCAGCCACTACCAACTCCAGTTCTAGTCTTCCAATAGCAACATCCCATTGATCGGCTGGCCAATATCCAGCCTCCATTACCCAGCCCCCAATTTCGAATACCCAGACCCCAGTTGCCAGTATCTAGCTTCCAGTATCCAGTCTCTAGTACCCAGTATCCAGCCTTCAATATCCAGTATCTAGCTTTCAGTATCCAGCTCCTAATATCTAATCTCCAGTACCTAGTGTCCAGCCTCCAATACTTGGTGCTCAGCGCACGGCCCCTAATACCCAGCTTCCAGTATCCAGTCTCGGTATCCAGTTGCCGATACCCAATTCCAGAACCAGATTCCTAGTATCTAGTTTCCTGTGCCCAGTCCCCAGCTTCCAGTCTTCAGTCTCCAGCTACTGGTCAACACGCCTCACACAGGCAAGCCTCTAGCACTCAGCCTCCAATATCTAGTTTCCAGCATCCAGTCCCCAACCTCCAATCTCCAGTCACAGGCCAACATGTCTTTTTTGGACAGGCCTCCAACACTCAGTCTCTGCTAACCCAATTCCCAACTTCTGGCCTTTAGTACCCAGCTATAGGCTAGCACACCTTATTCGGGTAGGCCTCCAACACCCAGCCTTCTGTACACAATTCCCAACTCCAGTACCAACTTTTGGCACTCAGCCCCAGTATCCAGTCTCCAGCATTCAGATTCCAGCCCCAATCTCTAGCCACAAGTTAACATGTCTCATGTAGATAGACCTCCAGCTCTCAGTTTTCGACATCCAGTCCCCGGCGTCTGGATTCCAGCCTCCAGTCTCCAACTACGGGCCATCATATCTCATCCAAGTAGGCCCACAACACCCAGCTTCTAGTATCTGGTCCTCATTATTAGGGCCCTGGTTACCAGCCCCCAGTTTCCAACAGCAAGCTAGCACACCTCATGTAGGCGATATTATAATGGCACTCCAGTTTATAATAGAAGAATCAACCACGACAAGTAATAGGTGGTTGCCAGCCAATACATCTTACTTCATTCCACAAGAGAGGAGTTGGGACGACACAAGAAATGGCAAAAGAAAATCCAGTAATTTGTCATTCATGTTCTGCAAAGGAGCCCGAGACAAGCCCTCGGGCTAACTGTATGGCCTATGCTACTAGGCTAACAAAAAAAAACAAAACAAAAATATAGAGGAAAGGATAAGGAGGGATAAGTCAAGGCTTCAACGTCCTCAACTCTGCTAGACGTCTCTCGACTGCCAGTACCTCAATGCGTAGGGCAGCAACCTCTTGGTCTCCAGATTCTACTTCACCCTCGGCTTGAGCTACTATTGTCTTTAAGCGTTGTACCGCCTCTAGGCACTCTGCTAAGGCCTTTTTTAAGGCCTTGGCTCAATGTCTAGGCTCCTCTACCTCAGCGGCTGCTGCTCTAGCTCTACTCCAGGAAGCCTCGGATCGAGCCTATACTCTCTCTGTAGTGGTAGTCAACTCCACCAGTCTCATCTGCTCCTGCTAAATAGCGGCGGCCCTCCTCGCCTATCTCTACTGCTCAGTATGTTGACGGACATACTCGACCCACGTCACCTCCAAGGCGGCGGCCCACGGCTCGCACGAGAAGCCAAGCATGTGGTAACTCTAGGTGTACTTCGCAAGTCGAGCCCTTAGAGCCTCAAGGGAGGGTAGTGGATCGCCTTCAACACACTTCTGCATATCTTGAAGAAGATAAGCAGCTGCATCTTTGCTCATTAGTGGTATGCGTGGCTGAGAAGAAGAAGGCCACTCGACTCCTAGTGCAGGAAGGACTTCAACCTCTTCCATCCGGTCATCAGTCAAGACTATATAACATACCCAAAAAATAGGAAGTGAGACATACTGATAGCACTTTCTATAACAAAATGAGGTGATAAACCTAAGAAATGAAAGCTTAGCTTGCCACCTACCAGGAGCAAGACCAATCTCCCCCACGGCAGCCTCTATTGGAGTGGGATAAGGCAGTGACCCCTCAGTAATAGAGGAGAAAGATGTGGCTTCTCCTACCCCCTCGGCTATCGCAGCCACGGCCGTGGGCTGCTCGAGCTCAACAACCGCCGCCACCGACTCCTGTGGGCCCACACTTGCGGCCGCCTCAGCCATAGTACCCTCCTCTCTCAGGGCTCCAGGAACTCGAGAATCTAAAGTCTCAGAAGCCTCACCCATCTCCCTAGTATCATCTCTAGGACTAGGGGAGGAGCCGTCTGAAGTCCCCAAGGAATCCTCTGAAGTAATGGACGAGGATGATGTTCCCGCACATCACCAGGCAACAAAGATAACCATATTAGCTCAGCAAACAATATTTCTTTACTTAGAGAAAGAGGGAAGCGGTGCAAGTTTTACCAGTCGAACTGCCGCTACTAGAGCTATCCTCAGCCCCCTCTACCGGATTCCTCAGCCCCCTCTGCCATGGTCGAGGCAGCCAGTCCCTCACCCTCTACGCCTACTTCTGAGGGTGGCAACTCACCATCCATCAAAAGAGCTGCGACATCTGCATAGGGACCCAGATTAGTATACATCGAGTGATAACTAAGTATATTTGCCATCCAGAAGAAGTCTAGATAAGTCTCGCCAGCAGGGGTACTTCCCGTGGAAACACCCTCAATGTCAATATCCTCAGTTCTCCCTTGCGATAAGCCTGGGGTGCCAGAACCTCCATCGGATGCCACTGTGGCTGTCGGTGGCAACTCATCTTCGGTGGGAGAAGTAGGCGCATCTGCATAAGAACATGTTACTATGCAGCCAGTATCAACAAAGCAAATTTGCCACAATAAGACAACCAGTTACTTATATGAAGGTCCTGATGTGCTGCCCGTGGCCCAGCACACAGTGTAAGCCAGCAACTATGATAGTAAAGGAAAGAACGATGACTTTGTCGATGCTATGGATGAGTCGCCTCCCATGACCTTGCCATGATTGGTGACAACACCCCCAGTAATCATTGGCTCTGAATCGAAAGCCGGCGGCTCTACGTCCAAACCTGTGGTGGCAAGCTCCCGAACCATCTCGAGAGCCATCGTCCTATCTCCAGATGCACAAGGGAGCAACGCTATCAATCAATTAGCAGTGGCGGATAAATAATAAAAGGTGAGAAAGGAAAGTCAGTAGCTCATTTATGGGCCAAGTGGCGCTCACCGGGGCTCTCTCTCTGCAGCAACCCGGATAAGATATGGGAATAAATAAACAAATCCTCCAAATAAAACAAATAAAATATGAATCTCCAACTCACAAGCCCTCATTATTGAGCTTCAACCCATATACACTCAAAGCCTAGAGGGGTTTCACGTAGGTGAGATTTAATATATATATCAAATGGGCCTTTAGCCCATAACCTCTTCCACGGTGGGAAGGTAGTGCTTAGGATATATGAGTATATATAGATAATAAAGAGGTTGTGCTATAAACCCAAACTTCATCACGATCGAACATGTATTGGCCTTAGGGTTTCAAACCGAACCAGGAAGATGGCTACAGAAATAGTAGGATGGTGATATACGTGAGAAACTTTAGGCAAGTTAGGATTGCTTTCATGGGAAACTTTTATCCCTATAGGATTCTAAAACCCCATGGGTTTTCTCCCCTATAAATTTAAAGCTCTCTCAAACAAGCTTCGGCTACTGCGATTACGTTCGAAGGAACCCTGCATCGTCGTCTTCCACTACACCCTCTTGTCATCGTGCGTGAAGGAGAAACCTTTTCCTTCTGCTTCTTCTGCCTCCCGTACTGCTGTTGTCTGCCTACGTGAAGGAAGCCGCAATCATACGAGAGGAAGTGAAGCATGTTGTTGCTTCTTCCTTTATGTTCGTTTGCTGCCATCTGCTTCTGTTTGAAGTACTACAGTTGTCCTTCTTCTTCCACGATCATGTTTTCCTGTTACTTCTTCCTTTTGTTGCTGTGGATGCCGTGGGATTTCCTCAGCTACCACGGTTGCTGCTGCATCGTCCTATCGTAGTTGCTATTGCTGTAGTTGATAGTCTTCTCTCATGTTCGTGAATATTCTCTTCGTTCGTCGTCTCAACCAACCATAAGAGGTAGGTGTTCTCAAGATACGAAGCCCAACATGAAAATCAAAGTCAATTCATGCATATAGGTCGTATAGTGTTGATTCCATGATTCCTGTTTGAGTTTCGTGAAGTTTTACCAAGTTTCAGTAAATAGCAACCAGGTCAAGGGCACCTATTAAATGAACGCCTGCGCGAACCGTCGTTAATTCTTCAGAAATTGCGACAGTGGCTAGGGAGCAATTTAATGAGTGACCTTAGCCCAGCCTCTAATTCTTTTAAGTATTTAATAAATACCACATGTTTAAAATTAAATATCGATCTAACCTGATGTTAAAATTATTGCATGAGCATGTTCCTAGATTCCTGATATTTTTCTCTGTCTATCCATCTCTTTACTTTCCTGATTATGTGAACTCCTAGTCTGTGAACAGTGATATGTGTCTAAGATTGTACCCACCCGATGCGTAGCATCAAACAAATAATGAGCGACAGTCACATTGTCGCCATTTAAAGAATGAGCGCCCCTATACGGTGGCGTTGATTTGTAAAATAATTAGTAAAAATGAAATATATGAAAATTTGATTCTACGACATGACAGTATACGTTATTTAAAGATTGTGCGCCATTGTGAACGGTCGCCAATTAAAAATTAAATTATGTTAATTCTAGAAAATTACAAGGATTAGCGCCCATTCATAGAGTCGCTAATTCTTAGTCATTTAAATTGGATTATTGTAAATATAAGATTGAACGACCTTTCAGAAAGTCGTTATTTCAGTATATAGCGATCTTTGAATAGGCGCCAATTCTTCTCTCTCAGTTTTATCGCGTTTCTCAACCCATATTGCGGGTATACTTGGCACTCTCATCTCACATCCGTAGATGGAGTCCCTATTTTGTTTCTATCTATTACACACTCAATTCTTGGTGATGATTGGACCTTCCACGGGATATTCCTTCCTTTGGACTGGTACTTTCTTCATTGAGACCTCCGTAAGTCTACGCTAGCCTTGGATTCCCTCAAGGCACCCGAGCAGGTTGTACCCTCAAAACCCTGGAACCCCTTTTAGCCATGTCACTCTGAAGAAACATGGTAGTCTAGCCCTCATAGAGTGTTGTCATGGCCTTTATGAGAAGTTCTGCCTTCTATCTTGAAATAGTGATAGCCATTTGGGCGCTAATTGAATTAGCGACCATACAGTCGTCATTATTCACTGAACCTGTGACCTGATAGGTGTCGCCAATTCTTTAATGAGCGACCGTGTTAACGGGCGCAAATTCTCCGTACCTACACTATTTAGAGGAATTAGCGACCAGACAGTGGGTGCTATTTCTAAAATTGATGGCGACTGAGTGGGCGCCAATTACCCAGTTTCACAACATGTCTTGGTTTTCATGTGATTTAACGATGTGTCATACTTGTTCAAGTTCTGCCCTTGAACTCCTTCATTCGTGAAATCTATCTTATCATCCTACAATGGCTTATTCCTTTGGAACTCTACATTGGCTATAACTATAGTGGATGTCTAAAAAATACATGACTCAATGCTTGTGCATATAGGGCCCGATTTGGTCCAGGGAGGAGCACCCGAAAGTACTTGTGCCCATGGGAGTTATATTGATCACGGTGTGACATTGCACCGAAGTACTTGACTTGCTTGATTGTTGACATTCCATGACTCGTACTTGATTGACTTGACATGACTTGCATGGCCCAAAATGGGTGTTTACTTGCTTGATATTATAATAGCCAATTCATGTGACATGACTTGATATATTTACATGCTTGACCGTCTTGACATATTTTACATGAATATCCTGAAATCTTGCTAGTTCGTTAACTCTTGATACTCTACTCTCTCTCGTCATTGTCATGCTTACATGCATAGCTAGACTTGCATTCATGTAACATATAATTTACTTAAAGTAAAACTTGTACTTGAGATATAATTCTTATTGAGCGTTCGCTCACCCTAATTTTTCCCTATTTTTCAGGTAACTCTGATGACGAAGCTCATTCGGATGGGAATGGACATGAGTGAAGAGTTTAGAGCCGTTCCAACTATCGATGCCATTATCTAGTTGTGTCTTTTCCTATTTCTTGAGTCAATCATTGTAATTTTCTTTTATTGAGTCTAGAATGTCCTTTAGTACTTTTTTTATGAAGGAGATTCTGTAATAGATTTACCTTAATGGTTATTATAAATAAATTAGATTTAGTTATCTTGTAATTTACGCATCTCTGTTTATAAGGTCGAATTCCTTATGCTCTGATTGACATGAATGATATAAACTCGTCACGCATACCGGGTTCCTTCCGCGCTCGGGGTGTGACACCTTAAACTCCCCGCTCTCCAGTGAATCCCTAGTGGGAGATAAACCACCTTCATTCGAAGGGGGATCAACATTGTCATCCACCTCTGTACCTGCAACACCAAAGGAAACATACCACCAGCTATTTTTGTAGGAAAAGAAAATATCAAACCAGACAATATTAGGGTTGGCGAAATAGCTTTACCTAAAGCTCCAGAGGCCTCTCCCATCTCTTGATACAAAGGTGTGCCAGCAGTAGCTACAGGCTCCCTCGTCAGATCCATCAACTCTGCAAAATTGATGCTCTGCTCACTCCCTTCTTCTGACGGGGGGATCACCCTGGGAGTGGGAGAGAAACCCAGTCCGGTCACAGCCTCTGAAGGAGCTACAACAAACATTCACGCATAAGTGAATCAACCCTATAAAAGGCAATGGTAGTAACCAAAGTCAAAAGAATTGCAGACCAAAAATATTCACTCAGTGCTGGTTCTTCCCCAGCATCTATCTCACTCGCCAAGGCATGCGAGGGCATACCAGTCTCTGCCTCTCCTCCCACGCGGGCACGCTTGGGGTGCGGCTGAAGATCCCCGCTCCCACCCCCGACGACGCCCCTGTCAAGGAACCATCTCCTGCCGTAGGAGACCCTGCCAGATAAGTGATTAACATTATGTAACCGAAATAATTCAAATGTCAAAATAAGTTACAAGAAGACATGTCTTACTAGCAGGTCCATAAGATGTAGTAGGAAGAAGTATGAGCTACTCTGACCTTAGCCCAATTGCCCGAACAGCTTGTCTCACGGCCTCCTCCAGCTCTCTCAAGGTGTGAGCTTGCTCCACATAAGGGACAAACTCCACCGGCCTAGCCGCTCCTATAGCATGAATGATGTGTCATCTCCAGCTCACAACTATCGTGTCGGTAAAGTTCCCCTCTGGGAGCATGGTATCACATGGGCTCCTCAAGTCCAGCCCATAGTCCTATAACAGCTGGGTTCGCCATGTCCGAACCTGACTAGAACCAGCTCCAGCCACACCTGAAGTTGAGGCCGCTCGTGATGTTTGCGAGGCTCAACGTGGCCTAACCGATGTTGAAACGTTTCTCGGAGGCACCAGACTCCGGCCTCGCCACTGGCTAGCGATCAGCTCAATCTCCTGGCTGATCCAAAAGAATCACCCTCTTTGAAGCCCAGCGTCAAGGTGAACAAGAGGTAGGTCCTCTCGTAGCAATCGCTCCTCCTCTGCCTTTCTCAAGGCCTGTGCCTTCTGGCAAAATCGACTCCTATGCTCGAACCACCAATGAGCATAATGAACATCAAAATGCCTCTCCTGTGTTGGCTCTGGAACTTGTAAGGTGGCTGGTCCACCCCTGTTGCTGAAATCCCACCACGCTGTGGCTACCAGATGGGCACCCTTGCTCCTGTATACCCGGCCAGACAAATGAAACTCCAGACTCGACGAAATAGCCTGGTCATACCAAAAGTATCTCGCGAAACGATATGGATAATATGGCTCCAGAACTGTCGTGCTTGCCCGATGCACAGCTAACATGGTCGGCCGAGTGCTAAACACCCACTCAGTAAAGACAAAGCAGGGCGGCCCCCGCAATACTGGTAAAGTATGGGCTGGTCCCGCCTTAGTCTGAACAACCATCGGCCTGCAACCCTTTGAATAACAATCAAAGGGTAACCCTCTGTCACCTCTGCATGGGAGAAAGGAAAGGACTCGTCGGACATCCTCCAGCTGGCTCTGTATGTCACCATTGCGCTGACTCGTAAAGCCGAACAACAATGGAGCCGTCGGGTTCGTCACCTCCGCCCGTGTCACAAACCCCAAAAAAAGAAGGCCTACCCAGGCACTCAAGTAATGTGTCGGCATCAGGATGCTCTTCTTCCTCGACGTCGGGTGTCCTGCTAATGCTCCAAACCCCTGATAAATGTTGGTCAGTGCTGCCAGAGCTAGCGCTAATCTCCTGCCCTCTGCCAACAAGCATGCAGGCCACATCAGCTCTATCCTCAACAAACCATCTTCCCCATAGGGAACCACAAAGGTCGCCAGCTAGTACGCTAAATATGCAGCCATATATGTTGTATCAGGGAGGTCATGAGGATTCCACCCCTCTGTCGGTGCATATATGTATCTGGAATATGTTTGGAAATGAAGCTCGATCTACTTGTACTTTTCACAGGGTGTTTGATCTCGGACAAATTCATTGTAAAAATAGAAGGGTCCAGTATAGAAATGACGGACCCAAGCATATAATGTTACCCTCTTGATGTGAGCTGGCATATCTCTCCTAGCACAAGCTAAGTTCCTCCAGGTCTTCAGCAAGTACCAGTAACTATGCGTTATCTGATACTGCCCCCGTCCATAAGTTTGGCTCCAGTGGAGGTCAACCAGTATCACCTCTTCATGGCCCTCACCAACTATGGGCAGCCCTGAAATCCTGTGAAGAGACCATAAGTCCAGGGAGGTCTCTCCCTCAGCCATGCCAAAAGTGTTCCATCTACAACAAAATCTCTCTGCCAGTGCCTGTAACAAACCAACGTAACAAGGATACCCATACAATGATGTTGTAACTGCATGGTGTATCCCGGACTTCTCCTGTGGCACCCGATAATGATGAATCACACCCATCAACCACTCTGTCGCTCCCTGGCGGTAATAATGGGATGCTGCCATAGCCCCGCTCCCATTCCAGCTCGGCACTGTCTGCTTCAGGATGCCGTCCAGAATACAATGTTGCTCAACATTATGCTCTGTATATGCCAACCATGATGGCTCTAGAAACAATCCTACCACTGCATTGGAATCAGCTCGGTGATGACCATGTAAGTCCCAGGTAGCTGGACCCAAAGCTGCCTCTCTAACACTGAACGTTGTCACTCTGCCAAAGAATCCCATACAATCGACACTGGGAAACTACTGCTACCGCTAGAAGTCTCTCGGGAAACTAGGATAGTTGAAAGTACAAGCACCTCGTAGGCTGTCCCTACCAAGAAGAATGGCCGCCTCCAGACGGTGGCGCTCTCTAGCAAGTAGGGGATCACCTTCCTCCATCCCTTCTAGAACAAAGCTCTGGAGAAAGGTGAACAGAAAATAGTCCAGTGGATACTCCTCCAGGTGACCTCCTGATCGATCGTACTGGCAAATCCCATTCGTACGGGATATCCAGGACACCTTCACAATCCCTCTTACTCCATCTCCTTCGCCCAGAGGGCCTTCAACAATCAAGGTCAGCCCTCGGTCAGTGCTATCGAAGTTGGCCCAAGTAATAGAGGGCGGGCTCAATGGCGGCATCAACTGATCTATCTGTCGGACCCAATGATCAGTGCTCGCCCCAGCACGCCTATGCTCCCTGCCATCTCTCCCAAATTTTGGCATGATTGCGAATTCACTACAAAAAAAACCCAGCAAAAATTAGTGATTAGCGATATATACAAATATTATTGCACAAGAAAAATAATAGCAAAATAAATATTTAAGCCATAACAACAAGCAAAGGATAAGGCTCACGGGCCGTACGCCCTCGTCTTCGACTCCGACTCATGCCCCGTGGGGGGCAATTGTTGTAACTGATTTTATCTCAGAAGATAATCCTGACTAAAGGGTGTGGGACCACTCCCAAACACCTTTTGAGCGCTATTATTTAGCATCTTCACAATACATTGGGCTCGATCGGGGATTCAAACCGACTTGTCGTGGCTCACGGTGACTTTGATAGCAAGCGGGGACTATCCCTGATCACCTAGCATGCAACTTCGCTCACTAACATCCTAGCCACCCAAGCCAACTCGGGGGCACCTCAGCAACACGCCGTGAAAAATAGTACCCAGCAAGGAGGCTTGGGATCAACCTAATATGCCTCTTCCCAGTCACTCAACATCGATAATCTACGAACGAGAGGTGAACTTGAGCCCCGAAAATTGTCACCTAGCTCATACGGCTCCTAACAAAGGGTGAGGGAATTACCTCGAACACCTTATAGGCCGCCTGTTTCCAGCCATTCCATATCAACCCAGAGCCAACCAGAGGCTCTGGCCCACTTGTCGTGCCATGCGGTGACTCTAGGGGTGAGCACGATTTGGTTTGGTTTGGTTTGAAGAGAATTTTTCTCAAACCAAACTGAATCGAATTAAGGCTTCAACCCGAACCAAACCAAACCAAACTACTTTGAAACCAAACTGAACCAAACCAAATTAATTCGATTTGGTTCGGTTTGAACCATATTCATCTCCCCTTTTAAAAATTAGATTGGATTCAAACAAGAGTAGATAAAGGCAGGGTAGAAAATTTCTACCAAATAATGTAAATATTAAAAATATAACATAAAAACTTGTAACTTGTAAGAACAAGCTCTATAATATTTTCACATAAAAAATTAAGAACTTCAGTTACAGTAAAATGGAAGGTGATTTAAAATCTATTTCACATAGTCGAAAACCCCAACAAGATGGCGGGGATTGGACCTTTTAAATTTGGGTTTATAGTTAAATATACACTTATATTAACTTGACAAAAATATCTTTAAATTCGGGTTATTCGGTTCGGTTCGATTTCCTAAACTTCAAAACCAAACCAAATCTTTTAATACGGTTCGGTTTGAACCCAAATCAAAAAATTTTAAATTTCAACCCAAACCAAACCGAACCAAATATATCAGTTCGGTTTGGTTTTTGGGTTGAACCCGAATAATGATCACCCCTAGGTGACTCTACATAAAGTGGAGACCACCCTTGATCTCTCGACAAGTGGCATTCGCCCACTAATAATTTAGCTACCCAGGCCAACCCAAGAGCTCACAGCAATGCGCCATGACATGCGGCACCAGCGACATGCCTGAGGATTTCCTCAAAGAAGTCTCCTTCCACCCAGCCCACATTAGTGGACTAGGTCATCCACTCCAAATTGGGCCCCGAGGGTCACTAGCCAGCCCATACGGCCCGTAGATGGTAGTCGGGTATTATCTCGAACACCTTGCGGGCGTTCATAGTTCCAGTCACTTCACCACGAGTCGGGGCCAACTCACGACTTGGGAATACTTGCCACATCACACGATGACACCACGAGAGTGGGGGACCGCCCCCGACTCCCAGACATGTGGCATTGGGCCGCTTTATAGTCATCAGGCCAACCCGAGGCTACGTACCAGCTCGTCGTCTAGCATGGCATATGCTTATTAAGGCCGAGCATTCATGCCTACAATGCCTTGCTCCCGCTATCCTAGCTATGCCAAATGAAAATTCAAAGTCCTAGTGGGCCATCTAAGCCTTTACCCAGCCTATACAACACACCAACAAGGCCAGGGGAATTACCCCGAGCACCTTGAAGGCGACCCCCCATCAACTTCATTTCGAAGCTCGTGTCAACACACAAGTCATGAAACGTGCAAGCCAACCCCCTCCCAGTCATCAAAAGAAAGGAAAAAACAAGGGGAAGGAGACCACCCCGGGGCCACCCTCAGACCCCCACGGCCAAAGATGAACCCCCACGCCAAGGAGGCCCCAGACCCCGGGGCATGCCCTCCCAATCCCGCCAATCTGTGGAAAGTCAACTTACAACGTGGAGCATGCGAGAAGCGTTCGAGGAGCCTCCAAGGCGAAAGCACGGTCCAAGAACTAAGTTTGAGCACGCAGAGCACCCGATCTTCTAGGGGTTCAAACGCGTCCAAAAACCCAGTCCAAACGGGCCAAAAAACCAGTCAAATCCTAGTCAAGTGGGGTCTAGAGAAGGGGGGGGCATTTAAATATTTCCTCTCTCCCTCTCTCCCTCTCTCTTCACACATTACGCCCAGCCCCCCTAAAGGGGGGGTTTATCGAGGATAGGCGGGCTGGGTGCCCTACCTATGTAAACCCCCTTGAGGGGGGGATTTAGGCGGGCCACACCCCATTCAAAAGAGAGAGAGAGAGAGAGAGAGAGAGAGAAGAGGAAGAGAACTTTCCCACGTTAACTCCTCTTTCTCTCTGTCCATCCTCGCCACCTAAACCCTCCCCTTTCTGTGGGATGAAGCCAAGTGGGACCCACTCTCACTTCCCCGCGTAAACCACTCTTCCTCTTTCCTACATGCGCCCCCCTACACCCCCCCTTTAGGTGGGCCAAAAAATATGGGACCCAACCCACACTCTCCCTCTAGGCCGCCCCCTAAACCCTCCCCCTTTAGACGGGCCAAGCCCCACACCCAGTCCACACTCTCTCTCCAGGCCGCCCCTCTAAACCCCCCCTTTAGGCGGGCCAAAACACTCCATCTCTCACACACAGAGTTTCTTCTCTCTCCATTCCCCCCACCTAAACCTACCCTTTAGGCGGGCCAATCCCTCAAACCCACTGACCTTTACGTGGGCTCACCCCTTTACGTGGGAGCCTCACCACCTAGTCATCCCTTGCCTATAAATCCCCCTGGAAGGCCAAGGGTCAAGGGTATTGATCGATGAGAGGATACAATACCTAAAGCACAATTGAAGCACTCGAAGCACTTGGAGCGTAACCTGACTGTCTGTGCATGTTTGGCTTTGTACATGCCAAGGGTATGTCACATCAACACCCCTCATATGGCATTTAGCCAACACACATGAATATTCTCCTCTATGTCTGGGGCACCATGGTAATAGCGCAAACACTCGTCCACCGAGTTCGCTTGCATATGGCGCGCCATGGTAACGACATCGACACCCTCATACTGGAACCTCCCGTACTTTGGGATCGGCCTACGGCTGCTCGCTCCGAGCCGGTGATCAACTGTCCCACCAGCCGCACTAAGTTAGATCGACCGTAGCCTGGAAGTATCATTCCCAAGGCCCGGTCCTAACTCCCGAATATGCTAACACCCGGCACGCACGCCGGCCAGTCGGTGTCAGTATCCTAGTACCCAGTCCGGCCTACATCGCTGCATAGTGTCTGTAGTACCTGGAGGACCCTCTATAAAACTACAAAAAAACCTGCTTTATTGTGCAATGACTCGGGGCCTGATCTTTATGACAGAATTATCTCGTGGCTTGCTCCAATATATTAAGGCCTTTGAGCGCATGTCTATAACACCCTTGTGACTCGTCATAGTGAAGTGTATTCGGAAAACCCAATTCTTCACCTCTCTTGGCACACTTTGGTGTCCCATCCCCTCCAGCTCCCAGTGTTATTTGTCTCTCAGACCAGTACCCATTTGCTCCTTGCTGAGCCCGTGTCCGCAGCCCTATTCTGGTTTATATCTCTCCCGGTTTCTAGTGCCTTCAACTAGGTTTGTCGAATCTGACGGTCGAATTCTAGGTTTGTCGAATCTGACGGTCGAATTCTAGCTGCAGCACGAACCATGTCCCTCTTATACATTATGACTTCTAGGGTGTCCCAATCCTCCTCAATAGATAAGACAAAGGTGTCTGGATTCAATCCGATGTAAAACAAACACCGACTGCTTGCGGTCGGTGGGGAAGACATCCTATACACGAATCCCCACAATTACCCACACTCGTACCAATGGAACCTCCTCCTCTCCACGTGTCGTCCGACATCCCGAGCCCACGTTCCGTGCCCTGGTGCCACTTTACGGGTTAACTTCGTTCCGCAGGTGATCGTCGAGAAATCGGCTGGCACGCCCGCACTCTGCCCAGTCTTCCCTGTCTTGGTCGTCCAGCACGATTAGTCATATGCTACTCTTTCTTGTGCATTTTATATCGTTCTTGGCATTTTCCTATCAATACCCTGGAATCCCTGCATGCCAAGTCGACCCATCTCGGCCTTCCGTAACATGCGAGTGTGTGTCATCGCCGCCAAAAATCGACAGGAATTTCTGCGATCGCCAACAACTAACTATCTGATCATACATTATTTCTAAATATATATGATAACTACATTTCTATACAAATCTGCACTTAACAAATATCAACTGTATGTCTCACATTGTCTTATATTCATGATAGCTGAAATATCCTAAAATCAACTTAGTCAGCATACTAAAGAAATTTCTTCACTGAGTAAAACAATGATTAAACAATTACATGAACTTAATTATCAAGCTATCTGATAATATCTCCTACCTTTTGATAGTTGTAATATAAAATGTTTCCTGATAATTGTGATATATTGCATGAAGTTAACTTAGTCGCTGCAATAAAATGAACTAAGACATATCGACTATCTTATTATGTCCTACCTAATAAACATATCGATTAAGTCTATAGGTAAGCGACCTTTAGCAAAATTCAAATTTCGAATGGATCAAATGCAGCTAACTTTGTAATACTATGTTCTTCTGACCTGATATACACTTGATTAACAGTCAGGAAAGGCATGGTATTTATTTTATTTCAGTCTGTACTAATAATGGCAGATTCAAGGGACATGTTTTAAGACATGCATGAGAGTAGTAAATATTTTATGTAGTATTTCTCTAACCTCTGCAGTCTGATAGTCCCGGGATGGAAAAGAGAACCTACGAAAAGGACACTGCAAGAAGATACGTTGAAAAGAAGGATCCTCTCCTCAGAAACGTATTTAAAGAACAAGAAGGAGGATATGTATTCTGTCCTTTCATAGACTTCTCACAGAGAGTGCTCGCCAAGAAAACTCAAAGAAGAAGAGACCTCTGCACAACTATAGGTCCAAGAACAACAAAGTTGCTCTCACTCTCAAGTGTGTTTAACACTCATCGGTTTGAGTCTAACGGAAATAAAGGATGTGCATAACGTCTCTCAGGTTGTATATAACAGACTAACAATATAAGAGAACTATAAATTAAAGTTGAAGTGTGTTGCTCCTATTGCTGCTACTTGAAAAGTTGAAAGAAGCAAACACACACAAATCCATTTAGCCAAGTAGGGCCGAGCAAGTGCATCCACAGTCATATCTTTTCAGCAAGCTTACATTGCATGGTTGAGAGAAGCTGAAAGCCAATTCAAGTCTCAATCACCATTACTGTTATGTGCTCGACATGAAGAAGAAGAAGCCAGATAGGATCTTCATTCCAATCTTTCCTTATCTCTTCTTTAATCCTTGCTTTATGTTCAGGACCACTGTATCTTATTATGATTTTTCCAGCTTGAACATTACTGTACTTATTGTACACAACTCTACCTTTTAAGATGTTATATATGTGTAAACCCACTTAACAAGTGGTTTACCTCTGCTTGAGGGGAGAAGTCCTTACTTGCAAGCAAGAGTGCCTACAGGAGACTTGATATCCTTAGTTTGGCTGTGCCATTAAAACAGCTGGGGTCCTTGTGAGAGGATGCCCGGGGTGTAGCTGAACACCAACAGAAACAACTAGGTTTGGCAAGCCTGCAAATTGGCTGGGTCTGGCTAACCCATAAAAGTTGGGATCCTAGTGAGGGGATGCTCGTGGTGAGCTAAACACCTAAGTAAAAATAGCCTTTGTACTATTCTCAGTTTGGGGGAGATAGTGGAACTCCTAATGGTTACTAGGGACTGGACGTAGGACTGGCTAGAGGTCGGTGCCGAACTAGTATAAATCTCAATCTTCTTTTGTAAGATTATTTTTATGTGACTGCATTGTGCTTATTGTGTTCTTCATTCACTATGAATTTATTTTAACATTCTATTTTCGTCACACACTATTTGTTAATACTAACTATTACAACACGCTTCCACTTATAATCGTGCTACTATTTTTTCAATTTTCTCACATTGTTATCTGCAACACTCTTTTATAACTCGGATTCCATTTGGGAACTTGCATCTATTGCATATCGCTGACTTTTAAGCTTATTATAATGCAATCAATTTTTATAACCCATTGTTGCGTGGTTTTTTTATGCCGATGACCGGGGTGAGTGAAGGGATACAGCGGGGAAGAAAAATATGGGATTTTGATGTATCCCGGGTATCCTCCTCATGGGTGCATGCCTCTCACGGCGGTACCAGGCACTCTCCTTTTTACAGAAAGTCGAAAAGGGTCGAATGGCACAGAAGTGTCGGGATAAGGGTTAACCAGATAAGATGCAGGCATGCCAGTCGATCTCTCGACAATCACTCATGGAACCAAGGTTTGACCGGGGAAGCGCCACCAGGGCGCGGCACGTGGGCTCGGGCGATCGGGCGACACGTGGAGAGAAGGGGTTTCATGGGTACGAGTGCGTAGGCGATTGTGGGAATCGTGTACATGACGTCTTTCCCCACCGGCCGCAAGCAACCAGTGTTTATTTACATCGGATTGAATCTGAATACCTTCGTTCTATGTTGAATAAAAGTCTGTATATGTGTCTGAAGCCGTGGGTGGAGGGCCGAAGGCGTCCAACAGCCAGGGGTAAGCGTAAGACCAAGGGGTGTTAACTAGGGTCAGGGTGTTGGGCACGGATGCCGAGTGGAGTGGGTAGGAAGCTGGAGGCTCGAATACGGGCGTATGTATTTCACTTGTTTTATGATGAGCCACATGGGCTTTACAAGCGGGCCTTAATGGGCCGAAGTACAAGTGGAGCAAGCCGCGGGATAATTCTGACATGTGATTCGGTCCCCGGGTCATTGCGTGACAAAGCGGATGTCCGCGTGTTTTACTGGAGCTATTTACAGAGGAGTTGGTGTAGGTCTGACTGCCTTGGTGGCCAGAACGGACACAGGCTGGCGCCTGGCGGAGGTCGGACGCTGCTCAAGGTGAGCGGTCGGGTCCGGGTCTCGGACGGCGAGTGTTGTCATGCTGGGGAGTCGAGGTCGGCCCTGGGACTATGATTCTCGGACCAGAGGTCCGACTAGACTTGATTTGCCGATCTGAGGGGCCGACGGCCGACTGGGAGGTGAACGGTGGGCACGTGGTTCCGTGTCGAGGTCCGACATGGCGCTATGAAGTACCCTTCTTCACCGTCGTAAGTGTCGTAAGTTGCCGTACAAGGGCAGGCCCGGGGTGCGGGCGTATTTGCCGTTGGTACGGTCATCTTACATGTGGCGGGGATGGACTTGGCATGAGACGGCTAGACACTGCGTGAGGGGAGTACGTGTGACATACCCTCGACGTGTGTGAGTCGACTAGCAAGCCAATCGCGCGCGCACTTGTCTTCTCGCGTTCCCGACCCTTACCGAAAGCCCCGGGAATCCGAGGGTGCGACAATTAGGCTAGGGAAGTTTGCTCGTCCGTCCGTGCTTCACATACCATATGCCTCCTTTTTTTTTCTTTGGCAAGGGGGGTAATTTATAGAAGTTGAAGGGGTGGGGGGTGGGGTTTAGGCGGACCAAGTTGGGGGTCCAACTTGGTCCGGGTAAACCCCTCAATAGTGTTTTTATTTGTATTTTATTTGTGCATTTTGTGTGTGTGTGTGTCAGAGTGGAAGGGGTGGGGTTTAGGCGGACCAGCCCAAGGGGCTGGTCTGGTCCGCCTAAACCCCTCCTCCAGGGGGGGTTTAGGCGGACCAGCCCCATGGGCTGGTCTGGTCCCCCTAAACCCCTCTTCGGAGGGGAAAAATCTTTTTTTTTTGTTTTTGGAGAGGTTTAGGCGGACCAGCTTGGGGGTCCAAGCTGGTCCGCCTAAACCCCCTCCCCTAGGGGGTTTAGGCGGACCAAAGTCCCTTTCTTTTTTTGTTTTAAAAATCTTTTTATTATTATTATTCAAGGGTTTAGGCAGACCAGCCTGGGGGTCCAGGCTGGTCTGCCTAAACCCCCCCCCCCTTGGGAGGTTTAGGCAGACCAGCTTGGAGGCCCAAGCTGGTCCGCCTAAACCCCTCCCCAAGGGGGGGTTTGGGCAGACCAGGTAGAAGAGAGAGAGGGGGAGTGGTCCCACCTCTATAAAACCCAATTTTTTTGGTTATTTTCTTCCCAAATTGATTAAACAGAAAGAGGATAAAATATACTGGGAGGATACACTGGTGGACTGGCTGCTTGTGTGCGAAGATCGAAAGATTGACGTGTGTGACTCAGCGTAATCTCGGGACTCCGTCTTCGCGAATCCTTCGACATACGGGTACGACGAACGAACTTTGCACGAACCTCGGACTGTGAAGTTAGGAATTTCCGCGAACTGGGACTGGGGAGACGAGGGAGTACGGCCCGTGAACCTCTCCTTTTGAGTTGTTGTAGTTGCATTTGGATGTTTCATATACTTGTGATTTGCTGTATTGTATGTGTTGAATTTCTGGCATACTGACCATTTTTGTGCTATGTCTTGCAGCTATGGCCCGATTTGGCAGGGACGAGAGGGTCCTGAGGCGTGTGGTCCAGGAGGAGGACCGAGCGGCCCATGCCCCTTTAGGCCCACCAGTTATCACCGCGGCCAGCATGGAGCAGCTTGATGGTGGGCAGACAGCTGTGGCAGAGGGCCCCGCCGGCGAGCGCGGCAACGGGGTTGGGGTTGTGGAGCTGGCCCGTGCATCGGAGGCGGGCGGGCTCTACACTTATGACCGCCGCGGTGGCTATCCAATGGAGTTTCCTTTGGACCAACACTTGTTTGAGTTTATCAGGCACTTTGTCCCGCCAGGCATGGAGGAGAGTGACTCACGGGTTGCTGGAGCCCGTCGCCGACTGGAGCGGGCGATCTTGGTGGGTCGAGATAGCTTGCACAGGATTGTTTTTTGCAGCTTTCTGAGTTTCTCTATGGATTACTGGAGGCAGAGTCAGTTTCCCAGTGCTGAGTGCATGGGCTTCTTCAGCAGAGCAGACCAGTTCGGAGTTCGTGCTGGAGTGATGGGTCCCGCCTTCTGGGATTTGCATGGACACCAACGAGCGGAGACAAAGGGCAGTCCGGGATTGGTACTGGAGTCATCAGGGCTGGACTATGCCGGGGAAGACTATGGCGACCATAGCCTTTTATCCAGGATTCTGCGACAAACTGCCGTTAGCTGGTATGGCCGCTGGGCGGTGATTTCGTCACACAGATATCGCCAGGGAGCTACCGAGTGGTTGATGGGCATAGTACACCACTACCGGGTGCTGCTAGATCGAGCTGACATCAGATATGCTGTGACTGCGGCTCTGTATGGGTATCCTTGCTATACAGGGCTTTTACAGGAGTTGACAGAGCGTTTCAACCGCAGGTGGAACACCATGGCAACGGCTGAGGGAGAGACCTCATTAGACTTGTGGTCTCTATGGAGGATCTCTGGGTTGCCGATCAGCGGCGAGGGGTATGAGGAGATAGTGCTGGATGACCTCCATCGTAGCCACACTAACAGGCATGGATGATACCGGGTTCCTTACAGCTGCCGGTATTTGCTGAAGACCTGGAGGGACTTGGCCCTGGCTGGGAAGGAAAGAGCGGCGCAGATTCCCAGGGTGCCGTTGAATGCGTGGAATCGCCACTTTTATGACGGCCCCTTTTGCTTTCACCAGGAGTTCGCGAGGGACCAGACCCCCTGGGAGGAGTACACAGAGGTGGAGCTGCGTTTCCGGACATATAGCAGGTATATCTACGTGCCATAGGAGGGGTGGAACCCCCATAGACTACCAGACGTGACGCACTTGGCCGCGTACTTGACGTACTGGCTGGCGACGTTTGTGGTCCCCCACGGGGAGGACGGCCAGCTACGAGTAGAGCTATTGTGGCCTACGTGCCAATTTCCAGAGGGATGAAGGCTGGCTTTAGCCCCAGCGGCTTTGGCCAATGTTTACCAGGGACTGGGAGTACTGGCGGCGCACCCTGCGCCACGTGAGCGGAGCCTGCTTCTTCCGACTCACTACCTCAGTGCATGGGCTGGGTTGTTGTTCCCAGGGTTGGTGTCTCGCGGGTCTGTGAAAAACTAGGCGGCACCATTGTTGTTTAGCTTCACCGGACAGCCTGATAGGGAAGTAGTGATGCAGCTGGAGGAAGCTAGGAGAGTTTTTTGTAACTTACCCGGCAGGGGCGAGGAGGGTGTTCCTTTTGACGGAGCTATCAGGGACTCCCACCTGATCATGGTGCCTTTGAATGGTGGGGCGGCCTGCGCCCTACCCTACCAGTAGGATCCGGACGCGTCATTGTACACAGAGTGGGTGATGAGCACCCGGCCAGCGGTGCTGCCTTTACACCGGTCCGTGACGAGCTTCTTAGAGCCGTACTACCCACACAGGTTCGCTCGGGACTTTGGGTACGACCAAGGGATCTTGCCGAACCAGGAGTTCCCTTTGGCTGGTCGTCAGTACAAAGGTTGTAACACACATTTGCTAGCAGCGGCGTGGTGGGACTTCTACTGTCGCTGAGAGCCGGAGCGACTGCCGATGCCTGTGCCGGGACGCAGGGGACAGTTCGACGTCCACTACGCCAGATGGTGGTTCGAGCATAGTCACCAGTACCGACAGAAGGCCTCGACGATCCGGAAAGCCGAGGAGACCCGTCTCTTGAGGGAGGACATGCCTCTCATTGCACTAGATGACGGGTATCTATGGACTCACTTTTCTCGGATCCGCCGGGAGGTAGAGAGGCTGGCGCAGTAGGCGCCCCGGGGGAGCCGAGGCTCTTTATCGACGGGGCGGAGTGGCAACGGGGCACTGAAGCCCCTCAAGCAGGCGCGGGCGGCGCCTGGAGGTACCAGAGTCAGGGCACCTCGACCCGAGACGTCGAGGACTTGGTGGACCCAATTTCTGGCGAACTGCGGGTTTGAGCAGTGGGGTTCGCTGGACCAAGTGCTCCCTGAGGGGAGCTTTGCAGATACGGCGGCTGACGACTAGAGGCGTCATATCGCCCATGCGATAGGGTCAGCTGGACCTGTAGAGCTCGTGTCCCTCATTGAGTGCGCCTACTCCCTGAGGGACGTAAAGGAGGCGGTCGCGAAGGCCGCACGGGTTGTGGGTTTGAAGCCAGAGCCTCTAGTTCCTCTGCCATTGACCCCCTTCATGACTTCAGGTAAGACCTCTTCATTAGCCTGCTAGCCCTGCTTTGTTGTTTTCTAGGGCGTATGGCTGAGAGATCTTGTATGGCTGTGTTTGGCAGGTTCTGCGGCGGACAGGGATCCTCTCTCCACAGGGACATCTTTTGGGGATGGTGACGGGGCCCTTCAGCCCTGGAGGAAGCGCCCCTGGGTGGAAACCGGAGTCAGGGAGGTTGGTGAGTCCTCTCGGGGACCCACTGCCAGGGAGCATATCGAGGCAGAGCCGGCTCTGAGTAAGTGCAATGTTCACCTACTTGCTTTATATTGATTCAGCCTTGCCGATTAGCTAACCTTGTGCAATTGGATTTGCTTTCCACAGCGCCACTGGAGACCGGGGCTGATGTGGCCTTCTCGCCACATCAGGAGGTCGACCCACTTCCTGACGAGGGGGTTGATCATGAGATAGATATGTAGGGGCTTCTTCATATGATGGATGAAACTGCCCCCAATGATGTGACCTTTCCAGATTTTGAGCCATGGAAGGCTTCAAAGGTTGCCCAGCTAGGTAAATAATTCTGGAACCGAGCGTGTCGTGTTTATGGCTGTATCTATTTCTGGGAGTTGAAATAGTTGCTGGTGTCGTGCAGAGGTGGCCGGGGCATCAGAGACCGCAGCTTCTCCTGAGATGCGAGGCGAGGTGCCCCCATCTGTTAACGGGCAGGAGCCCGCTACGACCCAGGATGGCTTGGGTAAGTATTAAACTGTTACAGAGGGCATTGCCCTTTCATTATAGAGTTGCGGGGATGCCAATACTGACTGACTTTATGAGGTCATTTTCCAGGTGAGGATCTAGCCGCTACTCTGGAGATGATTCAGGAGCTGGTCCGCACAGGCCCTTCAGTGTCTCTTCCCTCCTTTGAGGGGGAGCCTGAGGGTAGGAGTGCTTCAATGCCGCCCACGACCGAGGAAGTGTCTAGCTTGTTGCCGCAGCTATTGGCGGGGGTGGAGCAAGCTTCCCTGCCGGCTGTGGTGTCGGCCTGCACTGTGGGGCTGGTTGGGTCTTCGAGCATGGGACCCTCAGGTGCGTAACTAGAGACTTAACCACTTCTGTTAAACCTCTTATTGTTGATTGTCTTCTGGTGCTGAAATCCTATCAGTATTATTTACAGGTGTACCTTCGCCCCTAGAAGAAGGTGAGCTGCCCCACAACGGGGCCGAGATGGTGGAGGAGGGGCCCACAGAAGTGGCCTCTGCTGAGGGCGACGAGGAGATCGTCGATATCGAGAAGGTTTCGGAGGGGAGTGCTCCGGCCGGTGAGTTTTCTGTTTGCAACTCTTAGCTGGAGAACCACTCTTGCATGGAGCTGGGTCTGGCGATGACCTTGTTTGATGCGTTGGCTTGCAGGAGCTTCAGGTTCGGCCACCTCTGGGAGTCTGTCGGAGACCTCGTCGAGCTCTTCAGACGACGGCGGATCAGAGATGGAGATAGAGGAGAGTTCAAGCTTGAGCTCTTCATCCTCCGGTGCCTCGGCTGGTAGGGAGGTTCCGACGAGGACCATTTCTAGAGGTATCCAGTGGTCCTCTCCGCCTTTGTTTAGTGCTTGTATGATCTATAAGGTAGAGTGCTGACATTCTTGAGTTACTTGTAGCATCGGATCTTGGGGAGGAGCACGCGTCGACTCCTGACGAGGGCGGGCAGGAGGAGCCTCCTGTCCCACCCTTGCTTGGTGGATATGACCGGATGGTGGGGGAACCATTGCCCTCTCCAACCCTGGTAGGTGATGCTGTGGAGGCGGAGGTGCAGCTGCCTTCCGCGACCCCGACAGATGATGTCACAGAGTCGGCTGGACTTGCTCCAGGTAAGGAGTCAGGATTTGTCTCCTTCTTTTTGTCAGGTTTTTCACCTTATTTGTCGAAGGAAGCCTTTTATGTATCACTTACTTACTTTGGTGTTTGTTGGAACTATGCAGGTTCCACTGGAGTGCCGGCTACATCCGGAGACCTCTCCCTAGATTTAGGGGTCAAGTGGCCTCCATTCGCCTCTCCGCCAGAGCCGTTGCTGGAGGTGAGTGCATGTGCCGCCCTGCTCCAATGGGCGTGAGGCTACTCACAGAGCGAGCCCCTCCCTTCTCTAGAGGACCTGAGTCAGTGACTGCGGGAGTGCACCTAGGGCTATCACGCACTCGGATTCCCACGTGAGCTCTGGATGTCTGGGTTGGCTGGTATCTGGGCCGAATACCTACGACTCCGCGAGGTTCAGGCGCAGAGGGCTTAGAGGCTAGCGGCGATCCGAGAGGCGCAAGAGCAGCGGGCTCGGCTTGTGTCAGTCGTAGCCAAGAAGAGGAGTCACGCCGAAGCGACCGCGTCAGCATCTCAGGAGCGAGCCGCACAGTTGAGGGAGGTGGAGAGCCAGGCTGAGGCCTTGAGGAAGGCCTGGGAGGAGTGGTAGGTAGTTGCTGAGCGTGTCTGAGCTAAGTGGCAGGCGGCTGAGGCTACAGCCGGAGCCAGTGCCCAGCTCTTGTCCACCCTGTAGGCGAAGCTTGTAGCGGCGGACTCTCGCCTTGCGGCGCTGGAGGGGGCTGAGGCGGAGCCCTGATTGTATCTTCCCCCTCTTCTCCTTCTCCCTTTTTTTTGATGTCTGGAGTGTATGGATTTTGTTACTGATGGGGACATCACCGGCGATCTCATTTGTTCGAGGATCCTGATGCTCGCCAGTAGTGCTACATCTTGTTCGCCACTTTATTCCGAGTCATATGATGTATTTTTCATTTTTTTATTATGTAATTTTCCTTTTATTTGAGTCAAGTCCCTAGGTTAAGGTGTCATCTACCTAGGTTAATTGGCATTAGAGTGGTTAATGAGTCAGTTGGGCCCAATTAAGTGGGCTAGGCCCATGGGCACCCCTTCTCCCTTAGTTTATTGTCACTAGTCTAAAACTCAGGGTCGTATGTTAAATTATGGGATTCCTATAAATAGGACCCCAATCCCACCATTTGAAGCTAATGAATGAATGAAGTATTGAGTAAATTTATCCACAAGCATTGTCTTCTCTCTCTCTCTAGCTCTCTAAATATATATATATATATATCTCTCTCTAAAGGGGGTGAACCCCTCTCTCTCTCCTTCTCTCTCTCTCTCCCTTGGGCGAACCTGCCCCTTCACCTCCCCCCCCCTTTGCCACATCACCCGCCACCTCAGCCCCCCCCCACCCTTTCACCTTCCCAAGAGCCATTAGTCCCCTTTAGTACCTCCACATCCCAAGCAACCTTTCCCATTCCCCATACACCCTTTCACCTTCCCAAGGGAGACTCCCTTCTCCTAGGCACCCCTTCCCATCCCCAAAGCAACCCCTTCCTATTCCCTAGACCTCCACTAAACCCTCCCATTAACCCACCACCCAAATCAAGAGGAGCCCTCCCCATTCCCCCAAGCCACTTGCGCCCCCATCTCCCCACCACCTCCCCCTTGGCCATTTGCGCACCCACCCCTCTCCCTGCTAGCTCCGCCCCAGGCCTCCACCCTCACCACCCCTTCCCACCTTCCAAACCCCTCCCCACCACCAAAGCACCCATATCCCCTACCCCTCCACCAAAGAAACCCCCCTCCACCATTTCTCTCTTCCAATCTGTATGCAGCTGAAGACTTGCAGATCGACAATCTGTTGCAGCACTACCTCAGACTCCACCCCAGAGCTCCTGGGGGTGTGGCCTACATCGACGGAAAGCTCTTCCGGTCATCTTCGCAGGCGAGGTGGTTTCGCCTCAATCCGAGGTTGGAGCTGCACAGGAGAGCCGTCCTTCGCCAACTGCACAGAACCAGTCCGGTCTGCAATCAGAAGCAACTTGAAGAAGCTCCTGCGACCACACCAGTGCTCCCATTGGTGCGCCACTTGACCGGGGCAAAGATCCACCTGTTCTCTGTCTAACGCAGCCAGCGGGGCCTCATTCAGAGGTCGGAGCTAATTGTACCAAATTTTCTACCACCGGGACGCTGTTCAGGTCAGTCAGGATCTGCTCCGATACCCTTCCACTTCTTGGACTGCTGCTCTCGTCCCCGACCTCCTCCGGTGCCGTTCTTTCTTGCTTCTCGAAGAAGACTTGCCCAAGGTCGTGCTCGTCTTGGTCCCACCTCGTTTGGACTTCGGGAGTGATCATGGTGACTTTATCCGTCTGCTGTTGCATCCTGGGAGCAGTCCGAGCCTGATCGCAGGGACCCTGTTCCAGAGCCTGCCTCTGCCGGTGAAGACTTCGGACCCACCCACAAAAATTCACAGTTGTGCCTGGGCATGTCAGCGACGTTTTGGTGCAAGTCTCATCAAGTTCGGAGTCCGGGGGAGCTCACAGAGGTGGCTACACTGACCCCCTGTCTTGCTGTTCCAGACCCGGGCAGATTCGGCCGGGTGCTCCATCGGAGCAATCCGAGCAACTCTCCCCTCCCCGCCTGGCCGGCTTAACGCCCCTCCCTGTGCGGAGGTAGTGTTTGATTTGTAATACAGATATCCCCACCCCAAGTCCACCCTCCTGTGTGAGGTGTAGTGCTTGTAACTATTAAATAGGGATCAAGCTTCATCACCGCAGTGTGCGGGGAACCCACACTTCTCCGCTCGCCCTCGTCTCCGAACGGGGTTGGTTTCTTCAAACCAACCAGGGTAAGCTCTGAACTTTACTCCATTATCCGTATTTGTTCATCTAATATCCGCGGAATTGCTCCGTTGAGCAAGAGAGTGATGCGGGACGGGACCACGGACACGACAAGCTCGCGATCGTCCCTTAACGAGGGAAGCGTCGGATGTGCGCGGTTGAGAAATCGGCTGCGAGCTAGGGTGGTCGGCTCTCACTTGTGCCCGGATCGGGTCACGGGACGGCTTCGCTCTCTCTCGCAGCAGTGATATTATAAATTGAAAGCGGGCTAGGTATCTCTACACATGCTCTCTAGCAGCGGCATATAAAGCATATAAAGAATTGAGCTAATGCCAAGTGTAAGGGTGAAGGCGATACCTCCACGCTCTCGGCGTGGTGAAGATGGGACTCGGCCGGAACTCGTACCCCCGGGAACTTAATACATTATGGTTACAGCAATGCAACTAAGCCCACTCCACGCAGGGAGGTAAAGGGCGACACAAGCAGGCCCGGGAGGACCAGTTTCGGGTTGACGGGCGGTTCCGGGTGATGCTTCGGCTTCACGCGTACTCGTGTTAGTGGGGGCCCACGTGCTGACCGGAGGGGTCGTGTGGGGCCTGATGACTCCTCTGTTATGGAGACACTTGGGAAGCGTTCCCCTGGGATGGCGAGCTGCTGGAACGACCACCGGACGTCGGGCGGCCCTCGGACGACGCTCGCGGGGAACTCGGCCACAAACCTGAACTTCTGTTTGCAGGCGCGCGACTTAGAGGAAACTGCTGCTACGATCAGCCCCGTCATTGGAATGCGATGAAATTAGAGCCGTTGGAAAGAGGACTCAAAATACTTCGACGTAGGGGTCTTCAAAAAAAATAATCAGATCTGTATTTCTGATCATGTATTTTACAAGCTTGCTGGAATCTGGCCAGAACTACAGGGGTAGGTTCTGACTTCTCTGAAGATCGACGTTGACCAGGGAGAAGACCTCCGAATATGGAAATGATTTCTTCAGAAAAGTTGAAGGTCTCTGAGAGAGGAATCCGGGAATATTTTTGGATTTTTGATTAGAGAAGAAATGGATTTTATGGGATTTTTTAACTAGACCTGGGTCGGATCTGGGAAACTGTGGGCAGACTATTCTTGGGAACTTGGACGGTTTTTGTAAAATACTTGGAGGGTGAACCAAAAATTAAGAAAATTCCTGGTGGTAGAGGGATGTGGACAGAACTCCCAATAAATTTGGGCGACCCAAAAAAAATCAAAAGATGGTTCGAATGGGGTAAACTCAGAGCTATGAACAGTAAACAGAACCAGGACAGATCTGGAACTTGGACTTGGACGAAAATCGAAAAATAGCTAAAGGATGAATTTTGATGTGATTTTTTTTGTGGGGATAAGGGTTCTAGAGGGGAACCAACCCTGAAATTTTGAGCTTCAGAAGACGAAGGGAGTGATAGCAGGAATTCAGAGAAGAAGGTTCTATCCTGAGTGGACAGAACACCGAAACCGTTGGCAACGACGCGTCGGCGGCGAGTCGATGGCGGCGGCGATCACCGGAGTTGCTTCAGATGCTGGAGGGGATCAAGGGGGAAGGGATTACACTCTAGAAAGGGGAGAGGGGGTGGAGGAACCAGGGAGAGAGAGGGGAGGGGCGCAAATCTCACTTGGGGCAAATGCCTATTTTCTCTTCATTAATTCCTTCAATATGAAAAATACAACCTTATATAGGATGCCAACCAAACTCACCCTCAGCCCTTGGATCTAGGGGTTTGGATTGAAGGGCTGGGATACAATGTGAATCACACATTTAATACATTAGTTTAATCTAATTTGACCATACTTATTCAACCTTGGACTAGATCCATTCAAACACCACCTAAACCACAACTACCATGCCTAATAAGACAAGGAACCTTGCGCCCCCTTCCATGGGCCAAGGCCATTCATGGGCCAAGAGCCTCCCATTAGATCATGCTAGACTTGGGCCTTCCATGTCTTGGTGGCCCATGAGAGGGAGTGGCCCAATTGGGCCTTAAATGACTAATATGGTCCATAAGGGTGGCACTTGGTCCAATATGAACTAGGCTTTCTAATAGACTCTACTAATGGCAATCTAACCTTGGACTTGACATAACAAATGGCCCATTGGCTTGATATAAGCCTTACAAGGAGCCCAAAAGAAAGAAAATACACAATTACAATCTCATACAAGCCATAACACACAAATATACTTCACCCGTGTATGGAAATCGCCTTTGATGCCCCATCAATTCTCCCCGGGTGGGAGGACCTCGACCCCGTCGAGTAGGGGTATGGCTGCTCTGGTACTCCGGCGGATCCATCACCGTGCTAAGTAGCGCGGGTATGCTCCACTCCAAGTGATCGGCACCTGCTCATTCCATATATACTCGATATGCGAACTGCTATGGCTAAAGGTGGTCACTCCGAAGGGGCACTCTCAAAAGGGAGGAAACAGCTCGAAGACTCACTAGGAATCACCGCTGAGTCCCTATAGGTGACTGATCCGGGTATAGAAGTAAAACTGATCCCATACTCATCAAGTGAGTCCACTCGCCTCTTACTCGTAAGAGACCGACAACGAGCTTGCACAAGACACATGCAGACTCACCATGCACAGACACACGAATGCAAACTACGTAAACAATCGACTCAAAATCACCACACAAACAAACCACACAAAGAAAACACACCGACTCATGCACGACTCTAGACTAAGGTGGTAGCATCAAACCCACTAGGTGGCGACATCCTGGGCGGCCGAAGGGTCGCCCAGCTCTTCCCCCATGGCATAGTATTCATCGGCCAGTGCCTCATCGGCCTCGTAATCGACATGCTCAAGCTCGGGAGGTGCGGATCCGCCAACACCTAAGGCTAGGGTGGTGCGAGCGGGACACTCACTAGCAATGTGGCCATACCCGTGACAGTGGAAACACTGTATTCGCGATCGACTACTCTCCCCGATAAGAGGGGCCTTACCCTTATCATCCCGCCGGGTAGGGGGTGTAGGCAACAATGGGGGAGGTGTAGGTGCCTTGGACAAGAGTGGAGGGGGTGCCGGTGCCAGAGGACGGGCTATAGGAGCTGGGGGACAGGCAAAGGGTGCCGGTGGTTGGGATGGAAATAGATCCCGGGGTGGCGGAGGGCGAGGCCGTGGAGTGAAGTGCTCCTGACGGGTGGGCTCCTGAGGTCGAGCCATGGGAGGCCGCTGATGTGGGCCTATAGAGTGACGGGGCTCGGTACTACGGAGAGGGGTGGGGCCCAACCGATGGCTAGACTCGAACTCTCCCTCAAATTGCTCCATCTCGAGAGCAACCTGGTATGCCTCTTCCAACGTCTTGGCATTGCGGCGGAAAAGCTCATACTGGTAGTGTGGCCGCAAACCACGTCGAAAGCGGGACACGGGCATGGTACTCTCCTCCGTGACACCACATCGTAGAAAGTACTCATCAAACTCCACGATGTATTCGGAGACGGACCGGTCTCCCTGGCTAAGACTTTGCCATCTATCGATGAGTCGTTGGCGGTATGTGGGAGGAAGGTACTTTTGCCGAAGTTTATTCTTCATCTCGGCCCATGTGTCGATCGGGGGTTCTAGCCGCTGAAGTAGCAGGCTCTCCACATTCTTCCAATAAGTTTGTGCCTGCCCCATAAGTTTCATGGTGGCAAATCGGACCCTTCGACGCTCCGACATATCATACCATTCAAAATAATGGTCCATGCCAAACTCCCAATCTAGGTAGACTTTCGGATCCAAAGACCCGTAAAAAGCGGGAGGATCCGCTCGCACGGTCTTAAGGACCCGATCATCATCCTCATCTCGTTGTGGCTGAAAACCACGACGGCGTTGACCATACCCCTCGTAGGCATTGTCGGACCCATAGTCCTCGAGACCAAGGTCACGGTGTGGTAGTTGGGGAGCCTGAGGAGGGGCGGGTGGAGGAACCAGTGGTGGCTGGTTTTGGGCCGCGGGAGTGGCCTGGACTTGGGCCATGGGAGCGGGTTGGACTTGGGCCCCTGCGGGAGGAGGTGCGGGTGGACCTTGGGCTGCCCCAGGAGGGTCCCCGTGTGACATCCTATCTAACCGCCCAACGAGGTCTTGGACCGACCTATCGGAGTTCTCCATGCGTCCCTCCATGGCCCTAAGGCGACCATCCATATTCTCGGAGAAGGTCCGAAAGTTAGCATCGGATTGGTCCAACCTAGCCATAATGGCCATCATCGCCTCTTGTAGGGAGTGGAAGTCTCCCGAGGTATCCCGTGGGTTGGCCATAGGTGGGGGTGGGGGTGAGTACTGAGTACCCCGACGAGTGGGCATGCAAACACACCGACTAGAAGACACCGACTAAAGCAAAACACACTAATGCAAAATGATGCACCTAGACTTAACCAAAACTCGGTACGCGGCGGAGACAATCGACCCGAAGGTCACTCGCACAAGTGTGTGGCCTTCCCGATAGGCGTAACCTAACGGTCGGACAACACCTTTTTATATACCGAGTAAAGGGATGTATGCGACCCAAAACGACTCTTTTTGTTGTTTTGAAAATATGATGATCCTAGACTCGACTTAAACCGACTAATGACTAGACGTAAATGACACTCTTTTTTTTTCTTTTTGACACCCTAGACTCAACTCGCTCTGATACCAAATTGATGCGGGACGGGACCACGGACACGACAAGCTCGCGATCGTCCCTTAACGAGGGAAGCGTCGGATGTGCGCGGTTGAGAAACTGGCTGAGAGCTAGGGTGGTCGGCTCTCACTTGTGCCCGGATCGGGTCACGGGACGGCTTCGCTCTCTCTCGCAGCAGTGATATTATAAATTGAAAGCGGGCTAGGTATCCCTACACATGCTCTCTAGCAGCGGCATATAAAGCATATAAAGAATTGAGCTAATGCCAAGTGTAAGGGTGAAGGCGATACCTCCACGCTCTCGGCGTGGTGAAGATGGGACCCGGCCGGAACTCGTACCCCCGGGAACTTAATACATTATGGTTACAGCAATGCAACTAAGCCCACTCCACGCAGGGAGGTAAAGGGCGACACAAGCAGGCCCGGGAGGACCAGTTTCGGGTTGACGGGCGGTTCCGGGTGATGCTTCGGCTTCACGCGTACTCGTGTTAGTGGGGGCCCACGTGCTGACCGGAGGGGTCGTGTGGGGCCTGATGACTCCTCTGTTATGGAGACACTTGGGAAGCGTTCCCCTGGGATGGCGAGCTGCTGGAACGACCACTGGACGCCGGGCGGCCCTCGGACGACGCTCGCGGGGAACTCGGCCACAAACCTGAACTTCTGTTTGCAGGCGCGCGACTTGGAGGAAACTGCTGCTGCGATCAGCCCCGTCGTCGGAACGCGACGAAATTAGAGCCGTTGGAAAGAGGACTCAAAATACTTCGACGTAGGGGTCTTAAAAAAAAATAATCAGATCTTTATTTCTGATCATGTATTTTACAAGCTTGCTGGAATCTGGCCAGAACTGCAGGGGCAGGTTCTGACTTCTCTGAAGATCGACGTTGACCGGGGAGAAGACCTCCGAATCTGGAAATGATTTCTTCAGCAAAGTTGAAGGTCTCTGAGAGAGGAATCCGGGACTATTTTTGGGTTTTTGATTGGAGAAGAAATGGATTTTATGGGATTTTGTAACTAGACCTGGGTCGGATCTGGGAAACTATGGGCAGACTATTCTTGGGAACTTGGACGGTTTTTGTAAATACTTGGAGGGTGAACCAAAAATTAAGAAAATTCCTGGTGGTAGAGGGATGTGGACAGAACTCCCAATAAATTTGGGCGACCCAACAAAAATCAAAAGATGGTTCGAATGGGGTAAACTCAGAGCTGATGAACAGTAAATAGAACCAGGACAGATCTGGAACTTGGACTTGGACGAAAATCAAAAAATAGCTAAAGGATGAATTTTGATGTGATTTTTTTTGTGGGGATAAGGGTTCTAGAGGGGAACCAACCCTGAAATTTTGAGCTTCAGAAGACGAAGGGAGTGATAGCAGGAATTCGAAGAAGAAGGTTCTATCCTGAGTGGACAGAACACCGAAACCGTTGGCAACGACGCGTCGGCGGCGAGTCGATGGCAGCGGCGATCACCGGAGTTGCTTCAGATGCTGGAGGGGATCAAGGGGGAAGGGATTACACTCTAGAAAGGGGAGAGGGGGTGGAGGAACCAGGGAGAGAGAGGGGAGGGGCGCAAATCTCACTTGGGGCAAATGCCTATTTTCTCTTCATTAATTCCTTCAATATGAAAAATACAACCTTATATAGGATGCCAACCAAACTCACCCTCAGCCCTTGGATCTAGGGGTTTGGATTGAAGGGCTGAGATACAATGTGAATCACACATTTAATACATTAGTTTAATCTAATTTGACCATACTTATTCAACCTTGGACTAGATCCATTCAAACACCACCTAAACCACAACTACCATGCCTAATAAGACAAGGAACCTTGCGCCCCCTTCCATGGGCCAAGGCCATTCATGGGCCAAGAGCCTCCCATTAGATCATGCTAGACTTGGGCCTTCCATGTCTTGGTGGCCCATGAGAGGGAGTGGCCCAATTGGGCCTTAAATGACTAATATGGTCCATAAGGGTGGCACTTGGTCCAATATGAACTAGGCTTTCTAATAGACTCTACTAATGGCAATCTAACCTTGGACTTGACATAACAAATGGCCCATTGGCTTGATATAAGCCTTACAAGGAGCCCAAAAGAAAGAAAATACACAATTACAATCTCATACAAGCCATAACACACAAATACACTTCACCCGTGTATGGAAATCGCCTTTGATGCCCCATCAGAGAGAGAGCGCCCGACCCCATGTGTTCCACTTACGAGCGGTCACCGTGGGCTGTGAGAGAGAGGGACCTAGTGCCCCAATTGGCATCCGGCCAGCCCCTTAAGCGTGGGCCTCGTACCTTCGGCAGGGCAACCCTAGCCCTGTTGGCACTCTACCAGCTAGGGTCTTGATCCATCACCTCCACTTAGCATCATCAAGTAACCCGGGCTCGTGTGTGTGCGACGACGATTCGGCCCCAATCTAGTACGTTATTGCTTTGTGATTGTGCTTGCGGAATAGGTCCAAGGATCTTTGTATCTTTGCTGCATACCTCCTTAGTGTGTCACATCAAGTGGTATCAGAGCAAGTTCTAGACTTGTCTCTACTAAGTCTTGTCCTAGGGCCATTGCATGCATCACCCTTGTCCACCATCATGACTACCTCATACTTGGCATATTCGCCACTCTTAGGCCCATTAGAAGCCTTTGTGTTTGACGGAACCCACACTAGTATATATCTAGAGTGGGAGGACTCCATAGATCAACACTTTTGGAGGTTCACTCTATCAGGACCTATGAAAGTCAACTATGCCAAGAGTTTGCTCTGGCGCCAAGCTAGGAAAGAATGGGAGAACATTGTAGGTTTGAGAGTAGCCAAAGTGATGTGACACAACCTAGGACTCAACAAGCAAGCACAATTAAGCATTCAAAAACGGACCGATAATAGCAACCGCTCACCCGATGCTCACTAAGACCCGGGGTAACTTGGCAATGCCAAGGGGAGGTTGTGTGGGCTAGGCCCTTGCTGGTAGAGGGCCAGCATGGCCAAGGTTTGATTCCCCAAGGGTACGGCTGCCCAAATCAAGGGTCCGATGAAGTGCCAAAGGGCACGGGTTCCACTCTCTTCCCACGATGATCACATATAGCAAATGAGCTTAAGGATTGGGCTCTCGTCACGGCCAGCGGAGTTTATGAACTAATATTGAAAGAACAAGCATGAATTAGAGCAAAGTTTTGGAGCACTCACTCGACCGGTTTGAAGAAACTGGTCCCGCTCAGAGACGAGGGCGAGCGGGGAAGCGTGGGTTCCCCACACGCCGCGCCGGGGTAGCCTGACTTGTTTAAGTTATTACAACACTACACCCCATGCAAGGGGGGGATCGTGGGGAAGGGAAGATGATAGTTACATCCAAACACTACCTCCACACAGGGAGGGGCCTTCAGTCGGCCAAGCGGGGAGGGAAAACTTGTGCTAAGAGTGATGAAGAAGTGATGACACCGAATCAGCCTTCTCTCTGTAATAGTTGATAGATAGAGGGTGTGGAGGCCACAGAACTCTCTCTGGAATTTCTCTGAGGGTGAGACCAGTGGGGATCTCTTCGTCTCTGGAACAGGAGTGTCTCTGAATTTTTCCAATTTCTTCAGGGGTCGCTGGCGGCCTGGGCGGGAGTACGAACAGGGTTGCTGAATCTCGGACTATCTACAACAGACTATCAACAGTAGGAAGACGTGGCTGCCCCGACCGTTCCTGAACTTTGAATCAGTCACCGTTAGAACCGTTGGAACCGTGGGTGAGTCCTCTTTACATCAGAACAAACGGGGATGCCAAAAGATGTCGGTGAAGATCAAAGGACTCAGAAAAGTGAGGAGTGGTCTATGCAGATAGTGGGAAGTAGAGTCGAACGCCTAAGGAAGAAAATTGGTAACTTCTGCTACAAAATGCTGAATGGAGTTCCGCTTCTTGGTTCTGAAATTAGACAGGGAGAGGAAGAACTTTACAGAAGAGCTCGTGGCCTGATTCCTCCGGGGTTTGTCGTGGTGAAGCTTTCCCTCTGGATTAGGATCTCTGCAGAGCTAGCTCCTGGTTTCCAATAGCAGGTTGCAGAGGATGCCCCGACAGCTCCCGAACTCGGAATCGAGCACCGTCAGAGTCGTTGGAACCGTGGACGCGTCTTCTTCACAGAAATACTGACGGGGAAGCCAACCGATGTCGGAGAAGACTAAGGGATGCAGAACAATGGCGACTGGTTGGTGCAGACTATGAGTAGCAGATCTGCGTAGCTGAAGGAGAAAAATGAGAACTCTGTATCACGAATGCCGAATGAAGTTCTGTTTCTTGATTCTGGAAGTAGACTGGGCGACGAAGAACTTTGAAGAAGAACTTATGGACTGATTCCTTCGGGGTTCATCGTGGCAGAGCTTCTAATCTAGCTCAGGTCTTCAGCCAAGGCAGAACTGTGCAGTTGTGGGAGAATAGACCTCCTGGACGGCTCGGAGATCGGAAGAAGATGAAACCACTTATGTTGCGAAGGAGACTGGTAGACGCTTCCGACGATGGCTCTTGGGTCTTCAAACTCATCCGAAGGAAGTTGTGGTGGCCGCTGCAAGTTGCTAGTTCATCTGTAACCTCTGGACAGTAAACTGTAACTTCGAAGTAGCTTCCAATGACCAAGAAAGAAGAAGGGGAAGGGGGTAGATGAGTGTGGGAGTGACCCCTGGTTGTAAGGAGGTCTTGGAGGGGGTGTTCTAAGGTGTGGGAGGTGGAGAATAAGGTCTGGAAGAGGGTCCAAAAGATGGTGGTAGTGGGGGCTACGAATTTGGTTGGAATGGAGAGAGGGAAATGATATTCGAAAGTAGGTTTAAGGGTGGGGTTAATTTTTTATCTTGGGAATGGGGGGGTTGTGTTGGGGAAGGGAAGGGGTGCTTGGGGTAGTGGGAATGGTGCTTGGGAAAGTGGGAGGGGTAGTTGGGGGTTGGATGGTGAGGAGAGGATTGGTGGAGGGGGTCTTGGGAAGGGGTGGAGTATTGATGAGGGTTGTGGGGAATGGGAAGAGGCTTAAATGGGGTAGGTGGGGAGTGGAGGTGGTTGGGAAGGGAGGAGAGAGAAGAAAATTCGAATTTGGGTGTTGAGGAGAGAGAAAGTGGAGTGAAAAAGAGAGATTAAGAGAGGGAAGGGTGGGGAATCTCTCCCCTAAGGTTTCTCACCCAAAAATGGAATCTCTCCACTAGATAAGAAGTGTAAACTCTCAAAATGGTAAGTTTTTTCATTCATTGATTCATTTTTTTGGAATGGGGGGAATGGGGTCCTATATATAGGAAACCCACATTTCTACAAAAGTCCCTGACAATTGACTCAATGACAAATAACCGAGGGGGTAGGGGAGAGCCCTTGGGCCAAGCCCAATGAATTGGGCCCAATAGCTAACTAGACAACCTGATGACACTCAAACTTAGGGAAATGAACACAAGACCTAGGTACATGACTCAAATAAAAGGGAAAATAGATCAAATGACTCAAATAAAAATTACATAGGACTCAAAGTTAAATGACTAGAACATTCCGGATGCAACCGGGGCGAGGAGACGAGCTGTGAACGTGGGCATGGGAGGTGATGTCCCCATCATACTCTCGGGGTGCGGAGAACTCGACTCCATCGAGTAAGTGTCCTTCCCTCCTCGGAGGGTGTAGAAGTGGTACTTCCCTCAAGTCTTCCGAACGAGACCGATCTATCCACCTGCCGAGATAGCGCTCGTATACCTTGCTCCTGGTGGTAGTGACATGTTCATCCAATATTCGTTCAATGTGCTCACGCTGGGCTCTCTTGGCTGGTGGACTCTCCTCACGGGTGGGTGCTCTCTCAACAGAGGGAATAGGCTCAATATCCTCACTAGGTACCACCGTGGGTCCCTTGTATGGCACTAGGTCGGCGACATTGAATGTGGGACTTACCCCATATTCCACAGGGAGATCTAACTCATAGGCATTTGCACTAATGCGCCTCAGGACCTGGAAGGGACCAGCCCCACGTGGCCTCAATTTGGAGATGGCTCCCGGGGAGAGCCTCTCCGTCCTTACCATCACAAAGTCACCCTTATGGAATTCTTGGTGACGTCGATGAGAGTCGGCTTGCCTTTTATAAGTCACATTCTTCTTGCTAATGTGCTTGTGGATCTCTTTATGCAATGTTGTGTATGCAGACATTCTGGGGGTGATGGGTGGACCTGGGCAACCAAAAGTAGACCTATCGTGTAATGATGCAGTGTAGACTTTGGTTAGCCTAGGTGGGCCGGGGCACCCGTAGGTGGCCCTATCATGCAAATTGGTGATAAATATTGGGGTATCCGGACATCCGTAGATGCCTTTGACATGCTTAAGACCCATGATGAATGAAGGTGGACCATGACATCCGAATATGGACCACTCATATTTTCTACTTGACATGTGGATGATATGAATGAATGGACCCAACATAGTGTTCATGCCAAGGGGTATGGTAAGCCTAGACACATGCATGCTTTTCCCAAAGGTGACTTCCATGTGTATAGGTGTGGGACAACCTTTGAACTCCCATTGGAAAGGATCGAATGGATCTAAGAAGGTGGTCATCATGGGGTGGGGCACAACCTTATTACCTAGGGATATGTGGCTCAAGGTCATGGCTCCCAAGGTGTAACCCGGGTCTAGGATGGGGTGGATTGGATCAAACATGGTGGGTTGGGATAGGAAAAGGTGGGTGGTGGATAAGGTGATTGGGACCCATAGGTTCTTTGACCCCCATTGGAAGGGATCAAAGGGATCATAAAAAAGGTTATCGAGGGGGAGGGGCCCTATGTCCTCAAGATCCTCAAGTGGTGGTGGGTCATCCTCCTCTAATGAGACAATTGGGCCGAAGTTCTTTGTGAGTGGGTCAACCATGAGGGAAGGGCTTGACTTTTCACCCGATATAAGAAGCTCCAAATTGAGGAGAAGGTCGGGCTCCTCGGGTATGGGGAGGAATAGAAGGAGGTCACTAGTGTAGCATCCAATGGTGCAAATCGAGGTGATAGACCCGACACAAAGGTGTAGGAGGTCAAGGCTCCTAGATTGTTCGGCCATAGGGGTCAACATGCTAGTGAACTCAATTTGCCATGCTAGACCCTTAAGAAGATCCCCTAAAGTTTCCACTTGGTAGGATGATTGGATGGTGGTGTGATAGGTGGAGAAGGGTACTATGGGGAGGTTTAGCTCCATGAGAGGGTAGACATTGGACGTGATGGGGTGAATTGGTTTCTCCTTTAGCCATCTAGCTAGGGGCCCATCTATGATTATGGTGCCATTTGTGAAGGTTTGTGGCTCTTGAAGACTCGGACAATTTGAAGTGGTAAAGGGTTGAAGCTCTTCCTCACCATTGGTGTGAACTTGGGTTTCCTCATGGGTGGGGAGAGGGTCTGGGCTAGCAACTATTCCTATGTGAGTGGGTGTGGCCTCTTTTCTTAAGGGAATGGGAGGGTCTTTTGGAGATGGAGTGATGATGGTTGGGGCATGGTGCACCCGGGGTGGTGAGTGAGGTCGAACTTGGGTTGGGAGTGGAAGTAGTGGTGGCTTAGGTTGGGGTAGGGTTGGGTTTGGAAGTGGAAGGTGGGTTGGGTGACAGGATTTGGGTTGGGTGGTGGTGACCGTCATGGTTCTAGGTGGAGGGATGGACACGAGGTCTACTTGGGTTTGAATGGTGAGAATAGGGTGAGTGGTGGTCCTTTTTGGGGAAACCGGGTCGGTTAGGGGTCTCTTCCCCTTGGGATCGGCTGGTTGTGGAGGGGTGGTAGTGGGGGCCAATTGAGTTTGGATAGATAGGTTTGCGGAAGGAGGTTTTGGTTGGAGTGTGGGGATCCTCATGGGATTTTGTGGAGAGGTGGTTGTTTGGTTTATTTGGGTCTTAAGGGAGAGGACTTGGTCGCGAAGTGTTGTTATGATGGTTGAGAGATGAATTGTTGGGGGTGGTGGGGGTGGAGACCAAAGGTCGGTCTCAAGTTGGCCGGGTGGGGATGGAGGAGTGGTAGTGCTCCTCGGGTTAGGGGTGCTTGAGTAGGAGGGGTGGGAATGTTTGGGGATGTAGATCTTTCTAAGTTCTACCTTCATCTCTTCCCATGAGTGAATAGGTTCTTGTCTTCTAACCCTCCTTAAGCCCTCTATGTGTTCCCACTTACTTTTGGCTTGACCCCGAAGTCGTCCCTTGGCCTTTCGGACTCTCGTCGGTCCATATACCCAAGTCTTTTCGAAGTACTTTTCTATCGTAGCCTCCCACCTAAGATAGTCACTAGAATGTGATCCGTCAAAGGTAATATCCCTATCTAGGATGAAGTCTATGGGTGGTGAGTAGGCTAAGTAGGTGGTCATGATGAACGGGGGGATCAATGCAAGGGTCGGATTGATGATGACACCAATGCAAGCATGCCCTAGGACTTGACTTAATAGAGACAAGTCAATGACTTACTTTGATACCACTTGATGTGACACAACCTAGGACTCAACAAGCAAGCACAATTAAGCATTCAAAAACGGACCGATAATAGCAACCGCTCACCCGATGCTCACTAAGACCCGGGGTAACTTGGCAATGCCAAGGGGAGGTTGTGTGGGCTAGGCCCTTGCTGGTAGAGGACCAGCAAGGCCAAGGTTTGATTCCCCAAGGGTACGGCTGCCCAAATCAAGGGTCCGACAAAGTGCCAAAGGGCACGGGTTCCACTCTCTTCCCACGATGATCACTTATAGCAAATGAGCTTAAGGATCGGGCCCTCGTCACGGCCAGCGGAGTTTATGAACTAATATTGAAAGAACAAGCATGAATTAGAAAAACGTTTTGGAGCACTCACTCGACCGGTTTGAAGAAACCGGTCCTGCTCGGAGACGAGGGCGAGCGGGGAAGCGTGGGTTCCCCACACGCCGCGCCGGGGTAGCTTGACCTGTTTAAGCTATTACAACACTACACCCCATGCAAGGGGGGGATCGTGGGGAAGGGAAGATGATAGTTACATCCAAACACTACCTCCACACAGGGAGGGGCCTTCAGTCGGCTAAGCGGGGAGGGAAAACTTGTGCTAAGAGTGATGAAGAAGTGATGACACCGAATCAGCCTTCTCTCTGTAATAGCTGACAGACAGAGGGTGTGGAGGCCGCAGAACTCTCTCTGGAATTTCTCTGAGGGTGAGACTAGTGGGATCTCTTCGTCTCTGGAACAGGAGTGTCTCTGAATTTTTCCAATTTCTTCAGGGGTCGCTGGCGGCCTGGGCGGGAGTACGAACAGGGTTGCTGAATCTCGGACTATCTGCAACAGACTATCAACAGTAGGAAGACGTGGCTGCCCCGACCGTTCCTGAACTCCGAATCAGTCGCCGTTAGAACCGTTGGAACCGTGGGTGAGTCCTCTTTACAGCAGAACAAACAGGATGCCAAAAGATGTCGGTGAAGATCAAAGGACTCAGAAAAGTGAGGAGTGGTCTATGCAGATAGTGGGAAGCAGAGTTGAACGCCTGAGGAAGAAAATTGGTAACTTCTGCTGCAAGATGCTGAATGGAGTTCCGCTTCTTGGTTCTGAAATTAGACAGGGAGGGGAAGAACTTTACAGAGGAGCTCGTGGCCTGATTCCTCCGGGGTTTGTCGTGGTGAAGCTTTCTCTCCGGATCAGGATCTCTACAGAGCTAGCTCCTGGTTTCCAACAGCAGGTTGCAGAGGATGCCCCGACAGCTCCCGAACTCGGAATCGAGCACAGTCGGAGTCGTTGGAACCGTGGACGCGTCCTCTTCGCAGAAAAACTGATGGGGAAGCCAACCGATGTCGGAGAAGACTAGGGGATGCAGAACAATGGCGACTGGTTGGTGCAGACTATGAGTAGTAGATCTGCGTAGCTGAGGGAGAAAAATGAGAACTCTGTATCACGAATGCCGAATGAAGTTCTGTTTCTTGATTCTGGAAGTAGACTGGGTGATGAAGAACTTTGAAGGAGAACTTGTGGACTGATTCCTTCGGGGTTCATCGTGGCAGAGCTTCTAATCTGGCTCAGGTCTTCAGCCGAGGCAGAACTATGCAGTTGTGGGAGAATAGACCTCCTGGACGGCTCGGAGATCGGACGAAGATGAAACCACTTCTGTTGCGAGGGAGACAGGTAGACGCTTCCGACGATGGCTCTTGGGTCTTCAAACTTGTCTGGAGGAAGTTTTGGTGGCCACTTCAAGTTGCTGGTTCATCTGTAACCTCTGGACAGCAAACTGCAACTTTGAAGTAGCTTCCAATGACCTAGAAAGAAAAAGGGGAAGGGGGTAGATGAGTGTGGGAGTGACCCCTGGTTGTAAGGGGGTCTTGGAGGGGGTGTTCTAAGGTGTTGGAGGTGGAGAATAAGGTCTGGAAGAGGGTCCAAAAGATGGTGGTAGTGGGGGCTGCGAATTTGGTTGGAATGGAGAGAGGGAAAGGATATTCGAAAATAGGTTTAAGGGTGGGGTTAATTTTTTGTCTTGGGAATGGGGGGGTTGTGTTGGGGAAGGGAAGGGGTGCTTGGGGTAGTGGGAAGGGTGCTTGGGAAAGTGGGAGGGGTAGTTGGGGGTTGGATGGTGAGGAGAGGATTGGTGGAGGGGGTCTTGGGAAGGGGTGGAGTATTGATGAGGGTTGTGGGGAATGGGAAGAGGCTTAAATGGGGTAGGTGGGGAGTGGAGGTGGTTGGGAAGGGAGGAGAGAGAAGAAAATTCGAATTTGGGTGTTGAGGAGAGAGAAAATGGAGTGAAAAAGAGAGATTAAGAGAGGGAAGGGTGGGGAATCTCTCCCCTAGGGTTTCTCACCCAAAAATGGAATCTCTCCACTAGATAAGAAGTGTAAACTCTCAAAATGGCAAGTTTTTTCATTCATTGATTCATTTTTTTGGAATGGGGGGAATGGGGTCCTATATATAGGAAACCCACATTTCTACAAAAGTCCCTGACAATTGACTCAATGACAAATAACCGAGGGGGTAGGGGAGAGCCCTTGGGCCAAGCCCAATGAATTGGGCCCAATAGCTAACTAGACAACCTGATGACACTCAAACTTAGGGAAATGAACACAAGACCTAGAAACATGACTCAAATAAAAGGAAAAATAGATCAAATGACTCAAATAAAAATTACATAGGACTCAAAATTAAATGACTAGAACATTCCGGATGCAACCGGGGCGAGGAGACGAGCTGTGAACGTGGGCATGGGAGGTGATGTCCCCATCATACTCTCAGGGTGCAGAGAACTCGACTCTATAGAGTAAGTGTCCTTCCCTCCTCGGAGGGTGTAGAAGTGGTACTTCCCTCAAGTCTTCCGAACGAGACCGATCTATCCACCTGTCGAGATAGCGCTCGTATACCTTGCTCCTGGTGGTAGTGACATGTTCATCCAATATTCGTTCAATGTGCTCACGCTGGGCTCTCTTGGCTGGTGGACTCTCCTCACGGGTGGATGCTCTCTCAACAGAGGGAATAGGCTCAATATCCTCACTAGGTACCACCGTGGGTCCCTTGTATGGCACTAGGTCGGCGACATTGAATGTGGGACTTACCCCATATTCCTCAGGGAGATCTAACTCATAGGCATTTGCACCAATGCGCCTCAGGACCTGGAAGGGACCAGCCCCATGTGGCCTCAATTTGGAGATGACTCCCAGGGAGAGCCTCTCCGTCCTTACCATCACAAAGTCACCCTTATGGAATTCTTGGTGACGTCGATGAGAGTCGGCTTGCCTTTTATAAGTCACATTCTTCTTGCTAATGTGCTTGCGGATCTCTTTATGCAATGTTGTGTATGCAGACATTCTGGGGGTGATGGGTGGACCTGGGCAACCAAAAGTAGACCTATCGTGTAGTGATGCAGTGTAGACTTTGGTTAGCCTAGGTGGGCCGGGGCACCCGTAGGTGGCCCTATCATGCAAATTGGTGATAAATATTGGGGGACCCGGACATCCGTAGATGCCTTTGACATGCTTAAGACCCATGATGAATGAAGGTGGACCATGACATCCGAATATGGACCACTCATATTTTCTACTTGACATGTGGGTGATATGAATGAATGGACCCAACATAGTATTCATGCCAAGGGGTATGGTAAGCCTAGACACATGCATGCTTTTCCCAAAGGTGACTTCCATGTGTATAGGTGTGGGACAACCTTTGAACTCCCATTGGAAAGGATCGAATGGATCTAAGAAGGTGGTCATCATGGGGTGGGGCACAATCTTATTACCTAGGGATATGTGGCTCAAGGTCATGGCTCCCAAGGTGTAACCCGGGTCTAGGATGGGGTGGATTTGATCAAACATGATGGGTTGGGATAGGGAAATGTGGGTGGTGGATAAGGTGGTTGGGACCCATAGGTTCTTTGACCCCCTTTGGAAGGGATCAAAGGGATCATAAAAAGGGTTATCGAGGGGGAGGGGCCCTATGTCCTCAAGATCCTCAAGTGGTGGTGGGTCATCCTCCTCTAATGAGACAATTGGGCCGAAGTTCTTTGTGAGTGGGTCAACCATGAGGGAAGGGCTTGACTTTCCACCCGATATAAGAAGCTCCAAATTGAGGAGAAGGTCGGGCTCCTCGGGTATGGGGAGGAATAGAAGGAGGTCACTAGTGTAGCATCCAATGGTGCAAACCGAGGTGATAGACCCGACACAAAGGTGTAGGAGGTCAAGGCTCCTAGATTGTTCGGCCATAGGGGTCAACATGCTAGTGAACTCAATTTTCCATGCTAGGCCCTTAAGAAGATCCCCTAAAGTTTCCACTTGGTAGGATGATTGGATGGTGGTGTGATAGGTGGAGAAGGGTACTATGGGGAGGTTTAGCTCCATGAGAGGGTAGACATTGGACGTGATGGGGTGAATTGGTTTCTCCTTTAGCCATCTAGCTAGGGGCCCATCTATGATTATGGTGCCATTTGTGAAGGTTTGTGGCTCTTGAAGACTCGGACAATTTGAAGTGGTAAAGGGTTGAAGCTCTTCCTCACCATTGGTGTGAACTTGGGTTTCCTCATGGGTGGGGAGAGGGTCTGGGCTAGCAACTATTCCTATGTGAGTGGGTGTGGCCTCTTTTCTTAAGGGAATGGGAGGGTCTTTTGGAGATGGGGTGATGATGGTTGGGGCATGGTGCACCCGGGGTGGTGAGTGAGGTCGAACTTGGGTTGGGAGTGGAAGTAGTGGTGGCTTAGGTTGGGTTAGGGTTGGGTTTGGAAGTGGAAGGTGGGTTGGGTGACAGGATTTGGGTTGGGTGGTGGTGGCCGTCATGGTTCTAGGTGGAGGGATGGACACGAGGTCTACTTGGGTTTGAATGGTGAGAATAGGGTGAGTGGTGGTCCTTTTTGGGGAAATCGGGTCGGTTAGGGGTCTCTTCCCCTTGGGATCGGCTGGTTGTGGAGGGGTGGTAGTGGGGGCCAATTGAGTTTAGATAGATAGGTTTGCGGAAGGAGGTTTTGGTTGGAGTGTGGGGATCCTCATGGGATTTTGTGGAGAGGTGGTTGTTTGGTTTATTTGGGTCTTAAGGGAGAGGACTTGGTCGCGAAGTGTTGTTATGATGGTTGAGAGATGAATTGTTGGGGGTGGTGGGGGTGGAGACCAAAGGTCGGTCTCAAGTTGGCCGGGTGGGGATGGAGGAGTGGTAGTGCTCCTCGGGTTAGGGGTGCTTGAGTAGGAGGGGTGGGAATGTTTGGGGATGTAGATCTTTCTAAGTTCTACCTTCATCTCTTCCCATGAGTGAATAGGTTCTTATCTTCTAACCCTCCTTAAGCCCTCTATGTGTTCCCACTTACTTTTGGCTTGACCCCGAAGTCGTCCCTTGGCCTTTCGGACTCTCGCCGGTCCATATACCCAAGTCTTTTCGAAGTACTTTTCTATCGTAGCCTCCCACCTAAGATAGTCACTAGAATGTGATCCGTCAAAGGTAATATCCCTATCTAGGATGAAGTCTATGGGTGGTGAGTAGGCTAAGTAGGTGGTCATGATGAACGGGGGGATCAATGCAAGGGTCGTATTGATGATGACACCAATGCAAGCATGCCCTAGGACTTGACTTGATAGAGACAAGTCAATGACTTGCTCTGATACCACTTGATGTGACACAACCTAGGACTCAACAAGCAAGCACAATTAAGCATTCAAAAATGGACCGATAATAGCAACCGCTCACCCGATGCTCACTAAGACCCGGGGTAACTTGGCAATGCCAAGGGGAGGTTGTGTGGGCTAGGCCCTTGCTGGTAGAGGACCAGCAAGGCCAAGGTTTGATTCCCCAAGGGTACGGCTGCCCAAATCAAGGGTCCGACAAAGTGCCAAAGGGCACGGGTTCCACTCTCTTCCCACGATGATCACTTATAGCAAATGAGCTTAAGGATCAGGCTCTCGTCACGGCCAGCGGAGTTTATGAACTAATATTGAAAGAACAAGCATGAATTAGAGCAAAGTTTTGGAGCACTCACTCGACCGGTTTGAAGAAACCGGTCCCGCTCGGAGACGAGGGCGAGCGGGGAAGCGTGGGTTCCCCACACGCCGCGCCGGGGTAGCTTGACCTGTTTAATCTATTACAACACTACACCCCATGCAAGGGGGGGATCGTGGGGAAGGGAAGATGATAGTTACATCCAAACACTACCTCCACACAGGGAGGGGCCTTCAGCCGACCAAGCGGGGAGGGGAAACTAGTGCTAAGAGTGATGAAGAAGTGATGACACCGAATCAGCCTTCTCTCTGTAATAGCTGATAGATAGAGGGTGTGGAGGCCGCAGAACTCTCTCTGGAATTTCTCTGAGGGTGGGACCAGTGGGGATCTCTTCGTCTCTAGAACAGGAGTGTCTCTGAATTTTTCCAATTTCTTCAGGGGTCGCTGGCAGCCTGGGCGGGAGTACGAACAGGGTTGCTGAATCTTGGACTGTCTGCAACAGACTATCAACAGTAGGAAGACATGGCTGCCCCGACCGTTCCTGAGCTCTGAATCAGTCACCGTTAGAACCGTTGGAACCGTGGGTGAGTCCTCTTTACAGCAGAACAAATAGAGATGCCAAAAGATGTCGGTGAAGATCAAAGGACTCAGAAAAGTGAGGAGTGGTCTATGCAGACAGTGGGAAGCAGAGTTGAACGCCTGAGGAAGAAAATTGGTAACTTCTGCTACAAAATGCTGAATGGAGTTCCGCTTCTCGATTCTGAAATTAGACAGGGAGAGAAAGAACTTTGCAGAAGAGCTTGTGGCCTGATTCCTCAGGGGTTTATCGTGGTGAAGCTTTCTCTTCGGATCAGGATCTCTGCAGAGCTAGCTCCTGGTTTCCAACAGCATGTTGCAGAGGATGTCCCGACAGCTCTCGAACTCGAAATCAAGCACCATCAGAGTCGTTGGAACCGTGGACACGTCTTCTTCACAGCAAAACTGACGGGGAAGTCAACCGATGTCGGAGAAGACTATGGGATGCTGAACAATGGCGACTGGTCGGTGCAGACTATGAGTAGCTGATCTGTGTAGCTGAGGGAGAAAAATGAGAACTCTGTATCAAGAATGCCGAATGAAGTTCTGTTTCTTGATTCTGGAAGTAGACTAGGCGATGAAGAACTTTTAAGAAGAACTCGTGGACTGATTCCTTCGGGGTTCGTCGTGGCAGAGCTTCTAATCTGGCTCAGGTCTTCAGCCGAGGCAGAACTACGCAGTTGTGGGAGAATGTACCTCCTGGACGGCTCGGAGATCAGAAGAAGATGAAACCACTTCTGTTGCGAAGGAGACTGGTAGACGCTTCCGATGATGGCTCTTGGGTCTTCAAACTCGTCCAGAGGTAGTCGTGGTGGCCGCTGCAAGTTGCTGGTTCATCTGTAACCTCTGGACAGCAAACTGCAACTTCGAAGTAGCTTCCAATGACCAAGAAAGAAGAAGGGGAAGGGGGTAGATGAGTGTGGGAGTGACCCCTGGTTGTAAGGGGGTGTTCTAAGGTGTGGGAGGTGGAGAATAAGGTCTGCAAGAGGGTCCAATAGATGCTGATAGTGGGGGCTGCGAATTTGGTTGGAATGGAGAGAGGGAAAGGATATTCGAAAATAGGTTTAAGGGTGGGGTTAATTTTTTATCTTGGGAATGGGGGGGTTGTGTTGGGGAAGGGAAGGGGTGCTTGGGGTAGTGGGAAGGGTGCTTGGGAAAGTGGGAGGGGTAGTTGGGGGTTGGATGGTGAGGAGAGGATTGGTGGAGGGGGTCTTGGAAAGGGGTGGAGTATTGATGAGGGTTGTGGGGAATGGGAAGAGGCTTAAATGGGGTAGGTGGGGAGTGGAGGTGGTTGGGAAGGGAGGAAAGAGAAGAAAATTCGAATTTGGGTGTTGAGGAGAGAGGAAGTGGAGTGAAAAAGAGAGATTAAGAGAGGGAAGGGTGGGGAATCTCTCCCCTAGGGTTTCTCACCCAAAAATAGAATCTCTCCACTAGATAAGAAGTGTAAACTCTCAAAATAGCAAGTTTTTTCATTCATTGATTCATTTTTTTGGAATGGGGGGAATGGGGTCCTATATATAGGAAACCCATATTTCTACAAAAGTCCCTGACAATTGACTCAATGACAAATAACCGAGGGGGTAGGGGAGAGCCCTTGGGCCAAGCCCAATGAATTGGGCCCAATAGCTAACTAGACAACCTGATGACACTCAAACTTAGGGAAATGAACACAAGACCTAGGAACATGACTCAAATAAAAGGGAAAATACATCAAATGACTCAAATAAAAATTACATAGGACTCAAAATTAAATGACTAGAACATTCCGGATGCAACCGGGGTGAGGAGACGAGCTGTGAACGTGGGCATGGGAGGTGATGTCCCCATCACAAAGGGGAAGCACCCATTGAATCTTGGGATGAAATGAGGGCCAATCTTAGAAAGATCTACGCACCCCAATCCAAACCTCTTCAACCAACCGATCTTCCACCCCCGACCCCAACTCCAACCCAAGAGCTTCCCCGACCAAGCCCAACCCAAGTCCACCCATGTTCACCACCCCGAGAGTACCATGCACCGACCATTATCACTCCACCCACCATAGACTTTCCTACCACATTATCCTTGGAAGTTGTGGCCCACACACATACCCAAGTGGAGATGGATGCCAATCCGGATCCACCTCCCACCATAGAGGACATCCTTAACCCATCTCCCAAAAACTTTGGCCCAATCATTCTACTAGAGGAGGAGGATCCACCACCATATTGTAAGGACCTTGAGGATGTTGAGATAAACATAGAGCTCCTTTCCCCCGGGTACACTTATGTCGATCCTTTTGACCCCTCCCAATGGGAACCCGAGAACCCATGTGGTCCACCCACATCACTTATCACCCACCTTTTCCTACCCGCACCCGCTATGTTGGACCAAGCCCATCTCTCCCAAGACTCAGGTTACACCATGGGAGCCATGACTTTGGGCAATATACACTTAGGGATCGAGGAAGTGCCCCACTTCATGATATCCACCTTCCTAGACCCCTTTGATCCATTCCAATGGAAGTCTAAAAGCACACACATAGGAGACATCTTTGGTACAAAAGTGCATAAGTCTTGGCATACAACACCACTCGGCATGAACACTATGTTGGGTCCATTCATTCATATCACCCACATGCCAAGTAGGAAGCATAAGTGGTCCATATTCGGATGTAATGGTCCACCTTCATTCATCATGGGTCTTAAGCATAGTAGGAGCATTTACGGATGTCCGAGACCCCCAGCATTTGCTATACACATACGCAATAGATTCCCCTACGGATGCCCTGGCCCTCCAACCATTGTTATGAAGTCCATGCATGATAGGGCCACTTGTGGCTGCCCCGGTCCACCTAAGTTCATCAAGTTCCACATGGCATCAAAGCATGATAGGTCAATTTATGGTTGCCCCGGTCCACCTAAGTTCATCAAGGTCCACATGGCATCAAAGCATGATAGGTCAATTTATGGTTGCCCCGGTCCACCTTTGCACACTACCCACTTTCACAACCACTCACTCATCATAATGCACGGCATGAGCATACACGCAAGCAAATTACAACGAGCGGTGATGTTCACAAAGAGCGGGAAAAGGCTCGCGAGCGCCACTTGGAATTCCAAGTAGGCAACCTATCGATGGTGGCATTGGAGTGGCTCTACCCTAGAGTCACGTCCAACTTGAGGGCACGATGACTTGGACCTTGCCAAGTTCCGAGTGACTTTGGCAACCCGACTTACGGGTTGGACTTGCTAATGGGGTTTGGGATACACCCAACTTTTGGCGCTGCGGATCTGGCAGCCTATATGGGCACCGCGGTGGAACCCAGTGAGCACCTTGAGCCTACCCCCACCTTTGTGAGTGATACCCTCGGAGAGCCTCCACATATCAGCCTGAGAGCCCGACATGTGCACATGGAGGCAATATTGGGCAAGCAGGGTACCATCGCCAGCAAGAGGGTGTGCCCAAGCCACCGTGAGAGGATGAAGGACCGTCCCCTGGTTGCGGATGCAGGGTTGAGTTTGGAGGTTGAGGTTCACCCCGAGCTGCTTTAGAGGACCACTTCCCCGGAGGACCCATACTCGACGAAGTCGAGTTCTCCGCACCCCGAGGGTATGATGGGGACATCACCGGCGATCTCATTTGTTCGAGGATCCTGATGCTCGCCAGCAGTGCTACATCTTGTTCGCCACTTTATTCCGAGTCATATGATGTATTTTTCATTTTTTTATTATGTAATTGTCCTTTTATTTGAGTCAAGTCCCTAGGTTAAGGTGTCATCTACCTAGGTTAATTGGCATTAGAGTGGTTAATAAGTCAGTTGGGCCCAATTAAGTGGGCTAGGCCCATGGGCACCCCCTTCTCCCTTAGTTTATTGTCACTAGTCTAAAACTCAGGGTCTTATGTTAAATTATGGGATTCCTATAAATAGGACCCCAATCCCACCATTTGAAGCTAATGAATGAATGAAGTATTGAGTAAATTTATCCACAAGCATTGTCTTCTCTCTCTCTCTAGCTCTCTCTATATCTCTCTCTCTAAAGGGGGCGAACCCCTCTCTCTCTCTTTCTCTCTCTCATTATCTCTCTCTTTCTAAGGGGTGCGCCCCTTTCTCTCTCCTCCCCCTTCCCAACCACTTTCTCTCTCTTCCCCTCCCCTAATAACTCTTTCCCTAGTTCCCACACCCTTCCATTAACTCACCCCAACCCCAAGAGCTCTCCTCCAATCCTCTCCTCACCTCCCAACCCCCAACTACCCCACTCTCCTTCCCCATGCATCCCACCACCTTTCCAAGGCTAAAATGACTCCTCCCAAGGCCCAAATTCAAAATTCCCTCCCCTCTCCCATTCCCCCCACACCCTAGGTCACCCAACTCCAGCCCCAACCCAGCCAAGGTCGCCCTCCCCTTCCCTCAATCTCATTCCACCACCATTTGCCACCACAAGGTTTCAACTTCATTGCAGGTCACAGGCAGTAAATTTGGTCCTAGAAGCTGTATCATCTCAGGCATTTCCCTGAATCTTCTGGTGGCAAGGAATACATCTATGGAAAGGTCGTCCAGAGAGCTGTCCAAGCGAGGTGGTTTCGTCTCCATCCGAGCACCGGGCTGATCAGAAGGTCCATTCTCCCTCGACTGCGCAAAACTGCTTGGACAGAAGACCAGAGCCGGAGTGGAAGATCTGCAGCGGCCAACCTCTTGGGAATCTGAGCAGGAGTTCTTCATCAAAAATCTTCTAGTCTGAGTCTTCTTTTATCCCCAAGAAGCAGAGCTCCGTTTGGCATCCGGATCCAGAAGTTATCAATTTTCTCCCACCGGGCATGCAGTTCTGCTTCCACTCTGTCGGCATCGACCACCTTCAGTGTTCAAGCTCTACCGGCCATCTCCGACCATATCTGGCAGCCCCGTTAGTTTCGTTGCAAAGAAGACTTGTCAACGGAACCAACGACTTCAGCGGTGCCTGATTCCAAGCTCGGGAACGGTCGCAGCATCCTCGTCTTCCCACTGCTGAGAACCTGTTACAGTCTGCGCAACAGACCTGCCACTCTGTTCAACCATCTGCCCCGACCAGAATCGGCGTCCACAGAAATCAAGAAAATTCCGGTGTCTTCCCGGTCCAGCTACGAAGAGTATTCCACTTTTTTCGTCTTCAGAAAAAATCCGGAGTGGCCGCAGTGTCAAGAGAACCGACTGTCTATCTTGAAGTGCAGAGAGTGGACAGCATCGGCATCGGCGGCCTTTTCATCACTTCTAGCTCGAATTCCCCTCCCCGCTTGGTGGTTTCACATCAGTTACCCCAAGGGCATGTCTTGGGCTCCTTTTATAGAGTATTAGTAAACTCCAGATCATTTGTTTACTAGGTTGTTCCCTCCCTTCTTTGATGGAATGGAATGATGCGCATGAACTGATGACCACTTATTGTTAGTCGTGCTTGCTTGTCCTACGACACATTGTCATGAGTGATAACAGGGGCCGGGTTTAAGGAACTCGGTGTTAGAAATTGGAGGTTGAGTACTGGGTAGTAGAGGAAAGAAAGGCTATATGTGGGGCCAATCCTCCTGGGGGATGAAAGCCCACATATCGGGGAACCAACGTAGGCCCGTAAGAACGGGACAACTTGCGTGATTTAGGGTTGTAGAGGTGATTCTGGAGGGTGTATATTGACCCTGAGCTGGATAGTGGAATATTGGCTAACATTGTGCCGTTGGCCAAAGAACAGGATTCGTATGTGCCTGGGAAACTGAGATTGAGCTAGTGTGACGGCCTAGGCGGACATGGCAACCAAGACCGGAACTGGGAGAGGGACTGGAAATTGAAGCTGGGACTGTGACTGGGAAGAGGGGCTGGAGCTGAAGCCAGCTGGGTGACCTGGAAAGGTGCAATGGTTATAGCCGAAACTGGAACTGGGAGCCGGTGGGTAGCCTGCGAAGGCGTCGTAGCCGAGGCTGGGACTGGAGACTGGCGGCTGGCCTGTGAAGGCGTTGCAGCCAAGGTACTGGGACTAGAGGTTGGATGGCTAGCCTGTGAAGGCATTGTAGCCGAGGCTGGTACTGGAGACTGGCGGCTGGCCTGTGAAGGCGTTGTAGCCGAGGTACTGGGACTGGAGGTTGGGTGGCTAGCCCGTGAAGGCGTTGTAGCCGAAACTGGAAGCTGGAGACTGACGGCTGGCCTGTGAAGGCGTTGTAGCCGAAACCGAAAACTAGAAGCTGGCGATGACCGACCCTCGTGGGTGTAGTGGCCACCATTGTCGTGGAGTGATGTTGAGCTCGCCATCGGGACGTGTCATGGCCGATGGCTTTGTAAGTGAAAAGTGGAGAGGGAGAGAGTTTTTTTTTTTCTCTTTACCAACTCTACCGCCCTTGCGGGTTTTCGTCAGAGCTGGTCCCCTTTAGCTTTTTCCGGTGCGCCCTTGCGGGTTTTCACACCGAGGGGTTACCCTATTTTACTTGAGGTGCCCTTTCAGGTTCTCACCTCAGTTGGGTTGGTGGCAATTTTTGCCCCCAGTCATCTCGTAGAGAGAGTTGACTAAGGCCGCTGGGGTATCTCTATTTTTAACCCCATTTTTTTTTGAGATTGTTGTCCATAGCATGTTGCTGTCAGGGGACGTAACCTGAGACTGGAAGGTGAGGATAGCCGAATATTGTTCGACCATTCATAAGGGTTTTTTTGAAATCCTTAAGCCATGGTGGCGAAGGGCCACTTTGCCATGGGAACGTATGACTGGAGTTGTAACTAGTGGATCTGGGATTGTATGGGGGAAACTGGGATTATACTGAACTGGAAGGCTCTGGATTTGCTGGATATATGGGATGTAGGGGCAGAGGATGATAAATATCTGGGGAATGTATCGGGATGTCAGTTTACCGAGACGGTGACTGGAAGTTTGACTGTCACAGGGACTGGTTGAACTGTGACATTGAGGTGGGGGCCAAAGGTTGGCCAAGCTGAGCGGGAGTAACGCAAGATTAACTGGGGATTAGATGGCTTTCACTATAGCAATGCAAGTGTATTGGAGACTGGTCCTGGGTGAGACTAACGGCCCACAAAGGGACAGGTGGAAGGCCGTGTTGACTGGTAGGGAGAAGAAGATTTTCTCGTTATCGGCTCTACCGCCCTTTCGGGTTTTTGCTAGAGCCGACCCACTTTAGCTTTTTCTGACGCGCCCTTGTGGGTTTTCACGTCGAGGGGTTTCCCGATTTTGCATGAGGTTCTCTTTCGGGTTTTCACCTCAGCCGAGTCACTCGCCTTTTTGCCCCTAGTCACCCTATTGTGGTGAGGATGACTGGGTCTACCGGGGCATCTCTATTTTTTAACCCCATTTTTTTATTATTATTTTTTTTGACTTACCTATGAGCCTGACAGCTAGACTAGCGCTGGTGCAGAAGCGCCCGCGCTCCCATAGTGATGGGAAATAGGGCAGAGGATCGATTCTCGCGGATGCGTGGCGGCTATTCCGAGGAGCTGAACTGGCTGGTTGACTGGGAATTGAAGACTGAGAGGACTGGCCGGTGGGATCCTCTACGGGGGAGGACCGGCCGGATTGATAGTAGCTGGTGCGTGCACCTTAGTCTGGCAGGCGCGCGAACTCATGCCTGTAGACACGCCAAAATCGATGCTATGTTGAGTAAATCTCATGTCACCATGTGACGCCCCAAAGTGGACTTCAATATTGGCTTAATATGAAGTTTTTCTAATTTCTCCATATTAATTACATTTTTCTTTAATAATTGAAATTAACGCCTGGAGGGAAGGCGTCATTTAATTGACGACCTAATAAGGGGTGTTTTCCTTAAATAAATGACTGTTCAAACGGTCGTTGTTTCCTGGATTTAACGAATCCTAATGAAAATAAAACTCAAGGTAATTGACGTCCTAATGAGAGGCGTTGATTATTTAACGCCCGTTCAAACATGCGTCATTTAACAATTTTAAATAAGGAAAGTCCTTAATTTCTATAATTAAATTCAGGAATTAACGACTGTGTGAATGTCGTCATTTCAATTGACGCCCCTATTTAGGTCGTCATTTTCTGTTCCATGTCCCTTCCGCCTGCTTCTTTCCAATAGTGATCCTTTCCCCATTTTACACTTAGTGTTGGATTGGGAAGAGGGATCCTTGATGGAGGATTGATCTCCTTGTTTTAATCCTATTGAAATAAGGACTTTTGCCCCTATAAATACCCCTTGAATCCCTCACGCGCAAAGGAGAGCGAAGAAGAACACACAGGGAGATTTTTACATACATAGTGCCTACAGAAAGAAGGGAGTTTTCTTGTTTTTACAGGTTTTTCATCAAGTCTTCTTCCTCCACGCCGATAGTTCTTTCTCCCACGGCGGCGTCTTCCTCCACAGGCAGCGTTTCTTCATCCCGCACGTTCTTCCACCCCTGTTGCAGCCAAGGCGTTGCAACTGAAGCTTTTCCTCCCTTTACTGCTGCACACACAGCAGAAGGGCCCCTCCTTCTTTAACTTTTGTTTGATTGTTATTATCATATCATCACACGCGCACCCATTTCTCTAGTTATTCTACTCGAGATATTTCCATCATATATATGTTTGCATCATATTATAGGATATCATATTCCCCACCTTGTTACTCCTCTTAGGGGTTTAAAACCAAGGATTACATATATGATATGAATGATATATGATATGAATGATCAAGGTGATATTGATTGGGATGAGATGAGGAGGTTTATTGCTACTTTAAAGGCTCGAAGGCCTCCTCGGCAACCATCGGCTCAGCAGCCCCCACAACAAGGTCAGCAGTAGCAAGGTCCTCAGCAACAGCAGGCTCCTACACCCCAGCCAAATATGGGGATTGTCAATAATCCGCTACCGGAGCACCCGGTTCAAAATCAACAAGTAAACCTTGTCACCTCAATCCATGAAGTGCAGAGAGGGCAGGGCTGGCATAAAGAAAGCGCCTCTGTCGGGGCCATTAATCAAAACTCCAGTCAACCACAACCACCACAATTGCTAAGAAGGCTTCAACCTGTACCCCCTTCCCAACCGCCACGTCCCCTTATACGTTCCAGCACTCCAGGGCCACTTAACCTTAACCCTACTCCTTCACGGCCTCTACTTTTACGCCAACCCATGAATTCTCCTTCACCCCAAAATCCTCCACCAAATAGACCTCTCCTTATCCGCCCCTCGCCGGCAACCGTCACCCCTCCTGTTTCGCCACAATCTACCCCATCCACCACCATCATGCTTCCAAGGCCCCTCCTTGTCACCCGACCCCCGTCGCCGTCTTCCGATAATCCCCAGCCGGCCAGGCCTCTTATAAGAACCCCTCCTCCTGCCAATCCTGCACCAGCACCCAACACGCCCTACACCATTCCCTCTACCTCCTCTACCCCTTTACCCACTCTAGGCCCGACGGAGGCTCCGAAAACAATGGTGCTCCGTAGTGGACAGATGTTCCATCGAGTGTTTCCCCAGCGGGAGCAAGAGCCGATACAAGAACAAGGAGAACAGGAACAAGAGTCTGCACCGGGCACGGAGTATGATCTATTGAGGCATCTAGATAGAACACCTGCTCGGATCTCTATCTTGGAATTGATCAAAAGATCTACTACACACCAGTTGGCCTTAAAGCAATATCGGCAGAAAGTAATGGTAAATGAAGACATCCCAGTTGAACAGGTCACTGCTGTTTTAAATCCAGCCAGCAATCAACCGGCCATCACTTTTTATGAACATGAATTGGCTCCGCAGCCGGCTAGGAAATATGCACTATGCATTACTATTGACATTAACGAGGTGGCAGTGAAACAATGTTTGGTGGATACTGGGGCATCCATTAATGTTTTGCCACCAAGTACCTTAAAAATGTGTGGCATTCCGGAGAGTCAAATCAGGCCATCTACAATCACTGTCACAGCTTATGACAACACCAAGAAGCCGCCTTTAGGGATGATCACTTTAAAAGTTGGTTTGGGACCAATCTCAATCACAGCGGATTTCCATATTCTGGACATGGACCCGACATTCAATGGCATCTTGGGTCGCCCTTACATTCAAGAGCTTGATGCTTCGCCTTCTACGAATCATCAATGCATAAAATTTCTGTACAAAGGGCGCACTATTAAAGTCACTAGTATGCCCATTTTACTGGCAGAAGATATACATTCCGCAACATCGGTGCCTTCTATGTGACCTTCCAATAGGCCTTTGCTCTGAGTTTTAGATGCTGCCGATCTGCGGCAAGACTTGGTAAGGCTGTCTCCTTCAACCCCTCCTACCACCCAAATGTCACCACAACCATCCAAAGGCAAGAAGAAAAAGGGTTTGATGAACATGCCAGGATGGAGCATTCTGATGAAAATGGGGTATAGAACTGGTAAAGGCCTGGGTGTTAATCTTCAAGGGAGAGTCAAGCCCGTCAGGCATCAAAAGATGATTCCCTGGGGTGGCCTAGGGTACAAAGGGCCAAGCAAAGACAAACATGAGCCATGGGCGGTTATGACTTTCACTCTCAAGATAGATCGGCGGCCTCTTACATGGACCCTACAAACACACTTTATGAAAGGAGGCACTCATAATGATGAGCAAACCACGCTAGTCACTTTCATGATGGATTGTCAAGATGTACATGCACGGCAGTTTGCTCGCCGCATAGCCCCGCTGGTTACATATAAGCCCTGGAGTCCTTACGGCTAGATAAAAGAAGAAAGATGGATGATCCCGAATGTGACTAGTATAGATGGTTCGACATGAACGATATCACTATTACTCTGAGCCGATTGTTTATGCCAACTGATCCGGAATGGCCGCCACTGATTCATGAATTAATTGAAAAGCCAGCAGTGATCACGGACAAGAGGCAACTTCTAAGCAATTACACAGATACCAGGGAGCCTGATGTGCCGTTCGAGGAAGGATACAACGTAGATAGGTTGTGGGCCAGCCTCTTCTCTATTAAATCCATTCATCCAACGATTGTTGTCCGTTTGTTTAATCAAATATTTTCGTCGGATGTCCCTAGACCGCCCGCGGTCTTGATAACCTTTTCTCCAAATTCACTTCAAGTTTCTCCTTCGATTCCTCCCTTGCTTCTCGAGCAATTCTCTAAACTCTCCATCACACCCCCACGTGGGTCATCATTTACTCAATCTTTCGTCAATCTATCAATCTCAACACCACCCCCTATTCATCCCTCTCATTGCCTTCCTCTTGAAAATGAAAATGAAAAAAAAATGCCAAAATTCAAACTTTTCAATCTTTCATCTCCATTGAGGAGACCTCCTATCTTCTTCCTGAGTGTGTCCCGACCCAGGGGCCGCTCTTCCAGGATTCATTAGGGGGCCTTCTCTACTCCTCTGGTGAGGGGTCTTCATCTGTATCCCCTTCTGTACCCATCTTTTCCTCACCTCCTTCATCTTTGTCGAATTCTAGTGATCAGGCTAGTTGCTCTTACTCTTCTAGTTTTAAGACTCATCGGGTAGCTTCGCATAAGAGATCCAAGGGTAAGAAGATTCCCCGTAGATTCTTGTTGGAACTAGCTAGAAGGTGCCGTGCATGCTTAGCTCTTCCCGAATTTCTGGAGAATCCGATTATCTTGCCAGAAACAGAATATGAAGATACTTGTGTTTTTAATGAGGGTTTTGGTGTTTATGAGATCATGACTGATGAAGACGCTATTGAAGAGGGGGATGAAGGTTACGAAGAATATGAGGACGAGGCTGATGCTTTTGCCAGTAGCATGAGAAGATTTGATGAACCATCAGCCTCAGTAGAAGAACCTAACAAAGGAATAAATCTGGGTACTGAGGAAGACCCTAGGATTGTCCTCATTAGTAAGAACTTGCCGCCCTCTGAAGATGAGGCGCTTATTTTGGTTCTTCAAGAATATAAGGATACATTTGCGTGGAGTTATGAAGACATGCCAGGACTAGACCCTGTGCTTGTTGAACATCGACTTACACTTAAGCCAGGTTCCATTCCGGTCAAACAGCGGTTGAGACCTTTCCACCCTAATATGGCATTAAAAATGAAAGAAGAGATCGATAAGCTTCATAAGGCTAGATTCATTAGAGTTGTCCTCTATCCCAATTGGGTGGCTAACATCATCCCAGTCTTGAAGAAAGATGGAAAGGTGCGGATTTGTATAGACTTTTGGGATCTCAACCGTGCGTGTCCTAAAGATGACTTCCCCCTCCCTCATGTTGATGTTTTGATTGACAATACGGCAGGATATGAGACTCTCTCCTTTATGGATGGCTTTTCAGGTTACAATCAGATTCGCTTGGCGGAAGAAGATCAAGAGAAAATATCGTTTACTACACCATGGGGAACTTATTGCTATGTGGTCATGCCCTTTGGACTTAAGAATACTGGAGCCACCTATCAAAGGGCTATGATGGCAATTTTTCATGATATGATCCATATTTATATAGAGGTGTACGTCGACGACCTGGTAGTGAAATCAAGAACAAGGATTGAGCATCCCGGGGTTCTAACCAAAGTCTTGCAAAGAGCACGGGAGTATCAGCTAAAAATGAACCACAAGAAGTGCGTGTTTGGTGTTTCGTCGGGGAAGTTGCTTGAATTCATCGTAAGTAAGAGGGGTATAGAGATTGATCCCAACAAGGCGAAGGCCATAAGGGAAATGCCTCCTCCCAGGAATTTGAAAGAAGTTCGAGGATTGATCAGGAGGTTGTAATTTATTCACCGATTTGTTTCCCAACCGTCTGCAAATTTATAATGAAGAACATCATCTCAAGGTTCGGCATCCCAAGTACCATCGTCACCGATAATGGGTCACAATTCATCTCTCAGGAGCTTCAGGACCTCTGCAACAGGTATAACATTGCATTACATCATTCATCTCCTTATTATCCACAGGGCAATGGCCAAGCAGAGGCAACTAACAAAACTTTGATCAAGATTATTAAGAAAACATGTGAGACTAATAAATTTGCGGATTGGCCAGAAAAGCTGGTTGAAGCTCTGTGGGCCTATCGCACTTCTATTCGTATCCCTAGTGGGCAAACCCCTTTCGCCCTTACTTATGGAATGGAGGCGGTAATCCCTTACGAGATTCTTATCCCTTCTCTACGGGTACAATTGGACAAGGAGCTCCCTATTGATGAGCGTCGTGAATCTCTCCTTGCTCAATTGGAACTCCTAGATGAGAAGCGTTTGGCCACCGCCGAGCATGCGCGTATTTATCAAAACATGCTTTCACGTTTTTACCAAAAGAAAGTAATTGAGAGAAATTTCAAAATCGGTGAAATGGTAATTAAAAGAATCTTCGTAAATCCCGGAGGGCCTCGTTCAAAACTTCAACCTAACTGGGAAGGGCCCTTCGTCATAAAAGATGTTTATCCTGGCAACGCTTACAAATTAATTAATACTGAAGGTGAAGAGCTGGCTCACCCCTGGAATGGTCTTTACTTGAAGAAATACTACCCCTAAAAAAAGGAAAAAAAAGAAGAAAAAGAAAAAAGAAGAAGAAAGAAGAAAGAAGAAGAAAAAAGAAAAGAAAAGAAAAATCAAGAGAAATCAGGAAGAGAAAATAAAAAAAATCAAAAAAATTTTGCAGGCTAGTACGGTACATAGGCCGCGAGCCCGAAAAATCAAAATCCTTAATTCATTTATCAGTCTTGATGGTTTAACTTTGGGGTCAACTCCCGCACACACTACAAGCTTTACTTTTAAACTCGAGGGGCCCGGAATTCGAGAAAAGTCAGACCCAAACTAAGAGTGTACGAATCTTACCTATTGTCTCCTCTTCGGCTCACGAGAGGGAGTACGAATCAGGGAATACTAACCAAACCTGTCCGCCGCCCTAGTAGGTGGAAGTCAGGGCCCAAAAGGGAAAAAAATGCTTAAAGCCCAAGTACAATTAGGTTTATATTTAAAATAAAAAAAGAAGAAGAAAAGAAAAGAGCATGTCAAGAGGGCAAAGTCCCCGTAGGGAAAACCCTAGTCGTAAGCATGTGTAAATATGGGCAAAAAGAGCAACAAAATTTTCCTAAGCCGAAGACCGAATCCCAACCGGCATTAGGGCAGGGGAGGAACATTTCCCCGTTCTCGAAAACCTCTTGTGAGCTTCTTCAACTTATTCTTCCCTTCTTCCTCCATGGTGGGTTATAAACTCAAAGGATGGCCAAGACCGACTAAGAAGGATGGGCCGTGAGAGAATATGAGTAAAAGCATAAGTATTTAAGCACGTTGACCCCTTGTTAAATCTTTTAAGAAAGATTAATGAATTCAAGAGGATGATTGTGTAAGGTTTAATGCCCTTATGTTGTGCCCAGTCCCATCAAAAGAAGAAAAAAGGTTTTGTTTTTCTTAAAATAACGCCCTCTGGGCAGGCGTCATTTTCATGCGCCACGACTCCGCTAAGGTCGTCATTTTCAAAAAAAACAAAAATAAACAAAAATAAAAATGATCTTTTAATTCACGCCCTTTCAAGGGGCATCATATAATAAATTCACAGCTTTATCGATGTCGTCATTTTTCATGATAAAAATAAAAAAAATGATGAGTTTCTAATTAAACGCCTCCCACATCGGCGTCAATTCTGCAATCGGCGCCCGTTTGCGAGGGCGTCATTTTTAACTATAATAAAAAAAGAAAAAAATCAAACATGCTGCTTCTCATCTCATATGCTTGATTGCATCTTTGTGTGGAAATTTTTTATTTTAAGTTGACATATGCTTGCTTGTATGCTACATTTCCTTATATATTTTTATTATCCACCTTTATTAATTAGAGGCTTGGCCCCTTGACCCGTCAACAAGGTCAAAGAAGAGACAACCCCTTGCTTATTGAGCAAGGGGCCAAGCCGGACAGATGGATTAATCTGCTTGTTTAAAGTATGAACTACAGGCGCAGGGCAAAAATGAACAAAAGTGGAAAGCAACAAAAGAAAGCGAAAGCAAAGGCAAGTACACAAGTCCACAAGTGCTCAAAGTAACTCAGGAAACAAAAATTTCAATTTCATATATATATCAATGAATATCTGAGTACAAGTGTGGGGGTGGAGGGGTACAAGTAAGTCTCTCTCAACTCTCGCCTCCACCCTCCTCTCTCCTACTCTCTACCTCACCATCGTCGTCCCGACGAGGTGCTCATGGAGGGGGCATGGACCCCCGGGAAGTAGCTGGAGCTCGAGCCTGCTCTCTGCCTCGCTCCTCTACCGAAGAGAGGAACCTACTACATTGGTAGAACTGGTAAACGCGTACCCCGCAGCTCTCGCTCGGTCCCGGCCTCGCTGTAACCGCTCCTCGGTCGACCGTAACCGCTCTTGAGTGACGGCTAGCTGGGTCCTCAAGTCTGCGAGCTCCCGCTCGTGTGCTACCTCCTGCTCAGGGTCACGAGTCCGCTCTGCCAGGCGCTCCTCTCGCTCTCGGGCACGCTTCCTGCTCTCCATCTCAAGGGCGACTCTCAGCTCTGCCACGTCCTGAGGTAGCTCCTCTCACCGCCTCAAGGCCCTCTCGAGCTCCGTGACTCACTGCTCACGAATGGCCAGCTCCGTCCCAGCTAGTGCAGCCTGGGTAAGTGCCGCCTGTAACTCAGAGGTCTGCAACCAATTAAACGAATCATCAGTTACACATTTAATTCAATAATTCATGAAATAAGCAACTGAAATAAAATCTTTGTTAACTCACCCGGGTAGCCATCGCTTGTTGTCCTGCCTCGATGCAGGTAAGCGAGGCTCGGAGGTCCTCAGTCTGTAAAACAAATTTTCATCAATGTATAATAACATATAATCAAATGCATATCTAAGTTTGAGTTTATGTTTACCTGTGTGGCGAGGTCGCGCTCTGCTGCCTCGGTACGTGCCACCACTCCAGCCAGTTGCTCTGCTAGTGCAGTCATCTCTGCACTAGGCCCCCTCGAGCTGGAGGCTCCTCCCGTCTCTCTCATCGCCGCTCCCTGCTGGGCACGCTGCATTCATTCAGATTGTCAGTGGCTAATCATCAATAATTCAGGAAATCATTTGCATATAGATAATTTAAACACTCACCAGGGTCTGTAGGTCTGCCCGTATGGTAGCCAGCTGGGCCTCTAAGCTGTGAAGATGGGCCTGCATGTCCATCGCCGCTATGTCCTGTGCATCATGCATTCATCATACACATCAGTCACACAATAGATATATAACATTTGCAATTAATTAAAAAGGAAGTGCATTCATACGTACCCCTAAGACCATCATCTGGGGTCGGCCGGCGTAAACCTCCCAGTAGCGTCGGAGGTACTCAGAGCTGTCGACCGCCTGGGAAGTAACTCAGGTCCCGCCACGCTGCCAGTCGGCATACTGGTCAGGATACCGGACTCTCCAGTCGGTCGCCTTCGTGCGACCGCGTGTCTTCTTGCCTATCCCCCGGGGCTCTCCCACCTCGACCCACTCCTGGTGTAGGCCGAGGGTCCTCATCACTAGCCTAAGCCGTAACGGCTCAATCTCGTTCAGGCAATGAACCCAAAGCTCATGCCCAAAGCGAGGTCGGCCCGCTACGACCCAGGGCTGGCCCTCATCGGTCATCCCCTCGAAGGGTCTCCACACCACCTGCATTCACAAACATGCATCATCATATCTCATCATCACCATATCATCATTTCAGAAAGTGAAAATTTTTGCATCATATTTAGCATGCATACCGGTGAGGTAGGGTAGTCACGGAACTCTCTCCGTAGAACTCGCAACTCGTAGGCGAGCGGCGCTCCTGTCGCGACAGTCAGCCAGCATCGTGCCAATGGGAAGGATCCCTCATCTCCGGGTCGAGGGTCGACACGCCCCATCGGCATGTATAGGTGGCTCCATATCTGCATCCATGCATTGCATTAATAAAGCATTCACATACATTAAAGAAAAGAAAGAAAAAAGGAAAGAAAAAAATGCATACCTGAAGGAAAGGTGAGAAGCCGCTGATAGTCGTCTCTCGACCTGTCCCTGTGGACAAGTCGGCCATCAAGTGCGCCAGCAACGCTGCTCCCCAAGCGTATCTGCCGACGCCCTCCAAGTCCTCGAGGATCCCTAAAAATCGGCAGTTGATGATGTCGCCCTTCGTGCTGAGTAATAATCTCCCGACCATCAGGAATAGAAACCTCCTCAAATCTCGATCTGCTCTCTCTCTCTCTCTCTGTTGGGTCCTGGCAATAGGCGGCCCTAGCCCCATCAATCAGCCTCTGTGAGAACTGCTCTAGAGACTCCCTCGACCTCTGCCTAGAATCACCCAACCCCATAGCGATGGTAAGGTCGGTGCGGTAGATGGTCCTACACTCACTCGGTGTCTTGTAGACTGTCTCTAACCCTAGTAGTCTCTGTGTCAGCTCACTATAGTCAGGTAGGGTGATCCCGCTCACTGCCTCCCCATCCACCCTCAGCCCGGTGATCCTAGCAACATCCTCTAGGCCAGGAACCATGTGACCCCATGGCATCAAGAATGCCCTACTAGTCCTATCCCATCTCTACCTAAGCACCTGGATCAGGGGTAGGTCATGTCTCATAGGCTCTATGCTAAGGAAGGGTCCGACATGGCATCTACCCTATCCCTCGAAAATCTGGAAGCCCGTAGTAAGCTGCTCGAACTTGGACCCAGGAGATCCGAGTCCTCATCAATCCCTGCAAATAACAAAAGAACATTTTCACTTAAGTTTTATATAAGCTTCTTACGTATTCATCAGCTATTTCAACTTGTTCTCTGATTAAATTGACGACCTACCCTAGGTCGTGACTTATTCAATTGACGCCCCTGAGGGAGGCGTTATTTCAAAATGTGTTTATGGTGATTTTACGCGTAATTTTAATTGACGACCAACCCTGGGTCATTTTTTGTTTAAGTGACGCCCCTATGGGGGGGCACTGTTTTGGAGGTAATTTTCTATCCTAGAAAAAAAAATAATTCTGAATTTTTTAATTGACAACCACCCCTTGGTCGTTGTTTAATAAATTAACGCCCCGGTGGGGGGCGTTGTTTTCTGGGGTGTTTAAAAACATAACAGCATGCGAAATAAAAATACAGCAGAGGCATATATCAAAAATGAGAAAAAATGACGTTAACAGCATGATAAATAAACATGATATTTTAAATGATGACATGTTGCAGGGCGTGGTTTCATGAATAATCATTTTTAGAAAATTAAAAAAAATAATTTTAATTGACGACCCAGGGAGGGTCGTTGTTTCAATTGACGGCACCCACTGGGGCGTCATTTGACTATGTCACCATTTCTTCCCTTCACCGAGGGCTATGGAAAATTGAGAAAAAAAATGAAAATTAATTGAAATGGAGGGTTAGGGCACCTACCTTGCTTCGTTCGGGTGTTAGAAGCCCTCCCCGGAGTGGCTGCCGGGGTTGCCGTGGCCACCGTGGTTGGCGAGCTTGAGTTGCCACCGCCACCACCGGTTGTTCGTCTTCACCTCCTCCTCCTTCTTCTTCTTCTTCCTCATCATCGTCGTCTTCCTCGTCATCTTCTTCATCGTCTTCATCTTCTTCTTCTCCATCATCTCCTCTTTCTTCTTCGTTGGCCGCTTCTTCTTCTTCGCCGTGCTCCGCCGCCGGCGCGTCTTCGGCCGCCGCGGGAACCTCCTCACTGGCGTGTTCGTGCTCGTCGAGGTCCACCACGTCGGGGGCGGTGACCCTCTGCCGCTTGTGTGCGCCGCCCGCCATCGGTTCAGAGCAGAGAGAGAGTAGAGAGAATAGAGAGAGAGATGAAGGGAGAGATAGATATGGGGCTCGGTTGGGGTTTGGTTGCAGAAAGAGAGAGAAGAAAGAAAGTAGACGAGGGAAGGAGAAGAGAGGAGGGAAATAGGGTTTAACATTCGAAAAGAATTGACGTCCTGAGGTCTGTCGTCATTATATTAATTGACGGCCTGTTCTGAGGCGTGGTTTCAGGATTTGACGACCCGAGGCTAGGCGTCATTTGTGTTTGCATGGGAACTCGTAACCGTCGTCAGGCGCATTAATGGAAAATTGATTGATGTGATCGATCGTCATGATTACTGTTTAAGAATTGACGACATTGTGAGCAGGCGTCAGTTTGTTAAGGCACAGCATGAATGAAGGCGTTATTTCTATGAAATTGAGGAATTATTTTGAAAATAGTTTAAGGAATTTAAAGCAATTAACGCCTTACCTTGGGGCGTGAATTAATAGACGCCTATCTGAATAAGCGTCAATCATGGTTTATTTATTTTTAAGAAAATTGATTAAAGGAAATGGACGACATGTGGTAAGGCACTGGTTGAGGAATTGACGCCACGCCTGGAGGCGCGTCTCATAACAGAGAACCCGAGGCTTAGTTTTGTCAGACAGAATCATTGAATTGGAAGACAAGATCATATAACATGTTATTTTGGCTCAATTAAAGGAAAAATCCTTTTATTTCATTTGATGAAAATCATTGTTACATTCAATGAGCCATCATGGGCCTTATTTTCCTAAGTGCTATTACATAAGAATTGCACTTGTTCTCTTCTTCTTCAACGTGTGTCTTGGACCTATGGAGAAGTCCAACCTTCTATTGAGCCATGATTGTTTTGACTTCTTCTTGATCTTCACTTGAGCCTAGTTCTCTCCTCTTAAGTGGTGGAATATGAGAAGGCTCTTCAAAAGTGTGCCGAGGTAATCCAAGTTGTGGGAGGCACCGGTGAGCATTGTAGAGGACGAAGTCGCTCCCGCCGATCAATCGAAGCTCTACACAGGAGGAAAGTCTTGAGCGAAGCTCTTGGGTCTTGAGAAACCCCGGTGTGCAAGTGAAGTCGCTCTTGGGCATGGTCTTGAAGTAGTTCCTCCATTCGCTTCTTTTCTTGAGCTTTGGCACCCGATTAGCTACCCTCTCACATAGGCTTAAGGAATCCGTCATGTATCGAAGAGGGCTTTTAAAGAAGATTTTTGAGGCCGGTTGAGTTTCTTGGCATGGGTCAAATTTTAGGTGGAGGTCCACCCAACAAGAAAGGAGTAGCATTGACCCATAGAGAGGCCGTCCCAAGGAAGCCGAGGTGAGCCCATTATATAGGTTGGCTAGTACTGCCGGTCCTATTCTTTTGCCTTCCCACATGCTAGCTATGGTGCTTAAGTGGCATTCTTCTAGGTGATCTTCTATTGAAGGGAAGAGGAGAGATCCCACCATGCATAATGTAAAACCATTCATCACTCTCTCCAATAAATCCTCATCTTCTTGAGCCTTGTCCATGTTCTTGTATACCCATGAAGCTAATTTCAAAAGATTGATTCCTTTGTGGGCTTTGATTTGGTTCACTAGGTTTGGGCTTTGTACGAGGCTAATAAGAATTTCATGAGCACTTATTGGTTTAGTCAAGCTAGACATCTTTGACTCTTCTCCTTGTTTCATCCTTCTTAACCCAAGGAGCATCTCTACTTCCTCTAAGAGTATGGTGGTTTCAAAAGTGGGAAAGAGGAAAGTATGAGTGTTTGGATGCCATAATTCTAGTAGTGCTCCTATGGAGGCCCAATCTAGGTGGATATCCTCATAGTGGGTAGCATGGGTTACAAGGCCAAGTAGGTGTCATCTACTAAGAAAAGACCTCATATCTAAAGAGAGTTTAGAGAGGAGTAAGGGGAGCCACTTAATTCTTAAGAATCTCCTTGGACCCGGAATGTTTGGAAAGTCCTGAAAAGCATAAAAAGAAGAGAAGAAGAGAAGAGAATGCAATCAGAATTTTGAAAAAAAGAGAAGAGGAAGAATGAAATAAAAGCTTTTAAATAAAATAAAAATTTACCTGGCCCTTAGCAATCCTCCCGCTAATGTGCCCAGCAACTTCAGATATCCGAGGAAAGCTCATCCTAGACTTCTTTTGAAGGGTTCTGTAACATCTTGTTCATCGTTTCTTTTGAAAACAAGTGGTTGTTGTTCTTCTTTGTTGATCTTCAGTACTCTCGGTTGCAGCTCTCAGGCGTTTGATATGCAGCAGAAGTCGAGTTCCTTTTATAATGTTCGAACGCTTTGGCTAGCCATTCAGGGCAATCACGGTTTGAGTATAATTCGAACGAGCCACTAGAGTTCTATTTCCGAGCAGGAAACGGAGCACTATTGTTTATGGTTAATTGACGACGTTAACAATGGCGTCATTTCATTGAATAGCAACATTTTCAGTGTCGTCTTTTATTTAACGTCTCTATGCCAGGCGTCATTTTTATCCGATTCCAAGTTGAATAGTAAATGTGATTAACGCCCCAATAACCGCCGTCATTTAGGCTTATGACGCCTCTATGCAGGGTCGTCATTTCCTGAGCTTACACTTTTGAATTGTTTACAGCATTATGATTATTCATGAACTTAAGTGCTATTATATTTTGATGAAATTGCTTATGGCATGCACTTATGATCCTATTTTTGAGCTTTATTGAACTTATGATCTTTATTGAGCTGATGATTCTTTGATGAGCTAATAATTTTTGAGCTCAGAGAAGCACATGTTAATGATTAGATTTCTTCCGCCGGTAACATCATTCCATCCCTTGTATCTTTTCTATATGCATTTTTACTATCTGATATCTACGCTATTATAGCATATCAAGGACCTTGTGGTTATGATGAACCTGAATTTGAGTTCCCCTCCATCAAAAATAGTGATAATTCCAGGGGAGTCTTGATTACACGGATAGGCCGTTGAGTCATCTAAGGTTTGGGATGACGGTTCCACTTTCTGAGTTGATGCATAGACAAACGGGCTTCGGCTTAGTGTCAGCTTAGAGATCTGGATTCCTAACCAAATCTCGATGGTTTAGCAATATTATCCTTGATTATCTTCTATTTTAGTTTGTTTTAATTTTTCTTTTAGCCCAGCATGCATCATGTAGGACTTTGAACTTTAATGATGAAAATCATCATATTACGCCAATAATGAGGGCCACCCGCTCTTAATGGAATTGACATGAGATATTCCATTCCAAATCAAGTACTTTATTCTCCTTGAAGTTACTCAGGCTGGTTCCTTGAAAAGCATTCATTCGCTAGTTCTTTATCTCAATTCACTTTATTTTCTGCAAATCCACCTTGGTTGTAGCACGTCCACATTGGCCGGTAATCGCTCTCCAATGGTGTCCTTCCTTCGTGCCCTCGCGCACATTTCATTTAGTTTAGCCCCTTCATCCAGCTGATCTTTGCTTTCCAATAATCATCTGAAGTTGTTTCATTTAAAATCCTGGAAAGATTTTCAATGCTCAGTGTTGGAGGCATGTCACATCACACCTTGGCATCTACTTATCAGTTTCTTCACACTTCATTCCGCTCATCACACTTTCGCTTCATTTCGTTTCACTCCCTTACAAAGCAGACGCCAAGGCGGGGCAGCTGTAGACACACCAAAATCGATGTTATGTTGAGTAAATCTCATGTCACCATGTGACGCCCCAAAGTGGACTTCAATATTGGCTTAATATGAAGTTTTTCTAAGTTCTCCATACTAATTACATTTTTCTTTAATAATTGAAATTAACGCCTGGAGGGAAGGCGTCATTTAATTGACGACCTAATAAGGGGCATTTTCCTTAAATAAATGACTGTTCAAACGGTCATTGTTTTCTGGATTTAACGAATCCTAATGAAAATAAAACTCAAGGTAATTGATGTCCTAATGAGGGGCGTTGATTATTTAACGCCCGTTCAAACAGGCGTCATTTAACAATTTTAAATAAGGAAAGTCCTATATTTCCATAATTAAATTCAGGAATTAACGACTGAGTGAATGTCGTCATTTCAATTGACGCCCCTATTTAGGTCGTCATTTTCTGTTCCGTGTCCCTTCCGCCTGCTTCTTTCCAATAGTGATCCTTTCCCCATTTTACACTTAGTGTTCGATTGGGAAGAGGGATCCTTAATGGAGGATTGATCTCCTTATTTTAATCCTATTGAAATAAGGACTTTTGCCCCTATAAATATCCCTTGAATCCCTCACGCGCGAAGGAGAGCGAAGAAGAACACACAGGGAGCTTTTTACATGCATAGTGCCTGCATAAAGAAGAGAGTTTTCTTATTTTTATAGGTTTTTCATCAAGTCTTCTTCCTCCACGCCGATAGTTCTTTCTCCCACGGCGGCGTCTTCCTCCACAGGTAGCGTTTCTTCATCCTGCACGTTCTTCCACCCTTGTTGCAGCCAAGACGTTGCAGCTGAAGCTTTTCCTCCCTTTATTGCTGCACCCACAGCAGAAGGGCCCCTCCTTCTTTAACTTTTGTTTGATTGTTATTATCATATCATCACACGCGCACCCATGTCTCTAGTTATTCTACTAGAGATATTTCATCATATATCTGTTTGCATCATATTATAGCATATCATATTCCCCACCTTATTACTCCTCTTAGGGGTTTAAAACCAAAACACACAAGGTGTGTCCATGCCTATGTTGCTCGATTCTATCTTTCTAGAGCATTGATACTACACACATTTTGGCTAATCCATATATTTATTTGTTTTGCTTATTTTTGCAAGGGTAATCAAAGTAAAAACCCCCTTCATCGGCCGGTCGGTAGAAGGAGGAGGGAAGGACTTGCAATCTCACCTGCTTTCACACAAGGTACATGCGATCACTCCTTTGTTATTTTGAGGTAACCCCTCTGGCGATCACCCTCCTTAGAGCATCTCATGCTCAACCTCTTTTTCTTCATGTCCCACATGTTTTAGCATAGTTATTCATCCCTTATCCATTTAAATCTTTTCTTTCTTTTTTTTTTAAATGTCTATGTGACACGTTCACAATGCTCTGGCGCATAATATAGCTTCATGTGTTTGCCGTTGAGAGGCGAGAACGGTCTGTGTCCTTTGTGATCAACAACCGTGTAGGCCCCACCCTCATAGACATTCTGGATGATGTATGGACCTCGCCAATTTGGCTGCAGTTTTCCACTGGAGCGCCCTACCATGACCTCTTTTTCTTTGATCATGACAAGGTCGCCTTGCTTGAAAGCTCGCTACCTAACGAGCTTGTCATAGGCCCGGACCATGCGAGCCTGATATGCTTGCAGGTGTTTGTAGGCTTCGAGTCGCTTGCCTTCTAGATCGGCGAGCTCTTCTAGTCTTCTCTGCTACTCGTTTTCGTCAGGGCCGGCAAGGCCGATGTGGATGGCCACACGATAAGAGGCTAACTGGACTTCGATGGGGATAACTGCTTCTGCCCCGTAAGCAAGGGAGAACGGCGAGCACCCCGTGGGGGTTTTGTAGACCGTCTGATAGGCCCATAATGCTTCGAAGACCTTTTCACCCCAATCGCGTTTCCGGTGGCTAACCGTCTTAGCCAGGAGCTTGCAGAGGGTTTTGTTGAAGGCTTCCACTAAGCCGTTAGCCTGAGGGTTGTAGATCGAACAAGTTCTCCAGTCGATGTGGAATTTGGCCGCTAACTGGTACACGGCCTTATTCTTGAAGGGTGTCCCGTTGTCGGACACTATGCGACTGGGAGTACTGAATCGGTATATGATGTTGTGCCGGATGAATCTGGCAATGACTTTGCCGGTGACCTCTCGCAAGGGTAGAGCCTTCGCCCAGCGGGAGAAGTAATCAGTGGCGGCCAAGATGTATTTATGGCCCTTGGAAGATGGCGGGAAAGGCCCCGCGATGTCCATGCCCCACTCATCGAATGGCCAGGTGGGGGCCGTAGGACGCAATGGGTTAGGAGGTTTCCTGGGTACTGGGCCAAAGGCTTGGCATTGATGACATGCACGGGCATACTGGATACAATCCGCGTACATGGTTGGCCAGTAGAATCCTTTGAGCTTGATGTTGTGTTTCATCCGATCTCCGGCCTGGTGTGCACCGCACAATTCGGAGTGGACCTCCTGCATGATGGCTCGAGCTTCCGCTAGGGAGACACATCTCAGGTGAATCGACTTATCTTCTCTTGGATGAGCCGATACAGGGAGTCGCCAATCAACTCGTAAGAGGTTGCTCGGCGGAGCAGCTGGACTCTTTGAGCTCGGTCAGGTGGAAGCCACCCTTTCTTGAATTTGATGATAGGCGTACGCCAATCATCCTCTTCTGGAGGTGTGCTTTGGTCAAGGTCGTGGACCTTGCAAATGGTGAGACTGGTGTTGCCTTCGAGTGAGCTAGGCATCAGTCTTCGGTGCTTGATGACGATGTCAACCTCGCTCTCAGGCGGGAGCTTGATGGCCGCAGCCAATTTTGCCAAGGCATCCGCATGAGCGTTGCTGCTTCTGGGGATGTGATCTATTTCAAAGAAATAGAACTTCTGGGTTAATCTGGTGACGGCGGTGTGGTATGGAACCAACTCTGGCTTCCGCACGTCATAGATGTCGAGGACCTGCCGAACTATCAGCTGGGATTCCCCGTATGCTTTGAGGCATTTAATGCCCATGTGGAGACCCATCTAGAGCCCGATAAGTAAAGCTTCATACCATGCTTCATTGTTGGTTAGGGACTTCATGAGGGCACAGGAGTCGTACACAACTCCGCCCTGAGGAGTCAGGAAAACAATGTCGGCACCAGCCGTGGTGTCTGGATCCTGGTTGCTCCGGGTGATCCCTCGGGAAGCACCGTCGAAGTAGAGCTCCCAGTAAGGTACGCTGGTTGTGAGAGCGCTGGGCTGCCAATAATGCAAGACATCTCCGCTCTGTTCAACTGGTTGTTGTGATTGAGCAATAGTGGTTGTGAGAGCACTCTGCTGCCAGTAATGCAAGACATCTTTGCTCTGTTCAACTGGTTGTTGCGATTGAGCAGCAAGGGACTCCTCGTCTGGGAGCTCTGAGTTGAAGGGTGAATCGTCTGGCACTGGGTGGGCTGTCAAGAATTTAGCCATACCCTGTCCTTTGATTGCCTTTCTGGGGACATAGGTAATGTCGTACTCCATCAACAGAAGAGCCCACCTCCCTAGTCTGCCCAAGAGGACAGGTCATCGAAGGAGATACTTCAGAGGGTCGTGCTTGGATATAAGCTCGACTCGATGAGACAGGAGGTAATGCCATAGCTTTTTGACTGTGAACACTAATGCCAAGCAGACCTTCTCCATGGGGGAGTAGCGGTACTCGGCACCGATTAACTTCCGACTGAGGTAATAGAGGGGCTGCTCTTTACCTTCTTCATTGATCTGCGCCAACAGAGCTCCTAGCGAAGCATCCATGGCAGAAATGTAAAGAATGAGGGGTTTACCCTTGACTGGTGCTCCCAGAACTGGGGGAGTGAGGAGGTACTCCTTGATTTGCTCGAAAGCCGCCTGGCATTCTGAGTCCCATGTGATGGGGGCATCTTTCTTCATCAGCTTGCTGAAAGGCGCGCATCGACCGGAGAGGTTAGAAATAAACCTCCGAATGTAGGTCAGCCTCCCTTGGAAGGACCTAAGTTCAGTGATGTTGCTGGGTGGTGGAAGTTCCCGAATCGCTTTGATCTTGTTGGGATACACCTCGATTCCTCGGTATCTGACGACGAAGACGAGAAATTTGCCCCTGGATACGCCGAAGGTGCATTTCATGGGGGTCATCTTGAGCCCATATTGCCGGAGATGCTCGAAGACTTGGCGAAGGTCACGCAAATGGTCTTCACGCCTTTTGGTCATGACGACGAGGTCGTCGACATAACATTCGATGATGTTGTGCAGCATCTCGTCGAATATTTTAGTCATGGCCCTTTGGTAAGTAGCACCGGCATTCTTTAAACCGAAGGGCATGCGTTTGTAATTGAAAATCCCCTTCGGGGATCTGAAGGCTGTGTGGTTCTTGTCTTTGAGGGACATCCGTATTTGATTATAACCGGACGACCCGTCCATGAAAGGCAAGGCTTCGTGACCGGTGGTCATGTCGACCATCGTTTCTGTAATTGGGACTGGGAAGTCATCCTTCGGACAAGCTTTGTTGAGGTCCCGGAAGTCGACGCAGATGCGGACTTGACCATTCTTCTTATGGACTGGAACTATATTGGCGAGCCAGATCGGGTAGATGCACGGCTCGATGAAGTCGACCTCCACCATTTTGCAGACTTCGGCCGAAACATGGAGCTCCATCTCATGGCGCATGTGCCGCTGTGGTTGTTTGACCGGAGTGATTGAGGGAGAAATGGCTAGATCGTGCTCCACTACGGAGGGGTCTAGCCCTGGCATCTCCTTGTATGTCCAGGTGAAGCAGTCCTTGAACTCGAGCAGGAGTTGCTTGTAGTTCTGCTTCTCTGCCTCGGTGAGGAGGGCACTGATGAATGTAGGCTGAGGGGCTTCATCTTCACCCAGGTTGATCTGCACGAGATCATCGACGGTCGCCTGGCCGCCGTCCTCCAGCTCGGGAGGAGCGGGTTGGAGGTCGATGAAATCGTCATCATCAGTGTCGGCTTTGTGTATTTCTTGGTTCTTGAAGCCACCAATTGATGCTGAAGGGATCGGAGAGCAGTTGCTGCTGGGACCCGCTAGGGATCGATCTGGGCCGCCGGCTTGTGGCCAACAGTCATCAACTGGGGTTGCTGAGGTTTCTCCGGGGTTGACGGTGAAGCTGACAATCTTTCGCAGCTTGGACCAACAAGATCCCCCCCCCCTCTTCAGGAGGGTTTACCGTACTGGGTCCCTCGACTGGCTGAGAGACCGGAGAAGCCTCTCCCGCCCCTTTGTCTTGGCAGGGAGGCAAAGAAGGTTCCCCGATGGCTTGAGCTGGGGTTCTGGCTTTGGCAAAGATCGGGATCAGAATTTCCTCTCCCTCATCCCCGGAGCTATCGAATTTGACTTCGACTCTAGCTTGATCATCGGTTGGTTGCCCCAAGCCTACGACGTTGACTGCATAGTGGACGCAGAAGTCCGGGTCCTGGTCGTAACCAAGCCCCTTGGTATCCTTATGGAAGGACGGGGGTTGCCCTCGGACTTGGGAAGGGTCCCACAGTCGACGGAAGTATCTTTGTTGGGCAGAGGTCTGCCACAGGGGAATGTGTTGTTTCAAACACATTTCTTGAATATGCGGCGACAGGTCACCCCACACTTGCACTGCTTCAGGGGTATCATCGGCTTGCCTAGACCAGCCAAAGTCATCATCTGGCGGGGCTTGAGAGACCATGTCTCCTTTATAGATGACAATGGGTTTGTCCCTATTAGCCTTCATCTTTTTTCGACGTTGTCGCTTGAAGGTGACAATGAATGTTGTCAACGACTCGACGCTGTGCTCCTCGGATGCACACGGGAGCTGGATGCAGTCTGGTGGCAAGCATATACTCTTGCCAATAGCCCTGCTAATGAGATTAGCCTCGAAGTCAATCTGGCACCTTTCAGGGCGGTCTGGGGTTGACTTGGAGCCGAGGCGTAGCCGGTGAAGCTTGGCCTTCTCCTTATCGACAGAGAAGAGATCATCGTCATCTTCCTCTGAGAGCCAACCGTTGCTTTTGCTCTTGATCACGGGGTACAGGCTAATCCCCTTGAAGTAGAGCGCAGCGTCGGCTAGGTTGCATTCTGCTGGTGTGAACGGTGACAGGTCTGCAAAGACCTTGTGTTGCTCTCCGTCCTTGGCATACTTGATGCATTAGTGGAGAGTCGATGGGACGACCCAATTTTCATGGAGCCAGGGTCTGCCCAATAGCATCTTATAAGACGTGTTGGAGTCGATGATGTAGAATGTCACCTTGGAGGTGAAATCATCAAGCACCAGATCGACGTCCACACGGCCGAGGACGTCCTCGGTGTTCTTGTTGAAGCAGGATATCTTGACCGCTTGAACCTTCTAGAGGTATGGGGTCAGATATAGAGACTTGAATGTCTTGAGCGGCATGATATTAACAGCGGCACCAGCGTCCACCAGTATCTGGTTCACATCGTGCCCGTTGATCTTCCCCTTCATGTAAAGAGGGCGATTGTGGCACGGAGGGGACAGCAGCATGTCTTTCTCCATGAAGGTGATGGTGGCTGTGAAGGCTCCATAAGCAGCCGCCTTCATTTCCGGGGCATGCGCGTCATAGACTTCCGGCTCTTGGAGTATTTTCATAAGGGTTTCCCATAGATCCTTACTCCAAGCGATGGCTTCCCAGATTGAAATGCTGGCAGGGAAGCGCTTCATCTGGTGAAGGACCTTTTGGTCAGCTCGGGCTCGAGCATCCCCCAGAGAGGGTAGTATGTCAGGCTGGGCCTTCTGCGAGCTGCCGTGCTACTCCCCATCGGGGATTTGCACTGCTTTGCCCTTATCACTGGGACCAAATTGACTTTGATCGCCAGCGGGCTCCTGGAATAGGGATGCCAATGACGGCTCTCCTGGGGGTGGCTGGTGGGCTGGCTCATCCTTACCGGACGGTCCCGCTTGCTCTGCTATAGAAGCCAGTACTGGTGCAGAGGCTGGGAGGCTGGGAGTAGCCTCTTCAACGTCGGAAGGATCGAAGATACCGGGTCCATCCCGAATCTCTACTTCCGGAATGGGAGCCGGTTCCTCTCCTCGAAAGAGGATGATTCACTCCGAGTCGAAAGTGGACGGAGAGAGGGGTAACTTGGGAGTTCTCCCACGGCCTCTACCGCGTCCGCGGCCATGGCCTCGGCCGCGTCCGGTGTGCTCTGGAGCTGGCTGTAGCCCAAGCGGGGCATTAGCCCTTTGTCTCGTCCGGGAGGCTACTGGCTCGCCCCGCCGAGAAGCATTGATATTGTCGGGAGGTGGGAAAGCCACTGGAGAGGGGGATTTCTATAGCTCATCTAAGAGTAGCCGAACTAGCTCCGTCAGGACCCAACGAGGCCCAGCTCATCCAAGTGACAGCCCCGCAGAGCCCACTTAGATTAAAAAGCCCAATAAGATTACTCGGGATCAAACCCTTCCTCGACGGCCCTTAGGCTCGGAAGGCCCGAACATCGGTCAGAACGGAGGAAGATCCATGCCCGAGTTATCCCCTCACCGGGATAGAGGCAAGCGTTCAGCGCCCACTCCGACCTATCTTCATCCGAGCTATGCCTATCACCCGGATAGGGTTGGCACCCTTCATGCTTGGGTTTAACCGATGATTGCTTATCCACGCTGCCGTTGAGAGCCCTTCATGAGCAGGAGTTTCTGAGGACGTAAAGAGCCCATGATGAGGATGTAACTCCCGCCTGAAACTCCTCAGCTTATGGGACTCATGAGACTTGCGCACTATTTAAACCTGGGACTCCCTCCCGCGGAAGGTAAGGGCCAACACACGCCTAAAATTCCCTGAGTAGAAACCACTTCACCACCTTGGTGTAGAGGGATCTCACGCCTCTCTTTTCCTCCTCCCTTCATAGCTTCCACCATTGCTCTACTAACTTAGGCATCGGAGGGTTTATCCCAGGGAACCATCCCTGCGCCCCCTGATCTGTTTCCCTTCCTTGCAGTTCACTATTCGGTGATCATCCCCCCAGCTCAGGTCTAGCGCGAGACCACGCCTCTTCATCTGGCGCCATCTGTGGGAAACAACCAAAGAGCCAATATGGTGCAAACAAGTTCAGGGAGGAGGTCCACCGGCGACAGGGGAAAGGCCCTGGTGGCGGCGGGTGAAGGCCCCTCTCAGGCCTCACAAAACCCTCCCTCCAACGCCAACACCCCAGTCGACGAACCACCCCCTCCTCCCATGGTGGTACGGCTACCACTCAACGGTGGCGCTAACGCTTTCCAAGCCCTCAACGTAAAATTGGACATCCTCGTGGAACTCATGAGGACCCAGGCGGCCGGGGATGGAAGGTCACGTGCCCCTCCGGAGAGCCCTCCCTGCGAGAGCGCGTCCCAGCACACTACTGGAGGCCGCTTCACCCTCCGAGGCGGGCAGATTATCCGTAACAGGTCAGGGGGACATTCGCAAGCCCCTCCCCCGGAGCAAGAGGCCTCCTCCACGCCAAAAAGGGGAAGACCTACGGCACGTCGTCCAAACCCAGAGACCGAAGCTCCGGGAGAGCGCCGAGGAAGTCCTCCCAGCCCCACAACACGGCGACAGCTAGAGTTATCCCTCCGACTGCGAGAATTCGAGAGACGTTTTGCAGAGCAGGAGCACGCCCTACGCGCCTTGCAAAATGTCTCTCCAATAGAGGACGAGGAGAAATCTCCGTTCTCCGATTACATCTTGAAGGCAGAGGTATCTCCCAGAACCTCCATCCCGACCTTCAAGTCCTATGACGGCCAAGGCGACCCGGCCGACCACTTCGACAGCTTCGATGCCCTAATGACCCTTCACGGAGCGTCCGACACCATCAAGTTCCGAGCCTTTGCGACCACTCTGGTCCAAGGTGCCCAAGCATGGTTCCAGGCCCTCGCCCCCGAATCCATCTGGGATTTCAAGCAATTCGGATGAGTATTCAAGGAGAGTTTTGCCGGTAGCGGCCCCCTGAGGTCGGTAGCAGGGCTATTGGCTCTCAAACAGGCACAAGGGGAGAAACTACGGGCTTACATCAACGATTCAAGTCGGAAGCCCTGAGAATCCCCCGCCTGGATGTAGCCTCGGCCATAACCGCGCTGACCGAGGGCACCCGGGACGAGAACCTCCGCCGCAAACTTGTCCTCCACCCTCCCTCGACCCTTGCCGAGCTAGTGACTCTGGCTTTGTGCCACGCCGAGTGTGAAGAAGTACTCAGCGCATGCCGAGGCACAACCGGATCGGGTCGGGAGGGGGACAAGAAGCGGGCACCCGAGTCAAGCTCTGGCCAAGGAAAAAGGCGGAACCGAGACGGAGACCACAAGGAGCCGTCCCGGAAGTACGAGCGGTACACTCCCTTAACCGCTCCGGTGTACGAGATATATGAAGATATCAAAGGCTTCAGGGAGGAGGTCCGCCGGTGACAGGGGAAAGGCCCTGGTGGTGGCGGGTGAAGGCCCCTCATAGGCCTCACAAAACCCTCCCTCCAACGCCAACACCCCAGCCGACGAACCACCCCCTCCTCCCGAGGTGGTAGGGCTACCACTCAACGATGGCGCTGACGCTTTCCAATCCCTCAACGCAAAACTAGACATCCTCGTGGAACTCATGAGGACCCAGGCGGCCAGGGATGGAAGGTCACGTGCCCCTCCGGAGAGCCCTCCCCGCGAGAGCGCGTCCTAGCACACTGCCGGAGGCCGCTTCACCCTCCATGGCCGGCAGATTATCCATAACAGGTCAGGAGGACCTTCGCAAGCCCCTCCCCCGGAGCAAGAGGCCTCCTCCACGCCAAAAAGGGGAAGACCTACGGCACGCCGTCCAAACCCAGAGACCAAAGCTCTCAGAGAGCGCTGAGGAAGTCCTCCCAGCCCCACAATGCGGCAACAGCCGGAGTTATCCCTCCGACTGCGAGAATTCGAGAGACATTTCGCAGAGCAGGAGCACGCCCTACGCGCCTTGCAAAATGTCTCTCCGACAGAGGACGAGGAGAAATCTCCATTCTCCGATTACATCTTCAAGGCAGAGGTATCTCTCAGAACCTCCATCCCGACCTTCAAGTCCTATGACGGCCAAGGCGACCCGGACCACCACTTCGACAGCTTCGACGCCCTGATGACCCTTCACGGAGCGTCCGACGCCATCAAGTGCCAAGCCTTTATGACCACCCTGGTCAAAGGTGCCCAAGAATGGTTCCGGGCCCTCGCCGCTGGATCCATCCAGGATTTCAAGCAATTCGGGCGAGTATTCAAGGAGAGTTTCACCGGTAGCTGCCCCCCGATGTCGGTAGCGGGGCTATTGGCTCTCAAACAGGCGCAAGGGGAGAAACTCCAGGCTTACATCAACCGATTCAAGTCGAAAGCCCTGAGAATCCCCCGCCTGGATGTAGCCTCGGCCATAACCGGGCTGACCGGGGGCACCCGGGATGAGAACCTCCGTCACGAACTTGTCCTCCACCCTCCCTCGACCCTTGCCGAGCTAGTGACTCTGGCTTTGCGCCACACCGAGTGAGAAGAAGTACTCAGTGCATGCCGAGGCACAACCAGCTCGGGTCGGGAGGGGGGCAAGAAGCGGGCACCCGAGTCAAGCTCGGGCCAAGGAAAAAGGCGGAACCGAGACGGAGAGCACAAGGAGCCGTCCCGGAAGTACGAGCGGTACACTCCCTTAACCGCTCCGATGTACGAGATATATGAAGATATCAAAGGCTCGGGCCTTCTCCGCCAACCCGAGCCAATGAGGTTGAAAAACCGTAATCGCAGCAAGCATTGCCTATTCCACAGCGACCACGGGCATCATACCGACGATTGCCACCAGCTCCAGGATGAGATCGAGCGCCTCGTCCGCCAGGGACACCTGTCCCGCTTCGTGGCTGGACGTGAGGAAGACCGAGGTGCTCCAGAGAAAATCGACAACGCCCCTGCGGGGTCCACATCAACGTCATTGCTGGAGGAGCCGCATCAGGTGGGGACAGTATCTGAGGAAGGAAGCGTCATGCTGAGCGGGCGAGCAGAGCCGTCAAGCCTCCCAAGGCCCCGCCAAGCGAGCCCCAGGTCATAGTCTTCTCCGACCAAGATTTGGAATGGCTGATCACCCTGCATGACGACGCCCTAGTCATATCGGCCACGATAAACCATTGTGACGTAGATAGAATTCTAGTTGACAATGGAAGCACCCCTGATGTATTATCTTACGAATGTTCCCTTAAGATGGGGGAGAGTCCGTCCAAACTCCGCCCGATCCGAACCCCCCTTTGCGCGTTCAATGGCCAAGCCACTTATCCCGAGGGAGCCCTAAGCCTGCCGGTTACTCTCGACACCCCACCTAAAATCGTTACGGTCTTGGTGGACTTCATAGTGATCAAGGGCATGATAGCATACAACGCAATCTTCGACCGAGGAATCCTTAGCCGAACGAAAGTGGTGCCCTCTACCTATCCCCAAAAGATGAAGTTCCCACCAAAAATGGGGTGGGGGAAGTCCGAGGTAACCAGGCGACGGAGAGAAGGTGCTATAATATCTCGGTTGAAGCCACAAGGCCGGACGGGAAGAACAAGGGTCCCCGGGAAGTCGAGGAAAAACCTGCAACCTCCGAGCCTGGGGGCGAGCTGCTAACGATTTTCCTAAACGACGACCCGACCCTAGGAGTAAAGATTGGAGCCGACCTACCATCTGAGGCTCAGCAGAAAGATAAAGAGTTTCTTTCCATGTATACCCGAGTCTTTGCATGGTCTGATGATCAACTCCCCGGAATACCGGAAGAGACTGTAATGCATAAGCTCAACCTCGACCCGACCGTGAAGCCCGTACAACAACGCAGAAGGAAGCACGCGCTAGAGAAGCATGCGATCATCAAGGAGCAGGTCACCAAGGGACAAAAGACTGGTCTTTTTAGATCGGTCTTGTACCCAACGTGGCTGGCTAACGTCGTCCTGGTGCCAAAAGCTTCGGGAAAGTGGCGAATGTGCGTGGACTTCACCGACTTGAACAAGGCCACACCAAAGCACTGCTATCCATTACCGAGCATCGACCAACTGGTTGATTCAACCTCGGGCAACGAAATTCTTAGTTTCCTGGATGCCTATTCAGGTTACCACCAGATCAAAATGGATCCAGGAGACGTCGAGAAGACCGCCTTTATTACCGACTTTGGTGTATACTGCTACACCCGGATGCCTTTCGGGTTGAAGAACGCTGGAGCCACGTACCAGAGGCTGGTCAATTATATGTTCGAAGGACAGCTCAGCCAGAACGTCGAGGCCTATATTGACGACATGCTCGTCAAGACCCCCAAGGCCGAGGATCACTTCGCCGACCTAGCTGAGACCTTCAGCACCCTCCTAAGGTACAATATGAAGCTCAATCCCACCAAGTGCGCCTTCGGAGTAAGATCCGAAAAGTTCCTGGGTTTCTTAGTCACCCAGCGTGGGATCGAGGCCAACCCCGACAAGGTCCAGGCCATCCTGGACATGCGCCCACCCACCTGCATCAAAGACGTCCAACGCCTCACTGGGCGCATTGTTGTGCTCAGCAGATTCCTGTCCCGCGCGGCCGAACGATGCCTACCCTTCTTCAAGCTGTTGAGGGGGTCCAAAATGGCATCTGCTACGTTCGTATGGGATGAGGAATGCCAAAGGGCATTCGCCGAGCTTAAGGAGTTCCTGGATTTACCCCCGGTGCTTTCTAAGCCCGTCCTAGGTGAAGCCTTGTATCTCTATCTCTCAGCAACTTTGTCTACAGTTAGCTCGGTCCTGGTTAGAAATGACTCGGGGGTTGAGAGACCGGTCTACTACGCTAGCAAGGTGCTCAACGAGGCTGAAAGAAGGTATCCCGCAACCGAGAAACTCGTGCTAGCGTTGGTTACCTCGGCCAAGCGCCTCCGACCCTATTTCAAAGGGCACTCCATCACCGTGCTGACCGGCGAACCTTTGAAGAGGATCCTCGCCCACCTTGAAGCCTCGGGACGCCTCGTCAAGTGGGCCATCATGCTCGGGGCCTATGATATATCATACCAGCCTCGCTCGGCTATCAAAGGATAGGTGCTCGCTGACTTCATCGACGAGAGCACTATCCCGACTGAAGAAAAATCTCCGTCTGCACCCGGGCCAACCTGGGAACTGTTCATCGACGGATCCTCCAACTTAGCCGGAAGCGACGCTGGAATCCTCCTGAAGTCCCCCAAAGGAGCAGAGCTACAACACGCCTTGAAGTTCAACTTCCAGGCGTCCAACAACGCCTACGAGTACGAAGCCCTTATCTCGGGAGCCCGCATGGCCCGGCGACTGGGGGCTGAGCAAGTTAGAATTCACACTGACTCCCAACTAGTCGCTAGCCAGGTCAACGATGATTACAAAGCTCGAGAAGCACCGATGGTCAAATACCTCCAGCTGGTCAGAGCTGTAGCACAGCAGTTCGAGAGCTTTCAGGTAGTCCGAATAGCTCGGGAAGAAAACTCCCGAGCGGACGCCCTCTCTTGGCTGGCCTCCTCTCTTGACCTCGAGGGTACTCGATTGGTCCTTCTCGAAGATCTAGAGCGACCGAGCATTGATTCGGAGCTCCTGGCTGTTGACCAGGCCTCCCCAAGCGACTAGCGCACCCCCTACTTGTTGTGGCTCCAAGACTCTCAAGAGTCTCCCGACCCCCGGGAAGCCCGAAGATTGAAGTACCAAGCTCGGCGGTTCATCATTCTGGATAGCACTCTCTACCAAAGATCCTTCTCCGGTCCTCTCCTGAAATGCCTCAGTACTGACGAAGCTAACCGAGCGATTCAAGAAGTTCACGAAGGCCTGTGCGGAGCCCATTTGGGAGGAAGGTCACTCGCCAGGATCTTGCTACGGCAAGGTTATTGGTGACCCACTCTGCAGCGCAACTGCTCGACCTACGTACAGCACTGCGATCGATGCCAGCGATTTGACCACTTGTTCCATCAGTCGGTAACGGAGCTTGTTACCCTAGTCAAGCCATACCCTTTTGCTCGCTGGGGAATCGACATCCTCGGGCCGTTCCCCATGGCTCAAGCCCAGAAGAAGTTCATCATCGTCGTCATCGACTACTTCACCAAATGGATCGAGGCCGAAGCCATAGCGAGAGTCACCGAGACAATCGTCTGGAGTTTCATCTGGAAATCAAAATACGCTGAATAAAATACGGCAATGGCGATACGAAACAATTAAGTCTTCATCATAATGCTACTGCCTTACTTTTTTTCCTACACAACAAGGAAAGTTTTCCTTCGGAAAAGGAAGATACAGGTAAAAAGAGAAAGTAAAGCAGATACATTAGGCCTCTGGCCCACCCTGAAGCTCGGAAGTGGAAGGCTCAGACAGTCTACCCCCGGCACCCTCGGCGACGGCCGACCCTGGCACTGACCCCACCGACGTGGGAACTGCCTCGGTTGCGCGCCCTCCCGAGGCATCCGGAGTTGGCGACCCTTCAGACAAAGAGCCCCCCTGATCTTCTTCCTCCGATGTAGAGGAACCGGAGGATGACAAGTCCCAGTCATAGCATTGTCCGGACGGGAAATCGAGTGTCTCGGACGCCTGCTCCTCGGCATAAGAGACGGCCCGGTCGTAGCCTTGCTTGAACCCCTTACGGATGCCTCGACGAAGTCCTAACTCGTAGTAGGGGAGGGCAGCCTCCTTAAGGTTGACCCAGTAGGCCTCCGAGCGTTTGTACTGCTCGAGCGCCTCCGCCCCGGCCGATCCCACCCTACCAGCGAGCTCGGCATCCTCCCGCTCTGCCTCGGCTAACCTCCATCCGACCTCAGCCGTCTACTTCTCGGCCTCCGCCGCCTGCTTCTCCGCCTCGGCCCGGTCAGCCTCGGCCTCCCGCCGAAGGCGCTCGGCTTCCTCCGCTCGGTCCACCAGCTCGGCACGCTCGACCTCCCACCGGCCATCTAGCTCGGTGCGAGCAATGCGCTCCTCTTCAAGAAGCCTGCTCTTCCTCTCGAGTGATTCGCGGGCCCTAGCTAGTTGCTCGGTCAATGCCCGAGCCTCCACCTGCCTCGCCCGCGCCAACTCCCTAACGGAGGAAAGCTCGCGCCAGAGCCCATCAGGCTCCTCGGTGAACCGAGCCATCTTCCTGTCAGACCCACCAAGGGTCCAGGCCAGGTTCGCCCGCTCTGACTCCAACCGAGCGTAAGCTTCTGCCAGAGTGGCCCCCATCTGGGCCAGGACAAAGCCGCCCTCCATAACCGTCTCGAGGGCCACGGAAGGGGAGTGCTACCTGTCTATCCCCTTCACCTTCGCGGCTATACCGTGACATATTTGATACAGAGGGCCCTGGATGCCGAGCCTCTCCAGGGCCGCCGGAATAGAGACCCCCTCTTCGATCGGCGTCCCGCCAGATGGCTCGGATCGAGCCACGACTTCGTTCGCCCCTCGTGCCTCGGTCGGTCGGGGCTGCATCGCCTTTTCTTGCGACCCCCCAGCCTGGACCGGTTCGACACCTGCACCGCCACCTGGAGCGTCGCCCGCCTCAGTTAACGCCCCAATCTCGGCCGTGGTCTGTAGACGGTAAAAGAGGCGTCGTCCACCCTCGGGGGAAAAACAACAATAATATAATAATAATAATAAATAATGACAATGATGAAAGGGTGATTGGCAGAGAAGGTATCGGCGGCGGGAGTCGTCGTCTACCCTCGTCTGTCTTAGGAGATGGAAATGACGAGATCAACTCAAGAAGAGAAAGAAAATAGGGATGCGGAACGGACTCTGGTACGTGGCGGAGATAGGGGTCGGAAGACCCTCTCGCGCAAACTGACCCCTTCCTGGTAAGCGTGACTTACCGTTCCACGAGCAGTTTTTTATATACCGGGAAATCCGAGAATCTATGTAACAGAGGTGGAGAGGCACGAAGACTCAGAAGTTGCAACGGAATATCGTTCTCCATACAATTACAAGGACAATACGAACAAAGACGTACCACCACAGGACATTGGTCTTTGTGGGGTTCTAACGGCAATATAATACTATCAGCAATAATGAATATATATGTACATATTAAGATCACCGCAAGACATTGGCCTTACGGGATTTTTATTACAGCATAAAAAATAAATATTATATGTACATACATAAGACCACCGCGAGGTATTACTCTCCGCGGGGTTTCGACAGAAATTAAAGGAATAAAACGACAGAATGAAAAGGCTTCGCGAGGAATTACTTCCGTCACATGCACCTTCGCGAGGAATTACTTCCGTCGCAGGGTTTAGACAGAAATTAAAGGAACAAAACGACAGAATGAAAAGGCTTCGCGAGGAATTACTTCCGTCACGTGCACCTTCACGAGGAATTACTTCCGTCGCAGGATTTAGACAGAAATTAAAAGAATAACATGACAGAATGAAAAGGCTTCGCGAGGAATTACTTCCGTCACGTGCACCTTCGCGAGGAATTACTTTCGTCGCAGGATTTAGACAGAAATTAAAAGAATAACATGACAGAATGAAAAGGCTTCGCGAGGAATTCCTTCCGTCACGTGCACCTTCGCGAGGAATTACTTCCGTCGCAGGGTTTAGACAGAAATTAAAGGAATAAAACAACAGAATGAAAAGGCTTCGCGAGGAATTACTTCCGTCACGTGCACCTTCGCGAGGAATTACTTCCGTCGCAGGATTTAGACAGAAATTAAAAGAATAAAATGACAGAATGAAAAGGCTTCGCGAGGAATTCCTTCCGTCACGTGCACCTTCACGAGGAATTACTTCCGTCGCAGGGACCTCCGCGAGGAATTACTTCCGTCCACGGGGTTTAAACAAAAGGGGAAAGTGACGGAAAAGGAAGGGGGAGGGGATGTGATCGCCAGGGGCTGAGAACCCCACAAAAAAGAACTGTGATCGCGTTCACCGTCAGAGCGGGAGCAATGCGGGTTCTCTCTTCCTCTTCTGTCGGCCGGCCGACGGAGAGGGCTTCCTTCGGTTACCCTTAGACAAAGAACAAACAGAGTAGAACTAGTTGGTGAGAACGACGGTGGTGTAGTACCGATTCTTTAGAAAATGACACTGAAAATAGCATAGACGAGTACGCACCTGGTTGGTGATATTTAAAACCCCTTTTGAACTAAAGAGTGGGAGATGATGTGATGAAATGCATAAGTGTGAAGACGCTCACAAACCAGGCCCTCTCGGGGAGAAAGGCATGGCACAGATGCTAAAATGATGTATGCAATATAATCGACTGACTGATTAAAAATAAAAGGGAGAGAAAAACTTATCGGAGGAGGCCGACGACGGACTTCGGAAGGGTCTCAACAGCACAAGCATAGCACGACCAAGGAGCTTCAGAGCGGACTTCAGAAACTAGTTCCGGTCGAACACGAGAACACACATGTATCTCTATCTATAAGGTAAGAACATATATATATATATATATAAGGTGAGAAAAGATGGTTAAAGATATAAGTAAACAGATAAATAACAAACTAATGATATGTGGAAAGATAGGGGGGGATTAGGGAATGAAACAGAAATCAAGAGAGAGAGAGAGAAAACTCTTTTTTTTAGATTTTTTCTTGTAGTTTTTATATATATACGATATATACGTACCTAAAAGATATATAGAAGATATATATATATTTGAGAGGGTAAGAGAGAGATAGAGAGAGAGGGTGTGAGAAGAGAGGGAAAGTGAGGGGGGAGAGAGATGTACGAGAGAGAGAGAGAGAGAGATGAAGGAAGGGAATAAAAAAAATAATAAAAAGGAATGGGAGGGAGAGAGGAGAATAGAGAGGGCTGAGAGAGACGGGAGAAGAGAGAAGGAGTTGGGAGAATAAAGAACAAAAAAGAAAAAGAAGTGAGGAGAGGGGGGCGGCGAAAGCAGAGAGGAGAGAGAGAGTGAGAGAAAGAGAATAGAGGGGGAGAGAGAAAACTGAGACAGGGAGAGAGATCGAGAAGGCAGAAAGTGAGAGAGAGGGGGGGAAGAAAAAAATAAAAAAAAGAAAAGTGAGAGATCGAGAGGGAGAGAGGGGGAGATTAAGAGAGAGGGAGAGAAAGAATAGAGAGAAACCGGGAGAGATGAGAGAAGGATAAAAACAAAATAAAAATAGAATGAGAGTGTGAGAGAAACAGAGAAAGAGAGATCGACGAGGCAGGAGGGAAGAGAGAGAGAGCGAGAGGAAGAGAGAGGGAGAGAGGAGGTGTTCAAGAGGAGAGAGAGAGAGAGAGAGAGAGCCGCGTCGCGGCGAGAGAGAGAGAGGGGGGTGTGAGAGAGGGAGAGAAAGAGAGAGGGGGGTGTGAGAGAGCGAGAGAAAGAGAGGAGGAGGGAGAGAGAGAGAGAGCAACTGGGAGAGGGAGAGGGAGAGAAATAGAAGAGAGGGAGAGGAGGAGAGAGAGGGGGGTGCGGCGAGGAGCTCGCCGCGGGAGGCTGGCGGCAAGAGAGAAAAGGAGAGAGGGAGAGATCGCGTGAGAAAGAGAGGGGGGTTGGAGACGGCCGGGGATGACGACGACGGTGGGCAGCGGCCGGAGCGGCGTCGGAGGCGGGGCCGGAGGCGGCGTCGGAGGCGAGGCCGGAGGCGGTGCCGGGGACGACGGCGGCGAGAGCGGCTGGAGCGGCGGCGGCCGCGGGGCTGGAGGCAGGGCCGGAGGCAGAAGCGGGCTGGAGCGGCGGCGGTCGCGAGGCTGGAGGCAGGGCCGGAGGCGGAAGCGGGCTGGAGGGCGGCGGTGTCGGGGTCGCCAGAGGCGGTGGGCGGTCGGGGCTCGGGCGGCAGCGTGCGGGGCGCAGCGGAGGCGGTGGGCGGCCGGGGCTCGGGCGGCAGCGTGCGGGGCGCAGCGGAGGCGGTGGGCGGCCGGGGCTCGGGCGGCAGCGTGCGGGGCGCAGCGGAGGCGGTGGGCGGCCGGGGCTCGGGCAGCAGCGTGGGGGGCGCAGTGGCCGGAGCGACGTCAGAGGCGGGGCCAGAGGCGGCGTCAGAGGCGAGCAGAGGCACATTGCGGCCTCCAAATTCAAAGGGGGGGGCACGGGCGACGAGGCCCCCCCTACAAACTACTTTTTGAGCCCCTTTTTTTTGTTAGAAAGAGATTGAGGGAGCGAGAGAACAGAGGGGGGAAAAGAGAGAGAGTCAGGGAAAGAGAGAGGAGATCGAAGGGGGGGGGGGGAAGGGGAAGAGAGTGAGGGCGTGAGAGTGAAAGAGAAAGGGAGAAACGGTGGGAGAAGGAGAGAGAACCGAGGGAGAGTGGGGCTGCGATGGTGTGGGTGAAGACGGAGGGTGCAAGGTGGTTCGCGGCTAGGTGAGAGACAGTGGAGGTGGGAAGAGAGATGATGAGTGAAGTGCGGTGGCTTCCAGCTGGGAATGATGAGAGGGAGGAGATGGGTTTTTCGTTCGCAGGGTGAAGATGGTCGTGGAGGGGATGCTGCGGCTAGGTGGCAGTGGGCTTACGGTGCCGGTGGAGGGTGGAGGGTGATGCTGGAGAGAAAGAGTGAGAGGTGGTGAGAAGGAGTGGGCCTCTACGTGTGTGTGGGGGGTGGAGAGAGGTGAGGATAGGTGGCCTCCTGGGTGCATGCAAAAGGGGGGGGGGGGTATGTGTGTATCCTGAGGGGCTTGCGATGGGGTGGTGGGTTACGGAGGAGGTGAGAAGGGGAGAGAGAGTGTGTGTTAAAGAGAGGGGGCAAGATCCTAGAGACCCGGGAGGGGAGTGAGGAAATAATTTATGTAATAAAAGATGGGGCCATGTCCTTTAAATTTTATTTATTTTTTAGAACAAAAGTGGGCCAAGCCCATTAGCACACATCTATATATATATTTTTTATTTTTGAATAAAAATGGGCCAAACCCATTAGCACAAGTGTTTTCTTTTGGTATATTTTTTTGAATAGGAATGGGCCAAGCCCACATGATGAACCTTCCCCCTTTTTTAGGATTAAAAAGATGGACCAAGCCCATTAACATTTTTTTTGTTTTGTGTAGGAATGGTCACAAGCCCATTAACAAGAATTACTATTCAAGAAGCCACAGATTATTAGATTAAATTAGAGATTACTCAACTAACTTAAACGTGCGAGCTGCTTTGGGGCGTCTTAGTGTAATACGGGATCTGCTCAGCATAATGCTAAAATGTCGTGTCTACAGCTGCCCCGCCTTGGCGTCTGCTTTGCAGGGGAATGACACGGAGTGGAATGACATAGCAGTGTAATGAAGTGGAGTGGAGAATGGACTGAAAAGTGGATGCCAAGGCGTGATGAGACACGTTTTTAACACTACGTGATTAGAATCTTTCCTGAGTTTCAACAAAACGACCTTGAAGAAGGTCCTCCGAAATCAACGATTGTTTGGCTGGAAATAACAAAAGACTAACAGAAAGAGGGACCAACTTCTCGGCGCGGAAGTACCTGAGTCGTAGACCCACAGGTTTCACCTTGGGGAGCGGTTACCAGCCAATGTGGAAGTGCTGCGACCAAGGTGGGTCCAATGGAGTAAATAAAAAGGGTAGCTGATAAATCCAAACAAAGGTCTGTTTTGGCCAACCAGCCCAGGATGGTTTCACAGAAACTCAGTACTCGATTCAGAATGGAATATCCCGTATTAGTCAAGAATTTAAGCACAGCGGCCCTCACAATCAAGTTAAATGAATGATCTTCCACAGTGATATCAAAGTCCTACATGAATGCATGATGGGTTTAAAGGAAAAATTAAAACAAACTAAAAGTAGAAAATAGCTAAGGATAATATTGTTAAGTTGCTTAGGACGGGTCAGGATACCGATTCGATGAGACGATACTGAGCCGGGGCCCGTTTATCCACGCACCGACTCACCGAACGGAACCATCGTTCCCGAGCTACCACAACCTAACGGCCTATCCGTACGTCCTGATCTCCTCTGAAGTTATCACTATTTTTGTTGGAGGGGAACTCAAACTCCAGATTCATCCAAGGCATAAGGTCCTTGACGTGCTCTAGTAGCGTAAATATCATATAGTAGGATGCATGACACAGTGGGGTCAGTCACCGAGGTGACTGATGGTGGGACATGGTAGGGCAATGGCACCCTCTTGCTCTCTTTTTTTTCATTTTATTCTTGGAACCTGCACCGAACAGCAAGCAGTGAAGAAGGATTTATTTCATAAGAAGTAAAATTACATTCAACTGTACAGGACATCCGCACATCAATACAGGAGCAGGGGAAAACACGACACAAATCAGACAAGATTTATTTGGTTAAAATTCACCACGGTAACTTGTCATAAATGCTTTACATTTACCTTTTTACCCCCCTTTTCACTATAAGTACCCCTTTGCCCCTTAGCAAAAGATCATCCATTGGTGGTTCGGGGAGTCAAGCTCTTTTTTTGAGATGGGAGAGAAATCCTGCCCTTTTAAGATGGAAGGTGGGCCTTCCCGCCCTGCCAAGAGGAGCAAGTTCGATCGCGAATTCAGGAGGTTGACCGACATTGAAGGCCATCTGAGCGAGAGGATTCTTTCACGGGCGGTAAGTTGGTTCTTTCTCCTAGTCTCCTTCATAAGTTCTCCCTCGCTTTTTTATTCTTTTCTTTTCCTTCCTTTCAGCCGTATCCTCTTTTCCCGGGCCCGAGAAAATTCTCAAAGCTGCCATGGCTATCGAAGCTTACGTCCAACATCACCATCAGTATGAGGGCCGTTATTTCAAAATGGCACCTCCAAGGGTTGGTGATCCATGCCAAGCATTATGACAAGATCTACATGGACTGGGCGGCCCTGGGTGCATTGACAGAGGTTTGGCATCCGGAAACCCACACTTTTATCTTCCCTACTTTTGAGGCAACGGTCCTCCTCGAAGAGGCAAAACTTCTGCTAGGCTTAAGAAGGTCGATGAAGGATGATAGGATAAAGGTTTCGCGGATGCGGAAGAGGGTATCTACCGAGGAAGTTCTTGGAAGCTTTATGCCATCTGGAACCATAAAGAGCGTTCAGACTCAGAACGGAGTCAACTTGCAAAAGCTCGCAGACTGGACCGTGACTGCCTTAGAAGGGTTGATAGATGATGAACATTTAGAAGGGCTTATGAAAGGGTTCACAATTTGTTTGGCCGGAGCTCTTCTCTTTCCTTGCACTGACAACATCGTAGAGGAAGACCAATTGGGAGCGATTTGTGGACTTTGGGAGGGAAGGAGAGTGGGGCCTGCTGTCCTCGCGCATCTTTACAGTGGTCTCATGGCTTCCAGCATGGGTAGGCCTCCTCACGGGTGCATGCTTCTCCTCAACTGCTAGATTGATCTTCACTTCAAATTTCATCACTACGAAGGGGTACAGACCGCCTCCAGGATTTTCGAACAAAGCCCCCTCCATTACATGGCCGATGTGTTGGGCTTTAGTGGGAAGGTGGCCAATCGCATGCCCTATCTGAAGACACGCGGCGACTGGCGTACTCACTTCAGCTCCTTGGCGCGAGAGATGTTCACTTGTGTGCCAGCATGTTTACTTTCAAGTGGGCTTCTCACGCGATCTTCTCCCGATGCTGAACTCCAGCTTATCGGTACAACCAAATTTGTTCTTTACAGCTCACACCGGTGCTGCCTGCAAATTGGCCTTCCTCGGCACTCTCTTCCCATGCCATCCAACCTTCCTCTGATTAAGGAGAGAAAGCTGGGCACGGAGGATGATGCGAAGGATGTGAAGGCGATCAAAGCATCGTGGAAGGCAAGCATTCCGAGGAAGGTGATGGTATCTGTGAGTGAGGATCGAGAGCTATGGGAGGCTTATGTAATGGAGCTCACGAAACTGAGGCCTGAGGTGCCCAAACCCTGATGTATGTTATCTTGTTTTGAAATAAATGCGAAGCCTTAATGCCATTACATGTTGTCTCAGTCTCTCCCCTCCCCTTTTCTTTGTGACTGGAATGGCGGACGTCGGGTGATGGTCGGCCGTTACTGGATAGGATCTGGGGGGCTGAAGCAACTACAGTATGCGGAGATGCCCTGAGATGTCATGGAGCTGAGGATTTCTCTTCAGGTGGCGATGAGAGAAGTAAACTGGGAGAGAATGGAAAGAGAGGCATGGATAAAGCTACATCGGGATCGAGAGGAGAGGAGGGCACGTGAGGCCCAAGTGATGAAGCTCCGGAAGACACATCGCTCAGACATGTCACTCCTTCAGAGTCACTGCCGCTTGGAGGAGAGTTGGAGGAGCTCCGGGGGTTGGTGTAGTCTCCATCGCAGAGCAGGGGGCGGCTCAGCCAACAGCCTCGGGTTCAAGAGCTTCGCGGCCGTCGGGGTCGCGAGCAAGGCCAGAGGGGGGCGAGGCGCGCTACCAGAGAGGGTGAGAATGCACAATACGGTGAGACAATTGCAACGTCGCAGAGCTCTAGATGACCTCCCAGGGACCTCCCTCTTAGGAAAGGAGAGGGACGACCAAGGGGGTAGTGCGAGATTTGGCAAATTGCTCATACACCCGCTCTCTTTTCACGGTGAACACGACAGTTTATATAGGCGTATGAATGGAACGACATGCTCTCATGTGACGGGTTTGCCCGCCATGCGTTCCTTCTCTTCTACGCCTCTTCTTTTCATGCCGTCCTCATGTGACGTGTTTAACAGATCTCCCCTGAGATAACGGATCGTGTCTCAGACTCATTGGGAATTTCTTTCGGGAGAATCCATCACAAATTTTAATGATGTACCACCGAATTCAAAGATGCCAACCGCCCTCCTGTCCTCTTTCCATGTAGACGAGTCCACTCCCAGATTCAAAGATATCGACTCCCATTGTCCTTTCTCCTGTGGATGAGTCCACTCCCGGATTCGAAGATATCGACTGCCATTGTCCTTTCTCCTGTGGATGAGTCCACTCCCAAATTCAAAGAGGTCGACCTGCATTGTCTTTTGTCCATGTAGATGACCTCATCTCAGATTTATTTGAATCATGATGAACACAGGGAACCTAGATGTGTAGGGTGTGAATCAACCCGCTACGCTCCCGACCTCGTTTACTTCGAGTGAAAGATGGGTGCTTTGTTACAAGGCCCATTGCAAGAGGAAGTGGGAGAGATCTGGATCATATCCCTTCAATCCTATAAATACTCCCCCCGCCTGCTTCACTTGAAAGCACGGAGTTATGGAGACTGGTGTCGACAGGAGGGAGTAAGAGTTTCTCATTCTCTGAGATGGAGGGAGAGTCCAGTTTCAGGGTGGAGGGCGAGTCTTCTCGCTCCTCGAAGAGGAGCAGATCCAGTGGTAGTTCCAGGAGACTCTCCGATGTTGAAAGGCAGCTCAGTGAGAGGACCCAATCGGAGCTTGTAAACGAGCCAGTTCTTCCCTCTCATTCTTCATGATCCCTTTCTTCCTTTCTCATTCTTTTTCTTTTTTTCTTTTTTATTTCAATGATGCACCCGCTTCTCACTTCCCGTGTAATTCACAGAGTATGACGAGGTCACATATCTCATGGGAATTAGTGGCGGCCGCCTATCGAGGCTTACCTGACTTCCAGAAAGCTCGACTAGATGTGATGGGGTTTGGTGCATTCCTCCGGATCGAACCCATTAAGCTCGACCTCGCCCTCATCCAAGCATTGCGCGAGAGATGGGACCCAGAGAGTCGTGCCTTCTTGATGCCCTGGGGGCACATGGTGCCCAGTCTGGAAGATGTGGCCCGAATCATCGGCCTTAGAGTGGATGGTGAGGCGGTGACCGGGGTCACCTACCCCGATTATCGCGAAGTGGCTCAGAAGCTTCTTGGTTTGGAATTAAAGGACCAAAAGAATAGGTCAATAGCCAAGGCATCTATCATGGAGGCACTGGGGCTCACTGACACTCGTCACCGTGATAACGAGTCCTTGGAGGAGTTCATGGAGAGAGTGGAAAGAGGGTCCCGCACTGTGTACTGCGTGGATGCCAGTAGCTGGGAGAGATCAAACATGGACTTGAGGATATTCCTCCTCTTCCTGCTGGGAAAATTACTGCTGGGTTCCAAAGGAGACGACATCCATTGTCGTTTCCTAGAATTTTTGGTGGACCTAGAAAGGGTAGGGCAATATGCCTGGGGAGCCGCCGTGCTGGCGCATCTGTTCGCAAGTCTGTCCCAAGGGACATATCGAGAGGTGACTGTGAGTGGCTTCATACCATTTCTCCAGGTAATTATTTGTTTACTTATTTATGCAACTAATCTATTTCATGAAATGCTGATGACATGTGACGACACAGGTATGGAGTTATTACTACATCCCAATGGGGCGAGCTCGACAGTGGCGTGTGGCTGTGGCACCACTAGCTCGGCGGTGGCAACCCATTATGAGCACAGCCTCTCTATCTTACCAGCTGATGGTATTAAGGCGTGAGCTGCAAGAGTTCCCCGCAGAGATGGTAGGGCTCCATTTTTTTGTCTTTTCTTTTATCTCTCTTTTTTTTTTGGTTCTTTTGAGTGATTAAGGAGATACACGCATGCCAACGCAGGTGATCTGGAGGCCTTACTCGGGCTTGGTCGATGTCGACCAACCGTGGGTCATCGCAGGTCGCCCTCGATTTGGTCGGGACCTTTGGGTCCACTGCCTGAATGAAATTGAGCCACTCCGGCTACGATTGGTCATGAGGACTCTAGGGCTTGCCCAGGAATGGGTAGATATGACCGCACCACCCCGCGTCGGAAGGAAGACACGTGGGCCGGTAACCTGTGTCGACTGGCGGGTGCGCTTCCCCGAATAATATGAAGATTGGCAGCGGGGTGGCATGCTCGTGGAGTCGCACGCCCGGGATAGTGAAGATTATCTACGTCTCTATAGTGCGATGTATGCAGAGCGACTCCATCCTGAGGGACTTGTGGAGGTATATCTCCTTTCTCACGTTTTGATCATTTTTTTTATATTTTTTTTATCATTTTTCTAAATGTAATGCTGACTCTATGACATGGGTTTAGGATGCCCGTGATACCATGATAGCGAACTTGCGGGCTCGATTGGCGGACACGGAGGGAGAGTTGGGTGACATCTGTGAGGCCTTACATGTCTCGGTGAGTATGTATGCAAATGCATATTCCTAATTATACCCCTAGGTTTTGGTGTTTAGCCACTCACTGTCACTTCTTGCTATCATAGCGCGCTCGGCTCGACGCAACCCTACCAGCAGTAGGGGCAGAGGGTGCTTCTTCCAGTCTATGGATTTCTTCTTCGGAACTAGATTCGCTCCATGAGCAGCTTGCCCGTGTAACACAGCGCGCCGCGGAGGCAGAGGGAATGCTTTCTGTGCAGGTGAAGGTTCCTCTTATCCGAGCTTCTTTGTTTATGTCTCATCACACCCCTGAAATGACGGATATGGCAGGCCGAAGAGATGCAAGAGATGTTTGCTCATGCATCACAAGGGAAGGCCAGGATAGCGGAGCTGGAGGAGGAATTGCAGCGTCGCTCAGATGACAATTTTTCTCGGGACGCCATGGAGCTGAGGATCACCCTTCAGCTGGAAAGGGATGACAGAGAGAGAGAACGTGCCGAGAGGGAAAAGGACAGGGAAAGAGAGAAGGCCAAAAGATCAGTCGAGAAAGAGGAGAGGAGGGCCCTGGAGGCCCAACTATTCGAATTGAGGACCAGTCTCGGTCTCGCCGAGCAGTGGCTGAAGGATGGCGAGGAACGCTACCGAAGGGCACGAGAGCGTGGCTTTCGTGTTAGTAGCTTCTTTGCTGCCCCCGCAGATCGACGTCAGGGAGTGGAGATAGGAAGAGGACCACAAAGCGGTAGAAGTACCGCTTTTCATGGTTGGATAGCACCTTCTAGAGTTTCTCGTCCAGAAAGCGGCGAGAAGAGTAATGTAGAGAAGGAGGGTGGAAGCTAATGTAAGCTCTCTCTTGTTGTTCGTTTTTGTTGAGTGGGAGTGGAATAAAATATTTTGTGCTTGGTTCTCTGCTTCTTTCTGATCTCCCGAATCCCTGTACACATCTAAGTAAACAAGTTAGCATTTCTGCTCTGACTTGCCCCTTGCTCAATAAACAAACGTGATTTTGAGTTATCCTTGATAACGAGTCAAGGGGCAAGCCTTTATTAACAAAGGTAATGATAAAAAAGGATGATAAATGTGACAGACAAGCACACTGATGCAAACGAGAATTTAAAATGAATAGTGCATACAAATGCGATCATGCGAAGATGTGATTTTTGTTTTGTTTTTGTAGGTGTATTCATTTTTTGTATTTTGTTGTTTGTTTATTTTTTTTTGGTCTTTTATATTTCCATTTTTTTTGTGCATGTACATTTTTTTGCTTTTTTTTTTGATTTTTGGATTTGTTATTTTTTGTTTGTTTTTGGTTTATTTATTTTTTTGTGTTTGATAATGCATGATGACCACTTGATATAACATCTAACCTGCATGAGAACGAGGGTTTCTTGCTAACCTCCCAGGCATCCTAAGTGCACGTCTAAGTTGATTTGGGCCTCTAGACTCCTCGAATGATAATCCCGCCGGCTAAGACTTACCCTGATGACAATACCGTCATGCCATGCTTAGGCTCCCAGTTGCTTCCGACCACAGGGATTTACCCAAAAAGTGTTCAAGGTAAATGATTTGCCCGACCCGGGTCTATTTCCTCACAACTCTAGATGATATGTAATGGAACACCCTAGAACCCAAATGACCAACCGCGCGACGCTGACCCAGAATCAGACGTCGTCGCACCCATAGGTGACGCGCTTGCATTGGTCTAAGCCCGAGGTTAGGCTAAGAAGACATTAAGATGGTAGATAAGGGTCTTGATCGGCCAGAAACATGGAGACTCTGACAATGACTTCTGCTTTCCAAGATGGACAACCATACGTTTGTGTCGAAAGGTGGTTGCAGACTTTGGTGAGTTTCACCCTTCAGGAACTCCATTGAGCCTTTATCTTCAGGGGAAGAAGGAAGAGTATTAGGGACAAACCTCCTGAGAGGACCGGCAAAACCGTTAACCCGGCGAGCCAATAGGGGCGCACTTAACTTCCCCTCTCGGGCAACTTCAGACCAGATCTCGAGCATTTACATCATGACCCCTTTTATATAGAATTTGACTTTCAGTCAAAGGGGTTTCATTTGTGGGATCATGCACGGTTACGGCCAGGCTTTTCACTTGACTTTGATTTTGTTCTTTTTTCTGATTTTTCTTGATAGATTTTTGTGAGGGACATAGGATTTTGACATTATGGAATCCCTCTTAGATGCATGCGGGGACACTGCCCTCTTCTCGTGCTCTGACCCATGCTCGAAGAATTAGGCCCTACTCTTGCCCTGGGGGTTGTGTTCGTGTTTCCCATGCTCAGCGTTTTAAGGGCGCCGGCTGTCTCATTCGGTCGAAGAGAGAGAGAACGAAGATTTAAGCATTCTGGAGACCTTCTAGGTGAGGCCTCACCATGAGCGATGCTACCGATCTTTCGTAGAACACATGTGTACATGTATGTTGCCTCTTTTGAGGGGGGCATAAGCCGAACTAGCCGGACAGGGATCCCCACGGTTCTAGCAAACCAAGACCCAGAACCTACCAAGTCTTAATAGACCCTATCCCAACACAGAGGTTGAATGTAATGACTTAACTACATGGTGATCTCCGGGCATTAGTATTTTGAATTTTCTATTTTTTTTTCTTCTTTTCATTTTCTTCTATTTTTTTTTGTCTTTTGTTGTTGTATATATACATATTTTTGTTATTTTCATTGTTTTCTATTTTTTTTTTGTTTCATCATTTTTTGACACTATGTACACCTATCTAAGGGTAGTATTTCTTAAGATAAAGCCCATTCCAAGGGTGGGATAACTCGATCCCCTCAACATTGACTAGCCTATAGGCGTTGCCAGGATGCACAGCCTGAATCACGTACGGTCCTTCCCAATTGGGTTGGAGTTTAGAACGCGGCCCACCAGGTTTTACAAAGATTCTTTTCACTACCATTTCACCGACTTGAAATTTCCTTTCAATGACCTTCTTTTGATAAAAACGTGTGAGTCTATTCTGATATACACGTGCATGCTCGGCAGCGGCCAGCCGTTTCTCATCTAAGAGTTCCAATTGGGCAAGGAGTGAATCACGACGTTCGTCGAGGGGGAGGTCCTTTTCCAGTTGTACTCTTAGGGAGGGAACCAGAATTTCGTACGGAACTACCGCCTCCATCCCATAAGTAAGGGCGAACGGAGTTTGCCCAGTGGGGGTACGGATTGAGGTGTGATAGGCCCATAGAGCTTCAATCAGCTTTTCTGACCAATCTGAGTACTTTTTAGACTCACATGTCTTTTTTATGATTTTAATCAATGTTTTGTTAGTGGCCTCTGCTTGTCCATTACCTTGTGGATAATAAGGTGATGAATGATGCAATGCAATTTTATACCTTTTGCAGAGGTCCTGAAGGTCCTGAGAAATGAATTGCGGTCCATTGTCGGTGATGATCGTGCTTGGAATGCCGAACCTGGCGATGATGTTCTTCATGATGAATTTGCAGACTGTTGATGCTTTAACCTCCACGTAAGCTTCGGCTTCGGCCCATTTGGTAAAGTACTCCGTTGCGGTAAGGATGAATGATTTTTGCTTAGTGAGGGAGTAAGGATTACCAAGAGGACCAATAACATCAAAAGCCCACATAGAGAAAGGCCATGGGGAGGAGACTGGATGAAGTGAACAGGATGGAGAATGAATTTTATCGGCGTGAAGTTGACACTTGACACACCTGCGGACATAGACGGCACAATCTTCTTCCATGGTGGGCCAGTAAAAGCCTTGCCGAAGGATTTTCTTGGCAAGCATTTGGCTATTCACATGGCCACCGCACACACCAGAGTGTGCTTCCTGGACGCATTTCCAGACTTCCTCTTCGTCGAGACATCTTAGAAGAACACCAGTAAGACTTCTCTTGTATAGCACTTCTCCGACCAGCACGTACCTCTGTGCCACCCTCCTTATAGCTTTTCTATCTTCCGATGTGGCTTCTTCAGGGTAGGATTGATCTTTGCAATACTTGGCAATTTCGTAAAACCATGGCTTCTCCTCATCAGCCAATTCTTCCTCTAATTCTGTCAACATAATTTCCCTCTTCTCAAGGATTTCTTCCTGTAGGGCCTTTCTTGCTATCCTGTCCTTGATATTTACGTATGAAGCGTCATCGATTGCAGGGGCGTGACGCTTGTAGACGTGAATGGTATCAAACCATCTTCCTAGAGAGAACCTTAGAGATGATGCCAATGAGGCGAGGGCATCGGCCAGAATGTTCTGATGACGAGAGACATGGACAAAGATCAATTTGGCGAACAATTTGGCAAAGGCAGTAGTGAGTTCTTGGTATGGCTTGAGCTTGGGATCGCGAGTGCGATATTTGGTGAGCACCTGGCGAAGAATGAGTTGACTATCACCTACAACTCGCAATTCAGTGATACGAAAAGAATGAGCAAGTTCTAAGCCAGCTAGAAGAGCTTCATATTCAGCTATATTGTTGGTAACGGGGAATTTGAGCTGATATGCCAGTGGGAATGTAAGGCCTTCAGGCGACAGGAGGGCAATGCCGATTCCTTTCCCTTGGGAATTCAGAGCTCCATCAAAATATAACGTCCACGTGTAATCATCTGATTGGTTGATGGACATTAGTTCCTCATCTGGAAATTCTGATTGGACAGGATCGAATCTAGGAAGAGGATGGTGAGCGAGATGCTCAGCTATAGCATACCCCTTGATCGCCTTTTGCTGAATGTAGGTGATGTCAAACTGAGAAAGAAAGCTCTGCCATCGTGCTAATCTATCCGTAAGGATAGATTTTTCCAGAAGGAACTTGATAGGGTTCATTCGGGCAATCAGATGGACTTCATGAGCTAGAAAGTAATGTTTCAACTTCTGCACTACCCAGACAAGGGCGGCACAAGTTTTCTCCATAGCCGTGTACTTCTGCTCACAGGGGTTGAGGAGTTTGGACAAGTAATAGGTCGCCCTTTCCTTGCCCGCTTCATCGGCTTGTGCTAGGACAGCTCCCACGGAGTCGTCCAGGACTGAGACATAAAGGATTAAAGGTCTACCTGGCGTGGGTGCAATTAGAACGGGTGAATTGGCCAGATATTCTTTCAATCCTTCAAAAGTTTTTTGGCATTTAGAATTCCAAAGGAATTCTACTCTTGACTTAGTTAACTCGTAGAAAGGTTTGCACCTTTGTGAGTGCTGTGACACAAATCGACGAATGAATTACAACCTTCCAATTAAACCTCGAACTTCTCTCAGATTTCTCGAAGGTGGCATCTCCCTGATTGCTTTAGCTTTGTTGGGATCTATTTCAATACCCCTCTTACTCACATGAAACCAAGCAATTTACCTGACGAAACACCAAATACGCACTTTTTTGGATTCATTTTCAAATTAAACTCTCTTGATCTTTACAGCACCTTAGCCAGAACTCTTGGGTGTTCTGCCCTAGTCTTGGATTTCACCAGCAAATCATCCACATACACCTCTAAATATACATGCATCATGTCATGGAATATTGCCATCATAGCCCTTTGATAAGTAGCTCCAGCATTCTTCAAACCAAACGGCATGACCAAATAGCAGTAAGTTCCCCAAGGTGTGGTGAATGATGTTTTCTCCTGATCCTCTTCCGCCAAACGGATCTGATTATATCCCGAAAATCCATCCATAAACGAGAGAGTTTCATAGCCTGTTGTATTATCAACCAACACGTCAATGTGAGGCAAGGGGAAATCATCTTTTGGACACGTGCGGTTAAGGTCCCGAAAATCGATACAGATTCTCACCTTTCCATCCTTTTTCATGACCGGGACAATGTTTGCCACCCATTGAGGATATAGGATGACTCTAATAAACCTGGCTTTGTGGAGCTTATCGACCTCTTCCTTCATTTTTAAAGCCATTTGGGGGTGGAAACGTCTTAACCTTTGCTTTACCGAGACGGACCCTGGTTTTAGCGTTAGGCGATGTTCGACCAGGGTGGAATCTAATCCCGGCATATCCTCGTAACTCCACGCGAACGTGTCCCTATATTCTTTTAGGACCTCGATCAATGCCTCTTCTTCAGATGGTGGCAAATTGTCACTTATGAGGATGATTCTAGGGTCTTCCTCGGTCCCCAGGTTGATCTCTTTAGTGGGTTCTTCTATAGCAGCTGACGGTTCCTCAAACCTCCTCATTCCGCTAGCATATGCGTCAGCCGCGTCCTCATATTCTTCGTCCCCTTCTTCAATAGGGTACTCTTCATCTGTGAGCTCATAAACTCCGTATCCCTCATCAATTGTGCAATCCTCCTCACATTCTAACTCCGGCAGATGGATGGGATTTTCTAGCAATTAAGGAATGGCTAGAAAGGCTTGACACCTATTGGCTAGATCTAGAAGGAATCGACGAGGAATTTCCCTGCCTTTGGATTTTCTTCTAGGTACTACCCTTGACTCATTATTCCTAACCTGACTGACTTGTTCTACGGACGAAGAAGAAGTTGAAGAATGTACAGGAAGAGACCCCTCGATAGAGGGGTAAAGAAGGTCGCTCAAGGGACCTTGAATGAGTGGCCCGTAAGTCGGGGCACACTCGTGAGAGAGGTAGGAGGTCTCCTCAAAGGAGATGCACTGTCGAGGAGTTTGAAAATCGACGTTTTTTTTTCATTTTCATTTTCAATTACAAAACAATTGAAAGAAATTAGAGAATGGGAGGAGGGAACTATAGCTAGGGGGTTACATGGCTCATTGAGCAGATCATGGTTGAAAATTTGGCATGGGCTGAGAAATCCACGCAAGAATGTGAGTAGAGAAGGGGACCTGGGAATATCATCAGATAAACGTCGGGTCCAAGAAAGAGTCAGCAGCAACGGCTGAGGAGAAAGATCAGAGAGAATGACGGAAAGCGATCCGTCAGTGGCAACTTCCTCTCGACGAGGAAAACTTGGAATTTCGGCAATGTCAACGACATCTTTTGGTACCTCAGAGATCAAAAGTGGCCCCTCTAAGTCTGGAGACGAGAACATCTGTTGTAGTGCCATGGAAATATCCTGTATATCAAACCACTTGTTCCACTCACAATCCGGTTCATCGTGTTTCCCCTTCTTTGCAGCTCTCGAGCAACCTTCAGCCAAGTAGGCAATATGTAATTTCCCGTGTGATTCTTGCGGACAATCCCCCATCTGCATTATTGGCCCCTTTCTGAAATGGGAGTACAAGGTCCACGTGAGAGGTTGCTCATATGCTTCAAGTGGTCCTTCAAAGCCTAGGCCAGCTCTAAGGGTTAGCTTTGTCTTCTTTGGCAACTTCAGTCTCCCTTGTAGTTGTGCCCCCAAACCTTTGCCCTGTTGGTAGCCAATGTTTCTCATGATCTCCCATCCCTTAGCATGGGAAGGGTGACATGACTTTGGTGTTGGAAGTGGCTTTTGTGTAAAATGGGTGCGACGAGGGTCACACACATCTAGCACTGAAAGAATTGGCCGGTGAGTTGGCCAAACAGAAGGCAATGAGGTATTAATAGCGTCCACTGTAGAAAAGATGGGCATGCTATTTACCTTGATAATCCAAGCCTTGTACGGAAACTTCAAGCACTGATGATTGGTGGAAGGCACCGCATTCATAACCTTAATGTAAGGGCGGCCCAGTATGGCCTTGAATGTGGGATCCATATCAAGGATATGAAATTCCGTGAAGACTGATGCAGGGCCCAATTCTACATTCAAGATGACCATCCCCATTGGCGGCTTTTTGCTATTATCATAGGCCGTAACCGTGATTGATGAAGGCCTTATCTGTTCCGTGTCAACCCCACATGATTGGAGGGTGATCATAGAGATCACATTTATAGACGCACCAGTGTCCACCAAACATGGGTCTACAGGCACCCCATTGATCTTGACTGCAATACACAAAGCATATTTTCGAGCCTCCTTGGGGGCAAGTGTAGACACGCCATTCCTGACGTCTCCCGAGAAAGTCTCATATTACTATACAACGCCCCGCAACGGCTTACGCATTTTGAATCGCTCGAGTGCTTCCTTTTCTTGAGTCTTCTTCCCCCCTTTTCGGCATCCGGAATCGTCTCGTCACGGCATTCGGACGGCATCAACACCAGTCAGACGCATCAGGAGGTTCCGGAACCAAGAAGGGTGTCTGCCGGGCGGCCACCAACGCTTGTCCGAGGACTCGGGTGGGTCTTAATGGGGGCGTCCAGGCCCCTGGACGCCCCCATTCTTTTAATTTATTTATTTTTTATTTTTCAAAACCCAAAACACAAATAAAAAATAATATATTAATGGAGGCGTCCAGGCCCCTGGACGCCTCTATAAAAACAAATATAATATATATATATATATATGCCAGTTGGCATAAAAAGACAAAACAAAATTAAAAAAATGATATATTAATGGAGGCGTCCAGGCCCCTGGACGCCTACATAAAAACAAAAATAAAAAATATATAATGCCAGCTTTAGCATAAAAAGATAAAATAAAAACAAAAATAATATATTTATGGAGGCGTCCAGGCCCCTAGACGCCTCCATCAACTCCCTCACAGGCGCCGCCCACCGAACGACGGTTTGTCGTGTGTGAAAAAAGCCAATTATGGAGACGTCCAGCCCGCTGGATGCGCCCATTTCAAAATCACGAGGCGCCGCTCACAAAACTACGCGTTGTGTCAAACCGCGTGCGGCCGTCGGTGGTGTTCGGTGGACCTGTTAGGGGCGTCCGGGGCCCTGGACGCCTCCACAAAAATATTCTGAAAAAATTAATAAAAATAGAATAAAATATTAGTTCGGCCCTGATGGAGGTGTCCAGGGTCCTGGACGCCTCCACCCTCCGGAGCCCTATAAATAGAGGCCCACCCCCTCAGTTCTGGAGGAGCTTCGAAGAGATCCGATAGGCTGCCGGAGCCCAGAGGCTACCGGAGTCATTTTCTAACCCGTGGGGTCTTTTGTAGGTGGAGGTTCTGCCAGCTTCTCAGGTGCCCACGCTCGCGAGAGGAAGGTCGTCTTCATCCACCGCGCTTCCACGCCATCCCTACGCTGTCGAAGCTCCGCCGGATTTCACCATCGGCACATCCAATAAGCCAATCCTTTCCTTTTCTTCTTAGTTCTTTTGCATTCATCATCTCGCATCATCTATCCCCCTTCATAAGGGCGCCTCTTCTAATATACTTCTTGCATCCATCATCTCATTTTCCTCCTACTCGAGTCCGAGAGGGGTTTAAAAGACAACACCAACCAGGTGTGTGTCTTGCCATCATTTCGTTATTTTTATCGCAAGGATTTGAATACTACACCTTCATCTTTCTAATCCACTCGTTACTTGTTTGTCGTTGTTTTACAAGGGTACCCAAGGAAAGCCCTCTCCGTCGGCCGGCCGAAGGGGGAGGAAGAAGCAACCCGCCATCTCCCGCTCTTGAGGTAGGCGCGATCACTTTCTTTATTTTGGGGTCTTTCGGCCCCTGGCGATCACATCTTGTTCTCGAGGCCGCGACGAGTCACTTCCCCAATGGCCGTTTAAATTCCCGTTCTTATACTCTCTTTATATTCTGTTGTATTCTGCTCATATTCTCGAGGCCGCGGCGAGTCACTTCCCCAATGGCCGTTTAAATTCCCATTCTTATATGTTATATTCTTATCTATTTATATTCTCGAGGCCGCGGCGAGTCACTTCCCCAATGGCCGTTTAAATTCCCGTTCTTATATATTATATTCTTATCTATTCATGTTCTCGAAGCCGCGGCGAGTCACTTCCCCAATGGCCGTTTAAATTCCCGCTCTTTATATTCTCCTTATATTATGTTATATTCTTATCTGCTCATATTCTCGAGGCCGCGGCGAGTCACTTCCCCAATGGCCGTTTCAATTCTTGTTATTTAATTTCTGCACCATTCCCGTCCCCCCGAGGTCGCGGCGAGTCACTTCCCGCTATGGCCGTTTAACCCCATATCTTGCTATATTACATTTGTCCCGCTCGCCCCACCGGAGCAATCTCCCGTGGTGGCCCCTTCTCTTTTCTCTTATTTCTGTGTTGCAGCAAATAAAAAGAAGGAACCCGCGCGCTCCGCGTCCTCTTCGCACCCTTAACAGCGTGACGTCGCTCACAGATTGGCGATCACGGTGGGACCTCTACTGCTTCCTTTTGGCTACCCTTGCAAGTTCGGCACCATCCGTGCCTCTCCACCTTGGCGCCCGCGCGCGCCCCCGTTGTGCTCACGGCAGCATTGTCAGTTTTGATTGGTTGTTTGTTTATTACATGTCTGTTATTTCTATTGTCTTCCCACTCCATATCTCTGTCAGCATTTCATTGCATGCATCCATCCCTCTTTTCTATCCTTTTTTCATTTTTTTGAGGATCACCCTTTCCCGGTGAAGGAAGGACTCTCCGTTTGAGAATTCCTCTCAACGGACTAGAATCTCCTCCACTGGGACCTCCGTAAGTCCCCGACATCGAAGAATCTCCTCTTCGTTCACTGGGCTGGTTGTACCATTGAAGTTCCCCGAAGTTAGTCATTTCATTCGTGGTGAGACGGGAGAACCTAGCTGACACGGCGGTGAAACAAAAATAAACTAGGGTCCCCATTTTGTGTGAACTTCGGATCTCGCTAAAAACACACAAAAAATCATCAAAATCAAAACACAAAAAAAGGCGTAAAGGCATCCACTTGTTTGATAATCTCTGCTACCTACTTGCTAGTGTATGTTTTTGCGTTCTGGGAAACTGTGAGCATGTCTCACGAGTCTTCTGAGGAGAACCACCCTAGCCGTGGTTTGTCAGCCGACCCGCGAGTCTATGCTATGGACTCGGGTCCTTCTCATGACCCCTCGCATGAGGTGCAGGTTATTGCCGGGGACACGTCCCCACCGACAGGATATCTCTTCCTTACTGGGTGTCCTCGCCAACACGGAGCTTACCTCTGAACAGCTCCGGGCCTTCCAGGCCATTCTGAAGGGGAAATCTGTTTCCCCCACGCCCCAGGAGTCAACTCCGGCATCGCACCTCTCCAAGAGTCCGTGCAGGCCATTCCATCTCCTTCGTTGGCGCAAGCCATCCAGTCTCCCTCGCTTCAAGGACAAGCGAGCCAACAACCACCCTCATTCCAGTTCCCGTCACAATCTCAAACTCCCGTTGTTCCCCACACACCGCTTCAGCCAGGGCCAACTGTCGGCGGTCCGACAGCTCCCTCTCATTCCGGGTTTCCCCCTCAAGTCTCCGGGAGACAGTTTCTCCCCCAGTGGCAAGTGCCACCTTCACCTCCAGAGGAGCTCGCCCAATCGCTCCTCAATAGGTTCAATCGCATGGACGAGCAGTTTCAAAATCTGAGAAGAATGGTGGACGTGAAAGCCACCCCGGAGGTTGCTTTGCCAATCCTCCCGTCATTCATCTTCCTCCCTCCGAAATGCCCACGTACCGCAGATACAATGGTACCGGCAACCCCTTCATTCACCTCAAGGACTTCATGTATGAGTCCTCCTATTGGCAAAACGATCAGAGGTCCCTGGCATACCTCTTTCGGAGATCATTGGATGGTCCCGCGCTTGAGTGGTTCTATTCTCTGGAGCCCCGCGAGGCCGAGAATTTTGAAATAGTCCAGAGAAGGTTCTTGCAGAAATATAGGGATAGGGTCGGTCCCTCACTCTCCATTACCGACCTAGTGGCCGAAAAGATGAAGCCCGACGAGGATTTTGTCCGCTATGCTGATAGATGGAGGTCTCTGGCGGAAAGAATAAGGGATACCCTCTCCGAGCCCGAACAAGTGAAGATGATTGTGTCTAATGCAACCCCACAGTTCAGACACGTCCTCGCCATGAATAAACTTACTACAATGGAGGAACTCTATGAAAGGGCCCGATACATCCAAACCCAGCTAAAAGACTCCCCCATCATGAACATGTTTGAGTCAGCGAAGCCCAAAGTGGTCAGAAAGACAGGCGCTGGTGTCCCGGGCGGAGCCACAGAAGGGGTCGTGACAAATGAGCAAGTCAGGTGCGGTCAACAATGCCAACTATGCAGTCAACCCAAGGCCTCCACAAATGCCCCGACTACCCCTCAATCAGGTCCTTTCCCTCTCGTCCTCCACCCCAAAATAATCCACCCCAGGATAATATGCCTCCATTACGTCAACCCCAGCAACAACAACCACAACCTCAGCAACAACAACCACCGCTTCAGTACAACCAAGTTCCACCCCCGGGGAACTATGGTCCCCAACAGCAACAAAGGAGGCCGCTCGGTCCCAAGAGAGCCTACTATCCACCATTGCCAGAAACCTTAGCAGACATTTTTAATGCCCTCATGGCATCAAACCAACTCGCCCTACCCAGAGAAAGGCCCGCGTGGCCCCCCAATGTTGATACCTCCAAATACTGCGTCTACCACAGGCAGCCGGGACACACAGTGATTACTGCTTCCATTTCAAAGATTACATCCATGATATGAATGATGAACATCAAATAGATTGGGATGAGATGAGACGATACGTCGCGGCTCTCAAGACTAGGAGACCTCCTCAGAGGCCACAGCAGCAGTTACAACAGCAGCAGCAGCAGCAACCACAACAACAACAACAGCCTCAGCAGGCCCCACAACAACAGCCCGACATGGGCATAATCCAGAATCCACTACCGGAGCACCAACAGCCCAATCATCAGGTTAACCCCATCTCCTCCTTCCCGGAAGTCGGGAGAGAGCAGGTGTGGCACCAGGAAAGTACCTCCATTCTTTCTACCTCCAACCCTATCGTCATGCAACCCCCTCACCTTGCCCTGGGTAGCACCTCTCTCTCATCAACCCGCGTCAGTATCGCCTTCACCATTTCCACTACCATTACGCCCTCTCATCCGTACCCCGATCTCCTATCAACCGACACTCTCCACTACGCCTTCACACCCTCTCATCTTCTCTCACTCCCCCACTTTACCATCCACCTCTACCACATTTACCCCTACGCCTTCTAAACCCCTTATCATCCGTCAACCATACATAACCCCGTCTTTCTCCACCGTATCACCACTAATGCCTTCAAAACCACTCATTACTCATCGCCCACCTCAAAATCATTGCCCACTTCAAGCCCTACCCACTTCTACTCATCTCCACCTCCACCTTCCAGACCCCTTATCCTTCATAATCCGCGCAATATCCCCTCTACCTCCACCATGCCTCCACCTAACAAACCCCTCATCAGAATCCCTGCTCCCGTCATCACCCCTGCTTCATCGACCATTCCTCCACCACTACCCCTCAAACCTCTGTTAAAACCCACTGCTACCCCCACAGAGGTACAAAAGCCGCAGGCAATGGTGCTCCGGAGTGGAAGGATTTTCCACAGGGTTTTCCCCCACAACAGTCAGAATCCTGAGCAATCTCAGCCAGAGAAGGATGATGCAGAACAACCAGAAAGAGCTATCCCTGGAACACAGTATGATCTACTGAAACACTTGGACAAGACGCCTGCTCGGATCTCCATCCTAGAGCTACTTCAAAGATCCACATCCCACCAGGCGGCCTTGATGGAATATCTTCAAAAGGTCATGGTTAATGAAGACCTCCCCGTGGAGAAGATTTCGACCGTCCTGACCCCAACAGACACACAACCGGCCATCATGTTCCACAACTACGAGCTCGCTCCCAAGGAAGCTCGGAAATATGCATTGTGCATTTCAATAAAAATTAATGGGGTATCCATAAACCCGTGTCTTGTGGACACGGGAGCGTCCATAAATGTGATCTCCATGAGCACTCTTCAGTTGTGTGGGGTCGACGAGGAACAAATAAGACCTTCCTCGATCACGGTCACGGCTTATGACAATAGCAAAAGGCCGCCGCAGGGGATGATTATTCTGAAGGCAGAACTAGGCCCCATGTCAATTCCCACGGAATTCCATGTCCTCGACATGGACCCCACATTCAAGGCTATACTGGGTCGCCCTTACATCGAAGCCATGGACGCTGTGCCTTCCACCAACCATCAGTGCATGAAGTTTCCTTACAATGGGAGAATTATTAAAGTGGTCAGTACACCTGTCCTTCACACAGTGGATGCTATCAACACCTCTCTGCCCTCTGTTTGGCCGTCTCATCGGCCCATATTGTCACTGCTGGACGTACGTGATCCATCTCACGTTCCACTAGCACCAAAGGAGCCGGTCAGGGCAACCGCAACATCATGTCTCCCTTTTCACTCCAAAGGTTGGGAGATTATGAGGAACATCGGCTATCAACAGGGAAAGGTCTGGGCGCACAATTACAGGGTATGCTCAAACCGCCAAAGGAAATTAGGCCGAACCGTAGGTTTGGCCTAGGCTTCAAAGGACCGTTCAAGGCGGATTGGAAGCCCCTCACATGGACTCTATCAAACCACTTCAACAGAGGGCCCGTTGTTCAGATGGGAGATTACCCACGAGAAGCATATGGGGGATCACATGCTGTATATTTGGCTGAAAAATGTCGAGGATCACCAAAAGAGGCAAGATCAAAGATCCGGAATGCGAGTGGACAAATGGTTCGACATACGGGACATTTCCGTTGCACTGGAAAGGATGTTCTCGTCTCCGCAACTTGAAGGACCACCATTGATCTCCGAAATACCAGAGAATATTACCACTCTTGCCAAGGTTCCAAACTATCCTCGTCCTCGCCAGAAGGACTCTGTCATCGACGGATCTTCATCCGTCCTCAACATTGCCGTCGACGGCTCATTAGCCGCCATCTTCTCCATCCACTCGTCTCAGCCTTTGCTGATATCTTCTTCCTGGGCCAGACAATTATCTGATGATCTTCCCAGATCCCCTTCTCTGCTTACATACCTACGCGGGCTTTTCAACCCGCGCCAGGTCTTCAACCATGATCTGCTCTATGAGCCTCACAATCCTCTAGCCATAACCACTTTTCTCTCTCCTCCAATCTCTTTTCACTGCTTTGTCATTAAAAATGAAAACGAAAAAAAAACGTCAATTTTCAAACTCCCCAACAACACATCTTCGTTGAGGAAACCTCCTACATCTCCCACGGGTGCGTACCGCCTTGCGGACCACCCGTCCAAGGTCCGATGAGCGACCTTTTCTACCCCTCCTCTGAGGGGTCTTCTCCTGTACATTCTACACCATCCTCTTCGTCTTCCTCTTCTTCTGTAAATATTGTCAGTCAATCTAGGAATGATAGGCCAAGGGTAGTACCTAGGAAGAAATCCAAGGGTAGGCAGATCCCTCGTCGATTCCTTCTAGATTTGGCCGCCAGGTGTCAGGCCCTTCTTGCCATCCCCCAGTTGTTAGAAAATCCCATCCAGCTACCCGAAATAGAATGTGAGGGCGACTGTGCATCTGATGAAGGGTATGGAGTCTACGAGATCACGAATGAAGAATGCCCCACTGAAGATGAGGGTGAAGAATATGAGGATGCGGCGGGCGCATACGCTAGTGGAATGAGGAGATTCGACGAGCCGTCAACCGCCGTAGAAGAATCCACCAAAGAAGTCAACTTGGGACTGAGGAAGACCCTAGGATCATCCTCATAAGTGACAACCTACCACCCTCTGAAGAAGAGGCATTAATTGAGGTTCTCAAGGAATATAAGGACACGTTTGCATGGAGCTACGAGGATATGCCGGGTCTGGATTCAACCTTGGTCGAACACCGTTTAACCCTAAAACCAGGGTCCATATCGGTAAAACAAAGGTTAAGGCGTTTCCACCCTCAGATGGCTTTGAAAATGAAAGAAGAGGTCGATAAGCTCCACAAAGCCAGGTTCATTAGAGTCGTTCTTTATCCTCAATGGGTGGCGAACATTGTCCCGGTCATGAAGAAAGATGGGAAAGTCAGGATTTGCATCGACTTCCGGGACCTTAACCGCGCGTGTCCAAAGGATGATTTTCCCTTACCTCACATTGATGTGTTGATTGATAACACGGCAGGCTACGAAACCCTCTCATTCATGGATGGATTTTCAGGATACAATCAAATTCGTTTGGCAGAAGAGGATCAGGAAAAGACGTCATTCACTACCCCTTGGGGAACATATTGTTACGTGGTCATGCCGTTCGGATTAAAGAATGCTGGAGCTACTTACCAAAGAGCGATGATGGCCATATTTCATGACATGATGCACATATATCTGGAAGTGTATGTGGATGACTTATTGGTAAAATCAAGGACCAGGATGGAACATCCAGAAGTTTTGGCTAAGGTCTTGCAAAGGTCAAGGGAGTTCCAACTGAAAATGAACCCGAAAAAGTGTGTGTTTGGTGTGTCGTCAGGTAAATTGCTGGGGTTCATTGTGAGTAAAAGAGGGATCGAGATAGATCCCGACAAAGCCAAGGCTATCAGGGATATGCCGCCTCCCAAGAATTTGAGGGAAGTCCGAGGTTTAATCGGAGGTTGCAGTTTATTCGTCGGTTTGTGTCTCAACATTCACAAAGGTGTAGACCTCTCTACGAGTTGACCAAGCCAGGAGTAGAATTCCACTGGAATTCTAAATGTCAGAAAGCTTTTGAAGGGTTGAAGGAATATCTGGCTAGTCCACCCGTTCTCATTCCACCCAAACCAGAAAAACCTCTGATCCTTTACGTCTCAGTCTTGGATGACTCCGTGGGAGCCGTCCTCGCACAAGCTGATGAAGAAGGCAAGGAACGGGCAACCTATTACTTGTCCAAACTTCTCAATCCCTGTGAGCAGAAGTACACCGGCATGGAGAAAACCTGTGCTGCCCTCGTTTGGGTAGTGCAGAAATTGAAGCACTACTTCTTGGCTCACGAGGTCCACTTGATTGCTCGAATGAATCCTATCAAATTCCTTCTGGAGAAAGCCGTCCTTACGGATAGGCTAGCACGCTGGCAAAGTTTTCTCTCTCAGTTCGACATCACCTACATCCAGCAAAAGGCGATTAAAGGCTATGCCATAGCCGAGCATCTCGCTCACCATCCTCTTCCCAAGTTCGATCCCGTCCAATCAGAGTTTCCAGATGAGGAACTAATGTCCATCAACCAATCAGATGAGCCAATGTGGACGCTATATTTTGATGGAGCTCTGAATTCTCAAGGGAGAGGAATCGGCATCGCCCTCCTGTCGCCTGAAGGCCTCACATTCCCATTGGCATACCAGCTCAAATTTCCAGTCACCAACAATATAGCCGAATATGAAGCTCTTCTAGCTGGCCTAGAACTCGCTCATTCTTTTCGTATCACTGAGTTGCGAGTCGTAGGTGATAGTCAACTCATCCTTCGCCAGGTGCTCACTAAATATCGCACTCGCGATCCCAAACTCAAGCCATACCAAGAACTCACTGCTGCCTTTGCCAAACTGTTCACAAAACTGATCTTTGTTCATGTCCCTCGTCATCAGAATATTCTCGCCGATGCCCTCGCCTCGTTGGCATCATCCATAAGGTTCCCTCTAGGAAGATGGTTTAAGTCCATTTCCATCTACAAACTTCACGCCCCTGCAATCGATGATGCTTCCTACGTAAATATCAAAGACAGGATAGCAAGAAGATCCTGCAGGAAGATATCCTTGAGAAGAGGGAGATCATGTTGGCAGAGGTCGAAGAAGAACTGGCTGATGAAGAGAAACCATGGTTCTATGAAATTGTCAAATACTGCCAAGATCAGTCTTATCCTGAAGGGGCCACCACAGAGGACAAGAAAGCCATAAGAAGGGTGGCTCAGAAATATACTTTGGTTGGAGGTCTACTCTATAGGAGGAGCCTTACTGGTATTCTGTTAAGATGTCTTGGTGACGATGAGGTTTGGAAATGTGTAGAGGAGACGCACTCGGGTGTGTGCGGTGGCCACGTGAATAGTCAGATGCTCGCCAAGAAGATCATTCGCAAGGCTTTTATTGGCCCACTATGGAAGAAGATTGTGCTGTCTATGTCCGTAGGTGTGTCAAGTGTCAACTTCACGCCGATAAAATCCATTCACCATCTTCCTCACTTCATCCAATATCCTCCCCGTGGCCTTTCTCCATGTGGGCATTCGACATCATTGGTCCCCTAGGTGATCCCAATTCCCTCACCAAGCAGAAATCTTTCATCCTTACTGCGACGGAATACTTCACCAAATGGGCCGAAGCCGAAGCTTACGCGGAAATCAAGGCGTCAACAGTCTGCAAGTTCATCATGAAGAACATCCTCGCCAGATTCGGCGTCCCAAGCACGATCGTCACCGACAATGGGCCACAGTTCATTTCTCAGGACCTACAGGACCTCTGCAAAAGGTACGCAATTGCATTGCATCATTCATCGCCTTATTACCCACAAGGTAACGGCCAAGCGGAGGCCACCAATAAAACATTGCTCAAAATCATCAAAAAAACCTGCGAGTCTAGTAAGTTTTCAGACTGGCCAGAAAAGCTTATCGAAGCTCTATGGGCCTATCGCACTTCAATCCGTACCCCCACCGGGCAGACTCCATTTGCCCTTACTTATGGTATGGAAGCGGTAGTCCCGTACGAGACTCTGATCCCTTCTCTCAGGGTACAATTGGACGAGGAATTTCCCCTCGACGATCGTCGTAATTCACTCCTCGCCCAGTTGGAACTCTTGGATGAGAAGCGGCTGGCCGCTGCCGAACACGCGCGTGTGTATCAAAATAGACTCGCTCGCTTTTACCAAAAGAAAGTCGTTGAGAGAAAATTCAAAGTCGGTGAGATGGTCGTAAAAAGAATTTTTGTCAAACCTGGAGGGCCGCGTTCTAAGCTCCAACCCAATTGGGAAGGACCATTTGTAATTCAAGCCGTGTACCCTGGCAACGCCTACAAGCTAGTCAACGCCGAAGGGACCGAGTTATCCCACCCTTGGAATGGGCTTTATCTTAAGAAATACTACCCTTAGCACAAACAAAAAAAATGATGAAAAGATAAAAACATCAAAAACAAGAAATACTGAAAACCACTAAAAATATGGAAAATTCAAAATGCCGATGCCTGGCAGTCACCATGTAGTTAAGTCCCTGCATCTAACCTTCATGTTAGGATAGGGCCCATTAAGGCTTGGTAGGCACCGGGTCTTGGTTTGCCAGAACCGTGGAGATCCCTGTCCGGCCACGTCGGCCTATGCTCGCTCGAAGGAAGCTAACATGTGCTCACTTATGTATTTTATTCAAAAAAGTCGGTAGCATCACCTACGGTGGGCTCACCCAGAAGATCTCCGGAAGCTGTAATCTTTATTCTTTTCTCTTCGACCAAATGAGACAGTCGGCGCCCTTAAAACGCTGAGCATGAGAAACCGAAACTCAAACCCCAAAGGCAAGAGTAGGATCCATTTCCTCGAGCATCGATCAGAGCACGAGAAGAGGGCAGTGTCCCCGCAGGCATACGAAAAGGGAGCCCACAAACGTCAAACGACTATATCTCCCTCACAAAAAGAAATACAAAATCAAAATCAAGAGAAAAGCCTGGTCGTGACCGTGCCTGGTGCGATAAACGGAACCCCTCAAAGCAAAAGTCTGAATCCACAAAGGGGGCCGTGGAATGTAAATGCTCGAGATTTGGTCCGAAGTTGTCCGAAAGGAAAGAGTTAATGGGCCCTTATTCGCTCGCCGGGTTAACGGCTTTGCCGGTCCTCTCAGGAGGTTTATCCCCTACGCTCTTCCTTCTCCTCTAAAGATGAAGGTTCGATGGAGTTTCTGAAAGGTGAAAACTGCCCAGGGTCTGCGACCTTATTTTAATATACACATTTGGTTGCCTACTTTGAAAAGCAAAAGCTATCGCTGCGAAGGAGTCTCCGTGTTTCTGGCTGGTCAAGACCCCTGTTTACCACCTTGATGTCTTCTTGTTTAACCTCGGGCTTAGGCCAATGCAAGCGCGTCACCTATGGGTGCGACGGCGTCTGATTCCGGGTCAGCGTCGCGCGGTTGGTCGTTAGGGTTCCAGGGTGTTCCATCATATACCATCTAGAGTTGTGAGGAAACAGACCCGGGTCGGGCAAATCATCTTACCTCAAACACCTTTTGGGTGAATCCCTGTGGTCGGAAGCGACTGGGAGCCTAAGCATGGCATGACGGTATTGTCATCAGGGTAAGTCTTAGCCGGCGGGATCATCATTCGAGGGGTCTAGAGGCCCAAATCAACCTAGATGTGCACTTAGGATACCTGGGAGGTTAGTAAGAAACCCCTGTCTCACGTAGGTTAGGTGCCATTTGGGTGCTTGCCGGGCGTTAGCAACAAAAAAAATTGAAATGATAAAAGCACAAAAAAATGGAAAAGAGAAAATGTACATATTTGCAAACAAAAAAATCTTTTTATGATAAAACAAAAAAAAATGCCAAATATAAAAAGAAAACAAATCAATTTTGCATGATTGCATTTGCGTGCAGCATCTCACTTTTAATACCGCTTGCATTCGTGTGCTTGCCTGTCGCATTTATCATCACCGCATCTTTCCCTTGCCTTCGTTAAATAAAGGCTTGGCCCCTTGACCAGTTATCAAGGACAGTCACAGTGACCATTTGCTTATTGAGCAAGGGGCCAAGTCAGAACAGAAATTCTGATTTGTTTGTTTCAGTGATGTGTGCAGGGATTCAGGCAACAGAAGCAAAGGTGAAAACAAACAAACCAAACCTTGTGTTTTATTCCAAAAACCAAAAAAATTACATCAAGTTCCGCCCTCTCTCTCTGCATTACTCGTCCCACTACTCTCCGGGCAAAACGCTCTCAAAGGTGCTACCCAACTACGAAAAGCGGTACTCCTACCGCTCTGTACTCCTCTTCCTATTCCCACATCCCGGCGTTGATCACGGAAGCAGCAGAGAAGCTACCAACACGAAAGCCACGCTCTCGTGCTCTTCGGTAGCGCTCCTCACCATCTCTCAGCCACTGTTCAGCAAGACCAAGGCTGATTCGGAGTTCGAATAGTTGGGCCTCCATGGCCCTTCGCTCCTCCCTTTCAGTCAATCTGTTGGCTCTTTCTCTCTCTGCGTCTCTTTCCTCTCTGCACGTTCTCTCTCACGGTCTTCCCTCTCCAACTGGAGAGTGATCCTCAGTTCCACAGCATCCCTAGATGAGTCGTCATCAGGATGACGCCGCAGTTCCCTCTCCAGTTCTGCTATCCTAGCCTCCTTCTGCGCAGCTTGGCAAGCGCTTCTTCCGTCTCCTTTTCCTGCCGAGTGTACCATCTCAGATACGCGATAAGGCGTAAACAAGAGAACTCAACACTGAAACTTTTACCTGTATACGAGAGCATCCCTTCTGCCTCCGCAGCACGCTGCGTGGCGTGAGCAAGTTGCTCATGAAGCAAGTCAAGTTCTGAGGTGGAATCCACAAGCTGGAAGAGGCACCACCTACTCCCATCGCTGGGGAAGCCGCGCCAATCTGGGCATGCTACGACCGCTGTGAATTAGCAGCCAACATCTGGAATCTGGGGTTTTAATTAGAACGTACTGTACACCTACCAAGGCGCTCGTAGCTCCGCGGGCATCACCCAACTGTTGTTCCATCTCTGCCAAGCGAGTTCGTAAATTCGCTATCATGGCATCCCGGACATCCTGCAGCCTTACAAGTCAGCATTTTCACCAGAAAACCAAGAAAAGGAGAAAGAAGAGAAGAGAAAAAGGGGAAACCTACCTCCACAAGTCCCCGGGGTTGGAACCGCTCTGCGTACTTTGTCCTATATAGACGCAAGTAGTCCTCGCTATCCCGCGCCTGTGATTCTACAATCGTGCCACCCCGTTGCCAGTCCTCATACTGTTCGGGGAATCGCACGCGCCAGTCAATGCAGGTCGCCGGTCCCCGCGTCTTTCTCCCGACACGAGGTGGCGCAGCTGAATCCACCCATTCTTGAGCCAGTCCTAAAGTCCTCATAACTAATCGTAGCCGAAGCGGCTCGATTTCATTCAGGCAGTGCATCCACAGTTCCCGTCCGAACCGGGCACGACTTGCTAGAACCCACGGCTGGTCGGCATCGACCATGTCTGAGTAGGGTCTCCAGTTTACCATCGCTGTAGGGAACTCCTGTAGCTCCCGCCTTAGCACCATCAGTTGGTAGGTTAGGGGTGCCGCACTCATGATGGGTTCCCACCGCCTGGCTAGCGGCACCATCGCGGGTCGCCAATGTCGAGCTCTCCCCATAGGGAGGTAATAATAGCTCCACAACTGCTCGGCGCAGGTCATCAGTACCTTGCAAAAACACAAAAAAAATACAAAACAAGCAAAACCAAAAAATACCTGGATGAATGGTGTGAAACCACTCACAGTCATCTCACGATCCGTTTCTTGGAATAGGCCTGCAAACAAGTGTGCCAGCATGGCGGCTCCCCAGGCATAGTACCCTACTCTTTCAAGGTCTGACAGCAGCTCCAGGAAGCGACATTGGATACCGTCCCCTTTCGAGCTCAGTACCAATCTCCCCAAAAGGAAGAGGAGAAATCTCCTCAAATCTATGTTGCATCTTTCCCAGTCGCCGAAATCTGTGCAGTACACGGCACGGCATCCTATTTCCATCCTTTCCATGAACTCTTCTGAGGATTCATCGTCCCGCCGACGAGTGTCGGTGAGCCCTAATGCATCCATGAGGGACGCCCTAGCTACCGACCTGTTTTTCCGACCATCTAGGTCCAAACCCAGTAACTTCTGGGCACCTTCTCTGTAGTCCGCGTAAGTGACTCCGGTCACTGCCTCGCCATCCACCTTCAGGCTTGTGATCCGGACCACATCTCCAAGCTGGGCACCATGTGCCCCCAGGGCATCAGGAATGCCCGACTCACTGGGTCCCATCTCTCACACAAGGCTTGGATCAGGACCAGGTCGAGCTGGATCGGCTCGATCCGAAGAAGGTGCCAAAACCCATCACGTCTAGCCTGGCCTTCTGAAAATCTGGGAGACCTTGTATGCTGCCACTACCAACTCCCATGAGATCTGTGATTTCATCACAACCTACACATACAAGGAATGGGGGTGAGGTTTGGTCAGAAGAAAGGAAGAAAAAATGAGAAAAGGGCAAGAAAACTTGGCTTACGAGTTGTGATTGGGCCCTTTCGCTGAAGTGCCCTTCAAAGTCTGAAAGCCTCCTCGAACTACTACCACTGGACCTGCTTCTCTTCGAGGAATGGGAAGATTCGCCCTCCATCCAACCCTCAGAATTTTGAACTCCTCCTCTCCCGTAAGAACTTGTGCTCCTCGAGTTATTCCTCGATATACCTGGGAAGATAAAAGGGACAAGAATTTATAGAAATGGAAGGAGTGCGGGCCAAGATTGCCTCCATCACCTGTCGATGATAGCCCTCGCAATAAGACACCGGTCAAGCGGCCCCATGTGTCGCTTCACCGCTCGCACATGGGTGATTGACTGGACGAAGAATAGGACGAATAGCCCCTATGTTGTCTAGGGATACCCTATCATGTTTTGGAGGATGCCCGCAAAATTTGGCACAACATCCGGGAAAAGGAACTAGGGCCGTCAGTATTGACTTCGATGGCAGATTCCCGTGGAAAATGGTCACAACAAGACGTGATTCTCCGCTCGAGGCGGAGTCTCGACAGATCCGTCACATGGGAACAGTGCAAAGGAGAAGAAGTGTAGGGAAGAAGGAACGCACAAGAGGACAAACAAGCATCAGAAAATCAAATCACTCCATTCATAATTCTACATAAGCTGTCAAAAACATCATAAACATAAGAGGTGGCGGGTCCACTAGCTCGCCAATCCTCACCATCACTCATCTCTCCGGGCACTCTCCTCCTCTCCCCCGAGGTGAGGGTCCCTCAGAAGCCTCCGGGATCCCCGTGCAGTAGCACCTGCCTCGCCTCTGGGCGCCTGCTCCGCAGCAGTGACTCGCTGCTCCTCCCCTGGCGTGGCAAAGAAGCCACTGGCGGCAAAGCGACCGGACTGGCGGAGTCGCTCCCCGAACTCTCGCGCTCTCTCGTAGCGCGTCTCCATCCCTCCTAGCCTCTGCACGACGGCCTGAAGGCCCAGCTGGAGCTCCCTCACTTGGGCCTCCAAGGCCCTCCTCTCGGTCAGATCCCGCTGTCGCTCGGACCTTCTCTCGGCTTTCTCTCTCTCTGCCTCTCTCCTCATCATCTGCAGAAGAACCCTTAACTCCAGGATGTCTGGAGAAGGTCTCTCCTCACCACGATGCCGCAGCTCCGCTACAGTCGCCACCCAGGCATCACGCTCCTCTTCCGCCCGGGTCGCCCGAGCCACCGCACCGGCAAGTTGCTCCCGGAGGGAGGCAATCTCGAGAAAAGGGGCTGAGGAGCTGGAAGATGCGCCAGCCATCTCCCACCGTCGCTGTCTGCTGGGCACGCTGGAACAAAATAAACAACGGCCGTCAGTGAAACTCCAAATCTGAAGATAAAAGTGCGGCACGTAACTTACCAGGAGCGACAGCTCATGTTGAGCGACGGCCAGCTGCCGCCTAGCCTCTGACAGTTGGGCGTGCGAGCCGCCGAGCCCACGCGTGTCCCCAGCTTGGGGAAGCCCCGCGTAACTCTCTCTCTGCCGCCGCAGGAAGTCGGCACTGTCCTGCACCAGTACACCCCCTTGCTGTCCAGGGAGACGTACGGGCCAGTCCTCGAGCCTCGCCTTGCCGCGACTCTCCCTCCTGACGCGGCTCGGCTCGTCCGCACTCGCCCACTCATCGGCCAGGCCCAGGGTCCTTGCCATGTCCTGCACCAAGAAAGGGGTCCCATATCAGTCAAAAGGAACGCATCCCCTGTCTAGGACACGTCCATCATTTGAGTGCAACACTCGCCGAACCCTTTCCTCCTCGCGCGGCTCGCTTCAAAACCCAAAATGAATTAAAAGAGGAAGAGATCGGAGGACCTACCGGACCGTGTTCACCTCCTCCCACGCCATCGGGCCCCTCGGGTCCCTCGGGGGCCCGAAGCGGCCCTTCCTCCTCCATGGACGTCGTTCCGTGCTCGGGCGCGTCCCTCCTTGGGCGAGGATTTCCTCGTCCCTCTCCACCTTCACCACGGTCGGGCCCACCGAACTCCATCGATCGAGGGGACGAAGACAAAGATGGGCGAGCAAGTTTCGGCGGAAGGCGGGCTCGTTTGCGGGTAAGGCACGGAGAAGGAAGGCCACCCGTCGCTTTAAATTTGAATTTGAGGATTAAGACGCATCCTCGCGCTTGGACGCGCCCAAAAGAAAGCGACAAAAAAAAGGGAACAAAAAACCCTCCATGCAAAGTAGTTCCCTCTTGTCCAGGGCAAAGTCCCGTGAAGCGTGAACAACGTGGTGTGAAAGAAAGTGCAGGAAGGAAAAGGGCACATGACAAAAGGAACCACACGAAATCCATTTCATACAAACAGTCAAAAGTACATCATACAGTGAGGACGGTGGGGTGTACAAACAACTCTCTAACTCTCACCACCACCCTCCTGGTCATCTCTCTCCTCCCTCCTCTGACGGGGATCCCTAGGGGGCCTCTGCGACCTCTGCGAACCCTGAGAAGCCGTGCTCGCCTCTCCAGGTGGCACCATGCCAGCCTCCAAGGTGCGGCGACGCTGCTCGGCCGAAGAAACTAGAAAGCTGCCCACAGAAAAGGAGCCGGACTGACGAAGTCACGCCCCGCGCTCCTTCGCCCTCTGATACCGCTCCTCACTCTCCCGAAGTCTCCCCTCCGCCGTGCCAAAACTCAGCCGGAGCTCCGACACCTGGGCCACCAGAGCTCTCCTCTCGTCCCAATCTCGATATCGCTCTGCTATCTTGTACTCCCTTTCTTTCTCTATGATCTCCCTATCCCTCTCCCTCTCTCTCTCTCTAGGGTCTCCCTATCCCTCTCCCTCTCTCTCTCTCTAGGGTCTCCCTATCCCTCTCCCTCTCTCTCTCCACGGTCTCCCTATCCCTCTCCCTCTCCTCTCTCTCCCTCATCGCCTCTCTCCTCGACAGCTCGAGGGCGATCCGCAGATCCACTACGTCGCGAGGAAGCTCCTCAGCCTCCCGT